>VZSZ01001646.1:1573539-1637384 GCA_013398815.1 Ibidorhyncha struthersii | reverse complement strand
GGTTGGAAGGGATCTTTAAGATCATCGAGTCCAACCATCAACCTGACGCTGCCAATACCACCACTAAACCATGTCCGTCAGCACCATGTCTACCCATCTTTTAAATACCTCCAGGGATGGCAACCACCACTTCTCTGGGCAGCCTATTCCAATGCTTGACAACCTTTTCAGTGAAGAAATTTTTCCTAATACCCACTCTAAACCTCCCCTGGTGCAACCTGAGGCTGTTTCCCCTTGCCCTATCGCTTGTTACTTGGGAGAAGAGACCGACCCCCACCTCGCTACAACCTCCTTTCAGGTAGTTGTACAGAGCAATAAGGTCTCCCCTCAGCCTCCTTTCCTCCAGGCTAAACAACCCCAGTTCCCTCAGCCTCTCTAGGCACAGTCTCATCTCCCATGTATACACATATATATATGGCTGCTAAAGGTGTTACATGCATCTACCCAATGGCAAGAAGGAACCTGCTTATTCCTGTACAGCGCTGTCAGGTTAAAGGCTTTTCTTTTTTTTTTTTCGATCTCGCACACAATCAGAAGTCCACAAGCAATTGTTCGTGATACCGGCAGGGCTCAGGATAGCGAGCATCCAGAACGGCATTTTTCACGTGCGCCGGCTGCAGGGAATACACGCCACACTGGGACTTCTAAGTTTCCATTTTGATCACATTGCTCAAACATGAGAATGAGTCACCCACCATACTGAAAACCATGACCTTTGTATTTGCACCAAAAAAGGAATGATAAGCTTAGGAGAGGCAAAGAAAACTAGGGGGGTGGGGTGGGGAGGGGAAGGCCCCAAACCCAAGCATGTCTTTGCTGTTTGAAACATAGTCAGCTGCTGTTATTTAGATGTGAGCTAAAGAAGTTGTTGCTGTGGTTGGGTTTGTTTAGTGTATCTGCATGAACTCCAAGGGATGCATGTCTGCGGCACTGTGGTCCCTACAGCAGGCATATTCTGGGCAAAATAAAGCAGGGAAAAGCTTTGTGCATCCATCCATCCACTGAAGGAACCACTTGCGTGTTTTATTTAGGAATAGACTCCATGTTTACTTTAGGGCAATCCTGCCCTTCGGCCATCTCCAGCAAAAAAATTGTGCTGTGAGGGAGCAAAATGGTGGCATGGAAGAGTGCTTGGTCTCAAAGTAACTGCTCTGCAAAACATGGAGAGCCAAAAGCAAGCAAGTCTTCAAGACTTTTAAAAATGGTTAACAGGACAGAATTCTTAAGTCTATTTTCCTCATGTTCAGTCTCCTCCTAAAAAAGAACAAAAAAACTTAACAAATTTCTGGTATTTTTCATCAACAAAGCACCAGCTGCAAAATTTACTACAGAGCAGATAAAAGTCTATAGTGCGGTAGACCCAAATGGGACCTGACAAAGAACGTGACTGTGAAGAGAACAGACTTAACATGCATCAACATTTAAATATAGCAGGCTGGCCTGACTGAAAATAACCTATTGAGATGGATTTATTTTTATGTACCTTTCTCTATCATACTTAGAACATCCTTTCAGACAAAGGGGACAAAACACTGGCAATTATTATTTGTGTAAGTGAAGATGATGAACTGGACAGGCTTTTAACGTAGCCACGAAGTGTTGCCCATCCGGCAGACAGGTTGGATCCATGGAGTGAGGATGAAAAGAACAGGGGTTGCAGGAAACATTTACGAGCGGCCTGCTGAGACAATCATTAGAGCCACTTGCATCCATCCCATTCTCCCAATACATTCAAAGGGTGCTCTCAGAAGAAAATCTGGCCGTGCACCAGCAGGCAGCTGCATTTTTAAGTGGACACCCCTGTTAAAGAAAAATTTTCTGAGTTATAGCATGAGCCCTGCCATCTGTTGTCTAGCTCATTTATCGCCAGCTAAGGTTGAAAAAAAACCGATGAGGTACTGAAATGATGCAAAAAGCAAATGTCCTTGGGGAAACAGTGTTTTGTATTTCCCACAGGGAGCAAGAACTTCTGTGCTTTAGAAGCACCTACAACACTAAAAGAGAGAGAAATAAATGTTAGGACTGATCAAAACCAAAGAGAATAAAGAAAGCTGCTTCATAAAGCCTAAGTAATTGAGATCTGTAATGGTAGGCCTGCATACTGAAGAAACCCTTCTAAATCCTCATTTAAGATGCTTCAAATAATTGAGACTTTGTTTAAATAGCCTCCCATTAAAATCCAGTGAAGATCAATAGGAACAGCCTCTTAGGGCAGCAGTTTCTGCATTTGAAATGGTTGGTCCTCATGTGTTGCCTATGGCCGATTTCACTTCATTTTGTATACACTGATTTTTTTGAGAGACACACACACAGAGGACTGAGTTTGACGGAAACCCTGGATCACTTGCCGGCTGCTTCTTCCCCTGTGAGAAAGAGGGGACCCAGGTGTCACCGGGTAACACTTGGTGCTGAGCACTGGGGACGGCAAAGCCTCCGGGATGCTGCTGGCCAGCTTGCTCCCACCAGAGGGGCAGGGGTCGTCTCCAGCAGCAGCAAGTTGCTGTGTTCTGCCCCCATCCCCACAGGGCAGTGAGAAGAGGGAGCACAGCTCTTTCAGCCTTTCCTCTTTGTACCAGCTCCAGCCTTTGCCTCTCACCCTTCCCTTCCTACAGATGGGAAATTTGAAGGCCCATCTCCAGGCACAAGATAAAGCTTTCAGCCCTACAACCAGACAAAGGCACAATGGTGGGGAACTCACTGAAATGGTATTTTTTTCTGTCATTTTAGAAACTGGCTGAGGAAATAGCTCCATTAGAACAAAAGTGACAGCTTCCAAGCTTTTGAGGAAAAAAGGAAAAGGTGGAAGAGGAGGAAGGGTTATGCTCTATGTAAAAGAGCAATTTGAGGATACGGGCAAGAGGACAGGTCAGCTGAGTGCCTTTGGGTCAAAATCAGAGGTGTCGCCATCAAGGGAGTGCTTCTGGTGGGTGTCTGCTATGGATGACCTGATAGGGAAAGAAATAGATGAAATCTTCTTCAGACCACTTGAAGACTGACAATGGCAGCCTTGGCTGCAGTGATAAGATCATCAGTTTAACATTCTAAGGAGTGTGAAGAAGGTAAGTAGCAGAATAAAGCCCCAGGGCATCATAAGAGTAGATTTCATCTTGCTCAGGAAGATGTTAGGAGGTATCCCAGAAGAGTCTGTCTTGGAAGCCAAAGGTGTTCAGGAGTACTGGGAGACGTTCAGAGATAGCCTTCTCCAATCCCAAGAGTAGTCCATCCACCTAAGCAGGAAAAGAAGCTGGCACAGCAAAAAAACAGCCTGGTTAAACAGTGAGCTACTGAGAGAACTGAGATGCAAAAAAGGAACATGAGAGAGACGGAAAAGGGAACAGGCTTCCATAGCAGAATATAGAAATACCTCTTGGGCACGCAGAGATGCAGAGAGGAAGCCTAAAGCCCAGCTGGAGCCCAAACTGGCAAGAGATGTCAAGGGTAGCAAGAAAGTACTAACATACGGTATGTAAGTTAGCAAAGAGAACGACAAGGAAAAGGTAGGTCCACTGCTGAGTGGGGTTGGCAAGTTAGTTACAAATGACAGAGGGAAACCTGAAGATTTTCCTTCATGCCTTCTTTGCGTTGATCTTCATGAGTAAGGTCAGCCTCCCAAGTCTTTACGGAAGCAATGATGAAGTAAACAGTGAACTGCTGACAGTGAGAGAGGGCTGAGCTAAATGAGGTAGGTGTTGGCTTCTCCCAGTTGCCTTCTCCTTCATGCCTGGAAATAGCTTCCATGAGGACCCATTCCATAATTTTTCAAAGGACTCAAGTGAGGCTGACTAATCTGTAATTCCCCAAATCTTCTTTTTTGCCCTTTTTGTAGATGGGTGTAATATTTGCCCTTTTCCAGTCAGCTGGGACTTCCCATAAACTCCATGACCCGTCAAATATGTTAAAGTGTGGCTTTGCACTGATGTTGGTCAACCCTCTTGGCAACCTTGGATGCATTCTGCCAAGTCCCATGGGCTTGTATATGTCCAGCTTGTACAGGTGGTCTCCAGCACTCCTGAGCAGCTTTGCCTTCCTTGGGAACCTTTCTAACAGTTTCCCAGGAAGCTGAAATCAGGAGCAATTTTGTGTATGATCATCTGTGTGTAATGCATGGAAATCTGAGACTGCCAATAGAAACACGACGTGACAGACCTGTCAACTTTGATGCAAGTAAAAGCTAATGCAATGCCCAAGGATCCACCAAGTGGTCAGGCAGGCTAAGGAATGAGCCATAAGGGCTGTGGTAATCCTCAGCCAAAACAAAAAAAAAAAAAACCCAACCATAAGCCAGCTAGCCAAAAGAAGAACAAACAAAAAGAAAAAGCAGTGTTAAAACACATCCTAGCGGACACACTGGCATACTCATCTACCACAACATGGTTCCTTGATGTTATTCTGTCATTGCCCTGTTCATAAGCCACAGAGAATTGTAATAATGTATTTTTCCCCATGTTTGTGATCATGTACGCTCACATTTTACAGAAAAAACACAACAAATGCTTGACAATGCAACAAGAGTGCTGGAGGGCCTTGAAGACAAGACCAGAGGGCTAGGAAGCCTTGCTGCAGAGAAGACATTATCACTTGGTGGCCACAACCAGCTTTGATGCCTAGCAGAAGGAAAAACCGTGCAGCCAGACTTAGTGAAGTGAGAGCAGTGGGAAACAAAAGTATCTGCTAGGGTCTGTCAAGGGGGGGATCCTCATGGGAACCCCCTAGGGTACAAACACAGCAGAACCCCTCGACTGTACATGCAAAAACTGCACATTGCCCATTGAGGAGTGCAGCCTTGATCGCTGGGTAGAATGGGTTTGAAGGCATAACAAAGACTGAAATAACATATATTCAGATCAAGTAAATCATTCCATAATCAGTGAAAATGGGAAGGAAATCAGAAAGTATAAAAAACCCTACAAGAACAGGAAAAAAGGAAGAGAGAGGAATTTCTCCTGCACCATCTCCTCAAGTAAGGACACCATGTGTGATTGGCAACACCACTTAAAAAAAAAGCTGTTCGTCCTCTGGATGTAGAGGGGAAGAATGCTGCTTTTTGATTTGCCCCTTACAACATTTTGCTGATGTGGACTCAGCAATTGTACATAAAGTAGTACCTTTCACCATGTAATCAGGTTAAATAAGTTGGGATGTTAGGAAACTGTTCGTATGTGATTTGTTTTCTGCTTCAACCTTCCCACTCAGCAAGGTGATTGACACCACAGCACAAAGGCAGAGTAAACTCATATGGCAGGGCTCTGGGAGAAATCATTTATTGTATAGCAACAATTCACTCTTAATTCTGGAAATTAAGACAGCACCAGGCAAGAGGAAGAGAGGAGAGACACATTTCACGGCAATCTTTTGGTCTGAAATGGGACTCGTTCCCATCAGCACCTGGGATCGTACTCCCCTTGCTTCAGCAGTGACTGCGCCTGCCATGAGATTACAAGTTTGATTTTTCCACAGATACTACTGCAACTCAGCCAAAGTGAATGTGACTCGTTGGCATTTATCATCTTGGGGAGCAGAGGATGGGCATCCTCTTAGGCCGCATGCTGCCAGGCAGAGCTCTGTGGTGCCCGCGTCTCCAAGCCAGAATGCTGCAAAGCAGCACCCTGGGCAGGCAGTGGGGAGGTTGCCCTGGCATGTGCCTTTTGGGTCAAAAGTATCCCTGATGGACTGGAAAGGGCAACAGCCATTTGGAAGGAGGTTTGGAAAACTAGCTTATAATCATAGAATAGAATCATATAATAGCTTGGGTTGGAAGGGACCTTTAAAGGTCATCTAGTCCAACCCCCCCTGCAACGAGCAGGGTAAGGTTTGGAGTGGTTGAGCATTCCTTGCAAGAAACCTCAGACAGTTTAGTCAAATACACTTCCATTTTCCAGTCACTATTATTAAGTGTCTATTAATAATATATATTACATACCCCAGAAATAACTTTTCCACATGAAGAATTTGCAGCCATTTAACCACGTCCAGTATCATGTGCGGGCAGAAGAGAATTCTCCAATCACTGTATATGGCTTTTAAGGGTGGTGGTGAGGGGGCACTACTGCCTAATTTGAATGGAGGTATCTGATAAAGCTATAGCTCTATTAAATACCTGATTAGCACAAAGACATCCTTCAGCAGAGTTCTGTTTCATAATAGACACAGTTGCTCAGATACCATCAATATGATAAAAGGAAGGGAACCTGAATGGACAAGTAGAAATTACGACATTTTAGTGATGCTACTCCGAGGTATGCTATAAGCCTTGCAGAGTGATTTCCAGTCTCAGCGTGAACACGTAGCAAAGCACACAGATTAACAGCAGCTATTGTCGATATTGATCTTTAATGTCATATTGTTTTCCGTGAGGATAAGAAGGGCTGCTCCAGTGCCCTTGAGCAAAAGACTGCTCCTCATTTTCCCATGGTTATATGCAGAATTACTGCTGCCCTTCCATGCCTCAAGTGGCCGTGTTTCAAGAGCACTGAGTATATTCATTACGAATAATGCATGTTGTGATTCCTCAGACTGAGAGACTTGTAAAAATGCATGGTGTGCCAGAGGAGACTTCAGGAATGAGTTGGAATGAGTGCCCAGTTCTCAGCTGTAAAACATTACCACCCCAGATCTACGAGAGCTCCTGGTTGGTTCCATACAAGTGCACGGATGCGCTTGTGCATTATTGCGGCACATACTGGGGAAGGAAAGCACTTTTTGTTAAAACAATTCTACATACAAAAAATGTTACAAAAGCCTAACCAGGAATGTTTTATACTCACAATTGATTTTTTTTTTTGTCAAAATAGGCATGGGCATTGTCATGGTTTAAGCGACAGGTATAGAATAATGTCAAACCAGGACAGGCATATAATAACATATTTGATTCTCTTCATTAATTTATATAAAATCTTCACTCAAGTAGATCGTTAAGATTTTTATTATCATTAATTATATGTATTACAATAGCAGCCAGAAGCCTCCAAATTAGTGCCCAATGCATAGGGCCCCGTTGTACAAACAGATGTTAAAAACCAGACCCACCTCCAAACTGACAACAAATGAAATCACGAGGATAAAGAAGTCCCTTTGGGGTCCATGTCTAAGCAGCCAGGCAGAGACCCAGGGAATGTGCAGCATGCTGATGAGTGTGATATGGTTTCTTCACTTTTGGGTAGACTCTGGAGGAAGAAAAAGAATCGGATCTGATGGCACATTGCATTTCCCCTAAGGGAGCAGCCACAGTGCTGAGATCATTATGACCCATTTCTTCACGCTTGCTGATGATCCTAGTTTCAATCCTTGTTTAGCAGGATCCTGTGATTCAGCGAGTGAAAAATGTGTGCTCACTGAGGACACGTAGTGAACTTCCCATTGTCTTCTCCGAAATCAGGATTTTGAGCCTGCTCTCTGGTGGCAGATACAAACCATGGGAAGAAAGAAGCTGCAGAGGGAGAAGGAGGAGACAGACCTGCAGACAGGTAGTTTACCCAGAGCCGAACATAAGAATTCAGTCCCTCCTGCCCTGTATGTGGGGTTGGTTGAATGCTTTCCAGAAAAATATGTCTCAAAAAATGAAGTGGGAAAATATCTGCACCACCTTGCGTGAATGTGATGGTGGCTCTGTTTCCTTGTCCCTATTGCACCAATGCCTAGGGGATACAGAATTAGGCCAGAAGAGACTAGAAAGAGGTTGTTAAAGGATCCAGCAGGAAAGACAAAAGAATACCACAGGTAAAGAGAGAGCCTCAGTTACACACCTTCAAAGAAGCAGAGGTAGCTTGGGTTATCACTGAACGGGACAACCTACCTGCCTGGCCGAGTCTAGGCTGGGATGGTCTAGTTTTCTGAAGGCCATGCAGAGGTTAAATGGAGACTGGTTGTTCATGCACCATTTTTGCCAGCCACCCAAGAGAGAGTCTTGCATGTCTGTGCTGAACTTTATATGCCAGATACATAAATAATGCAGAATTGTTCTCCTGAGAGGTGAAGGTGGCTAAGCCTACCCTTTTGTTTTATGGATGGGAAGTTCACCATGACACAGTGGTCACTTTGTCAGCTTCATAGGTCCTCTTCACCCACAGAGCAGTACTACTGCAAACAGAGCAGCTATGCAGTGAACCACTCGGCTCTAAAAACCTCCCTGGAGAGGAGCCCTCCTTACCAGAGATATTTTCCGTCAGGGCAGATGAGATCACACTAGATAAGAGATCCCTTTGCTGTCCGACAGGAAACACAGCTCTGACTGTCCCGAAGGCTCAGACTGAAGACAGCCTCCTGCAGCCCTCACATGTGCAGGAGAATGTCAGAAAATTACACCCCTTGTCAGGAAATCATTAAAAATGTTATCTTTTCCTCTTGGCCTCGAGTCTCTGTTCCTTTCACCTCTCTCTCCACAATGGCAGCTGGAGGGGGCTGCAGGATACAGGACCTGAACCAAAGCCAACTGAATAGCTGAGACTCCCTTCTGACTACAACTACTATTATTCTTTAAATCCAACCCTTTGGTCCCATTGACTATCAGCTCTCAGCGTGACAGTGGCCACACTCTGATTTCAGCTCAGACAGGCTGAGCTCTGGAAATAGCTTCATGCTACCTAAGTAAAGCTCTGCTTACTAACGAAAACACTAGAGGGAATGACAGCATTGTTTCGGCAAGACGAAGGAATGTGTGTTTGACCCTGACCAAATTCTCCATCTTTGGGTAATCCCTCCCTCTCCTGTCACTCAGGAAATATCCACAGCTAGTTATCATAGACCCTTCCTCTACCTGCCAGCAGCTCTGTGTCTTAAACTTCGGTGACGTTATTTGTGCTGGGCACATGTCACTCATCTTCAAGGGTTTGAATTCCTCTAGCGAGGTGCAATAAGGCAGAGGTGAATCAGGGTCCAAAACCATAAATGCTCTTTGTTCAGGATTAATTGCTTGTAAGGCATGTCAGCTCTATTTTGCCTGTTGTCGTGCACTTGGGGCAGCGTCACGCCTATTCCTACCCACAAGTTAGTAAGGGACAGACCAGGATCTCAGCTCTGGCGCTGGTTTGAGACTGGAGCATCTGCTCCCTTGGGGAAAGATGGGAAGGGCTGACACCACCTGCCTGGTCCCCACAGGGAGGAGAAGGTCAGCAGCGGCACTAGGCTCAGCAGCAGACATGGCCACCGCTTCCTTCCACCACCAGAGGCACTGAGGAGGCCCAAGACCCAGCCATATGGGTGCAGCTTAGTTGCAAAAAGAAAACCCCCAGGCGAAGCTCCGGGGCCCCTTTCAAGTGCAGTCCTCCACCATGTTGTCCCCTCTCTGGGAGCACCCCCTGCACCCGGCCACCAACACTGCTTGCCTCCTGGCCAAGTCCCTGTGCACCCGAAGGATCTCCTCATCTCTCTCTCTCTCTTTGCTGCTTGCCGGGGAAGAGGTGCCAGGGAGTGGGGGGGGGCAGGTGTGGGAACCCACCACCCTGCGAGGCAGAGGAGAGAGCCCTGCCACTGCTCCTGCAATGGGGGCAGCGCACCTGTGCTTGTCCCCAGTGGGTAACCTCCTCGGTGGGAGCACCACCACCACCACAGGTGCCACAAGGGTCCTTTCCAGCTGAAAATATTTCCCAGGAGACCCCAGGAGCAACAGTCTCCCAATCTGTCGCAACACCCAAGCCCGCAGCAAGGACACTGGCTCGCCTCAGTTCAACACCTTCTCCGAGAAGTGTCCCAGCCTCCCCTCCTCCTGCACGGGCTGCGAGGCCCAGCCATGGTGGGACGTGCCCTGCTCCTGGGACAGCTGTCCGGTGGTCCGCCGCAGCCCCCCGCTCCCTGCCACCGGGCAGGAGGCCTGCAGCTCGGCACACTTCTCCTTGTAGTGCTGGGTGTTGCCGGCGAAAGTCTCGCAGCGGCTGAGGTTCTCCTCCTGCACAGGGCTGCCCACATTCTCCTCGCTCAGCCCCGCGGCCGTGGCCCCCTCCTGGGAGTTTTGGCTAAGGTAGACAACAATGATGTCGCCCTTGAAATTCATTACTTGTCCACTTGAGATAAAGGTGGAGTTACTATTTCCAGTCACATTTCCTGGGGAAGTAGGGGGGGAGAAAAGAAGACACACAAGATTAATATTTTCCCCTCACGAGACGGACGCGTAGCGCAGTGACCTTAATCCGCTGTGGTAGCTTTACTCTTGTTCCATTATTTTTTCCCCGTGACATGAGGATGCTCTTATAATCAATGCCTTCCACTGGAGCTTTTCATTATTTCCATTTTTGCCTCCTCAGGATGAAGCCTGTCATCCACAGGGAGCCTGACTGGAAGGCTTGGAAACATTTTCTCTCTCAATCGTGCTTTGGGAAGCAAGAGAGAGCACCACCATCTCATGCTCCCCGTGCTGCCCAATACACAAGTTGCATCCAAACTGCCTCTGCCCATAGTTTGTGAGGAAATGGTCATTATTTCTAATTATAAGATTATTTTAATTTTTTTTTAGAGTCCCAGGCATCACATTGGGGCTTTTTTTTCCCCCTTTGGTAAACAATCAATCCTACCGCATGGGCTAGGTAGCAGGCTTATTGAATAAATACTGAAGGACTTAATGTCAGACCATACTGTCACACAGTGTTCAAATGACATGGAGTTTTTATGATTATCTTACATTGTCCTGATCCACCACGTAGGTACACACCAGTACTCACCCAGTGCCCTAATGGATTTACCTGGATATATTCTGACTCCAGTGAAGAGACAGAGTCTATATTATAGCAATGTAACAGAGTTACAGTTTCAGTCAGTCCGCCTGCTAGAGACTTTTCAGTATAAATGCAATCTTTCTGCCATTCAAGGACTGGGTCACTGAGTCAAGTGACAGCAGAACCAGGCTCCAGGGATTAATAAACTGTCCTCAGAGCAGAAAGAAAATAACTAAGAGCAAACTTTCAACAACAAACTAACAAACTTGTTAAAGTTTGAAAATTAAACAAACTGAAGCAACCAAGTGAAAAAAAAAAATCTTCCTGGCCTATGAAAACTCTTCCTAAGAAATGTTCTTCCTGCTGTGCTTCACTTAATCATTACTTGCAGACTGATCTGATACCTTGTAGACATTTTGTGCCTTTCCTCATTAGGTTCCTCAACACTTGAGATGTTCCCATTTTCCTTGCAGCTAAGCATGGCCCAGCCCAGAGAAATGCTGTTTATCTGGTGGCCACGGGTGATGTTTGCACATCAGCAATGGACACTGGGCTCCAGCTGTGCTGAGGTAGGACCTGTGCCTGCTCATAAGCCAGTCTGGGTAGCACTCCAGTGTCTCTCTAACCGCTCCCCTCAAGCAACCCTATTTATTTTAGCTAAACCACTGCATTGCTTGCTCTTTGCTTTCTTTCCAAGTGTTGTTGATTAACATGAGGTGTCAATAAAAGTTTTCTCTGCAGGAGATTTTTCCCCTGCTGGTCGCTTCCCCTGTCTTCGATTCTCTTCGGCTGTTTGCCATCAACACAACTTCTAGGCATAATGGGACTACAAAAATAACTTTGCCTTTATACAGATTGCCTGTCACTCGCAAAAGGTACTGCAGAAAAGTTTACCAGTGCTCAGTATGAGATCAAGAATTTAGAAATACATGTGACAGTGGGAAGGGGAAAGAAAAAAAAAAGTAAATTAACAGATTTATAATGTTTAGTTGAATGTGGCTGGAAATTCCTCACTGCGTTATGAAGACAACGTGCTGAAACAAAAGGGTGTTTGAGGCACAAAAGCACAGAAAATGGACACAAGAGCTTCCTGGACTGCACTAAGGGAGGTGCTTCCAACCTAGAAAGTATAAGAGACACCTTCAGAGGATTGTTCTCTGCAGTGTTTCAGCCTTTTGATCTCTTCAGACTACCTGATCATATTAGTTACAATGACAGATTAATTATTTACTAAGAACTGGAACAACGCAGCCTATTAGTTTTCTCTGAGCCATCTAATGGCCTTTAGGTGGAAAGAACTGTTTGTCACTGCTGAAGTGGGCTGGTTTGGGATATGGAAGTGAAAGGCTCTGCAAAACCATTCCTAATCGTGAGTCACCTAAGCCTTCCTGCACTCATGCTGTATGCTGTAGCCCTACACATTACTTGAGGTGCTTATGAACTGATGCTTCATGTTCTGACTGCCTCCAGGCTTGGGGGGTTTGAAAGAGTGCTTGAAAGTTTACCTCCGTCTCTGGTGGTGACCCCTGTAAGTGGCCCCTGTCCAGAGGTTTGCTTTGGTCCTCTAGGGTTGTTTCACAGGAGGGACATAGTTTGCAATTTCTGTTGTCACTTTGAGAGTTAGGGAACTAAAACCAAAACTTCATGGAATTACCCATGCCCTTTTTCTTCCAGTATTCATCCACCCTCTTTTGTACGGTTCTGTCTTAGCATGACTGTCTGCAAAGCCTGGTGGCTTCAGTTGCTTTGAGAAGCTTTACAGAAAGTTTTTTCACACACACGTTTATTCCATCTGGGCGTTTCACAAGGCCCAGCAAAATGACTGGCGCCATTGCAGCTCCACGTGCAGCCCCAGCGTGGCCGGGATGCTTCAGTGTGGAAGCTATGGCTAAGCCCTGTCCCACTCCTCGTGCAACCAGGTGTCGCGAGCGGGGCACAGCCATTCTGCGGATAGAAAAAACCCTCTGCAGCAAGCCGTGTTACCTACAGATTAACTAACCCACGCTCTTATGCTGGCCACAGCTCAGTCAGTACCTGCTGGCAGTCCTGCCTGAAAAATGGCAAATTAGGAACGCTGTATCTGTGCTCAGGTTTCACCAGATGGCACTATAGCATGTACATACCCGAAGGCACAGACACAATTAAAATCCCATATAAAGAATTGTGCTGCAGATCTAAGATGGCACTTTCTAGCACATTGCTTAAATCCAACCTCTCCTGTTTGCCCTATTGTTCCTTAATATTTTCTCTTCCTCTTCGTGTCAGATTTAGAAAGAAAAGCAGTACTTCTGCAGTGCCAAATACGACCTGACTTTCATTGTACCTCAGAGTCACCTTCCAACAACAACAAAAAAGATAATCTATGTTCTTTTTACTACTGCCAAATTTTGTACAGAGCAGGCAGTGAAACTGTGTCAGGAAACTGAAGCAGCAGAAAGAGTATCTGCTCTTAGAAAGACAAACGCTACACGCTTTCAGATTCCCACACCGTCTGCATGTTGAGAGGGGAAGGGCCTTCAAAAGTGTTGCTTTGGGGCTTTGGCAGACTGACAAGAATGTCTCAGTAAGAAACTCTAAGGCACGACGTGGTTTTAAAGAAGGGCAACTGCTTACGACTGCTTTGTGTATCACAATAATACTTACGTCCCAGTCAAAATTAAGGTCTCATTACAGTTGGCAGTGCATTGACATAAATAAAAATGGAGCATCTGACTTTAAGAGATTGTAATCTAAAATGACTAATAACACATGACAGGCAGATTGCAGACTTTTATACTGAAAAAAAGTCTCAGGGAGGAAGGCTTCATCCAGAGAAGGCTCATAACTTCCCTTCTGCTAGTTTTGTTTCAGTGATTCTTTTTCCCCTGCTTTCATTTAACAATTTTGATATATTTACTCAATTAGTAAATTGGCAGTCCGTAAATTTGCGATGGTATTTCAGAGTTGTTTAGGGAACAGAGCACTTGTGTATGGAGAAACAATGTCTGTATGAAATTATTTTTAGGTGAACGCTTATATCTGAGCAAATTGAAAGACGGAGAAAGAGCTAAAAGCAGAAAATTGAACATAATCTCTTAGACCAGATTGTGGCCACCAGGTTACAGCTCCAGCTGGAGTTTCACTGACTGCTATATAATTGCAGCTAGATTTAAACCTAATGGCAAAAATGGGCATGCAGACTGTTGAATGGAAAATTGAGCGTGGTGCATTCTTTCTTGACTCAGCCTCTAGATCCCTATGCTGTCCTCCTTCTGAGTTTTCTCCGGTAAACACACCTGCTATCACCAAAATGCTTCAGTAACAGAATTGCCTGGCCTTTGCAGTGACAGCCAGAAGATGGGTTCTGCATTGCTGGTTAGATCGGGGCAGGCCAATGGTCCCTCACAGTGCTCATACTGTTTGCAGAATTCACTACAAACCAAATGGCCTGACTATTTCAGGGTGGGGTTTTTTTTCAGATTAGCTTCAGGGCAATTGAGTGAAAAAGGCATCATTTTATTCTTCTCTCCTCCTCCTAAATCACACCCTCTGAATAGTACTGAGCTAGCACACAGAATAACCCTATACAGCTGTGTACAGGTCAAGCCTAATGGGCTTACCGGATGCTGGAGGGAGGTCCGAAGTGCTGCTGTTTGTCCCTGAAGTGTTTCTGTTTGTGTTCTGGTACTTCAAGTTGGTACTATCCGAAGACGTATCTTCCACACCATGATCGCTTGCTAGAGTGCTCTGACCAGCAGAGAGAAAATTCAAGCCACAGGTGCACTGTGCATAGGATCCAGTTTCTGGGGAGCTGGAGGCACTGTCAGCCACAGCACAACAGGGTTTGCTCCACTTTCTGGGAGATTCCCTGTACGAAATGCCACACCTCACACAGATCTTCTCTGAGTCATAGTTTGTTGCAAAACGATCTGTGTCTTTGTTGCCCGTTTCCTTCACGCAACTGTGGGCATGTTGGCAGGATTTCTGAAGAAGTTTGTCCGTGACAGTGTGTGCCCCATCCATGTCGGAGGAAGGGTGAGAGCCCGGAGAGACGGACACGTCCTCTGTGCTCCCAACCCCTGAGAAGTACTGATTTAAGCTGTCATTCTCCCCTGCCTCCATTGGTTCTGAAAATGACGACATGGTTTTGCTGGCAGTCCGACTTAGTAAAGATAAATAATCAGCAGTATTGAGATCCTTATCCATGTATTCATCTTCTGTGGGAACGGGTGGAAAATGGTCATCATCAGTCTCAGTTACCACAGAAAATTCTTGGAGGCTCCCTCCCACCTCGCATGGTGCCGTGCCAGGGCTCCCGTTCCTGCAAGGAGTGTGGCCGCTGGTGCAGCACGAGTTCCCAGGGGCAGGAGAGCCAGTGGGGCCCAGGAGACACATGCCTTCAGATGTCTGGGGGACAGGAGCATTTGTGATATTCATGGTAACAAATGCATCTCTGGGAGGCTCCTGAAAGAAATTAAAAAGAAAACCATGATTAATAAATCGATCAGCAGAAGGTTATTTTCTAGATAAAGAAGGAATGGACAGATCGCAGTTCTTCCTTGGTGTGGAGCTGCTGAGGTTGAGCAGCACCTCTATATTTGAGTCTTGAAGTGTAATTCTGTTCTGCTGTGAAACTGTGACTGGTGATACTGGGCTCAGCAGGTGTTTAAAAAAAAAAAATCTGGTGGCCTGGAGGGCAATAACATTTAGTTTTGGGAGATAACTATTCCTAGTTCTTAACAAGGCAATTGAGAGTTAATAAATCTAGAAGAGTCACTGGATTCTGCTGTTCCTTATGGACCATCAGTAAGACCTACCTAACTGCTTACAGGGCTTGGAAACCCACCGAACCACCTAGGTGTCTGAAGGGCTGTTGATCTGTGAAGGCCTCTCTGGGAACAGAATCTTTATTGCCAGTAATAATCAAAGAAAGAAACTGAGTTGATTCAGAGGGCCCAAGACAAGCTGGAAACAAGAAGTCAAAGGGGCAAGGTTGCTTTAACCTGGAAAACGTTAGGGCAGCAAATGCAAAGGCCCATGACGTCATGTTGCCAGTACTTGTCGAAGTAAAGCTACATTTTTGGTTGCAGCTCCACAAAAAAATGTCGGGAGATACTTCAAGGGTTGCCTTCAGTTCACGCAAGTTGTGCTATAATGATGGGTATTTGGGAACTGCTACCTTTCATTTCTAGCATCTGTTCAGATCTTCCCGGACAGAGGAGAGAGCGTAAATGCTGCCAGCCACTAATTGCTGTTGATTCACTCTTCTGTCCCAGAGGATCTGAGCAACTGCCAATGCAGGAGGTTGCATGAACACTTACAAGACAAAAGAGGAACTGCCTGCTCAAAAAGGTGGGTTTGGGGGTGGGGTTTTTTGGTAGCAATGGAATTTGAGTCTTTTGACAGCTAAGCTGGACAGAGCTCCTAGATCAAGTGGTGTGGAGAGCATGCACCCAGGAAACCTCAGTCCATGCCCATGGCGTGAAGCAGGCAGTGCACACGAACTTGAACCTGCGCCCCCGTCTGAGTGTTTCATGCATGAGATATGGGGCTGTTCTGGACCAAAACCTCTTGGAAGGCCTTACTTTTTTTCCAGCTGAATGGACAAGAGTGATTTCTTCGAGCACTAGCATTAAGGGGTCTCACAGCCAGTTTCTTCATCTGATGGCTCTGTGCTTAATGCCTTGCACATCTGGCATTCTTGGTGTTGCCACAAATCCAGGCTTCTGCCCTGTGAGGACTCTGGTATGTACAAAGGTGCAAACTCAACTGAAGCTTTTCCTGCTCTTAGGATTTAGAAAGACTCTCTCCTAGGCAGAGTTCTCAGGTGTTCAGCAACCGGTGGGCTCACATTTAACTTTCTCCTCTCAAATATTTGATCATCAACACAGACTTTTACCACTGTTAAAACTGGCTGAAACCAGAAAGCAGGTTCAGAAACTATTTGAGAGTGGTGATTTCATATGCCTCACATTTACAGAAAACCAGACTGAAAAAGCCAAAGCTTTTTTGAGGAACTTAAAACTTGCTTTCTAGCCAAACATTAACGTGAAGTCTGCTTCAGGAGGGGTGTCAGGAATGCCATGAAGAAAACATAAAACAAGAGAGAAAATGTTAGCATCTTTGGCTTTACCTTCGTTCCTTTTATTTGGCTGCACACTTCGTTAGCCCAATTCTGTAGATCTGCTGTAGGGAAAACAAAAAGAGTAGCTGTACCATATAGCAGTCACTGAAGTTAGCCACAGACCTAAACACCCACAGTCATTTACAATCCACAATATGATATTAAATGAAAACCAGCAAGACTGTTTTTACTGACTGTTCAAGTGTCCCAGCGTCAGTCTAGCTGAGGATTCATCGTAACTGGAACAGAGATATATTTCTATGGAACAAATGTTTCCAAGCTCCTAAAATAGACCACGGTTAAACTGTGTTCCACATCAAATGGGGTTTCTTTCCTGGTCATATGTCACACCAAGCTATGACTGGCCCGATACCGACCCGCTTGCAGCCCTACAGTCTATTTCAAGAGAAGTCACATGGATGGCCCAAAGACCATTCTCAGACAGGAGTGAGGAGCCTGGAGAGAAGAGGCTAAGCCACTGAAACCACGGATGGCATGTTCAAATACAGTGTATTCCACTTCATCAGGGTGTACTTAGTGGGGAAATTCACTTAATTGGAGTATCTCCCAAGGAAAAGCTTCAAGTCCAACAATGCTTTATGGTAAAGACTGCCCCTTTAACAGAGTTAGCAATTCTTGTTTTCTATTTATACTTTCAGGAGTTTTTGTAGGACTCAGATCTAGTATCCATTTGAAGCTTGTGCTGGTTTTATATGTCGGAAGATAGATCAGCCATGTAGCCACTGCCATTCCTAGCAATGACTCTGTTCCTCCGACGTGAAGTCTGCACATTTACCACCAGTCTCCAAGCAGGTAGAGCTCCCTCCTGAGCCTGCAAGTCTCAGAGGCTCTGGGTAGCAGGATTTACCACGCAAAGGCAATGAAAGACTGTCACTGGAGAGCAGCAGGGCAATAGAAATGTCAAATAAAGACCACCCCCCCACCCCCTACTTTGCATCGTATGTATTTGGTTTGCAAGGAGAGTCACCATTTCCTCCAGCCCATCCCAGGAATTCCAGATTTAGTACAACCCGTGTTTAGTGTGGCAGAGGCAGCCTATTTCTAAAACACAAGCTGAAATATACTTTACAAGAGACAGTTGCTGTCTTCCCTTCCAACTTCCCTGAAAGCTTCCCTGAAGAAAAGAGGATCTCAGACTACATTAGAGCAGCAATGACAGTCAAACATTTCATAAATTGCTAGGGCTTGGGAAATGAGATGGTGGAAAAACTACACTAGGAAAAGCTTTCCATGTGTAGGGGGAGAAAATAAAAAATGAACAGAACAATAGGAGTATGTCCTTAACTAAGGAGATCCAGGACTTAACACAGATTTGAGTAACCGTTGGAGGTATTTCCATCATATTTATGATATATTCAATGCCCCACTGTTACCCAGTATGCCTTTGCTAGAATTTTTCTATTTTTCTACTTTTATTATTTATTCTATTCCTTCTGATGTTTCTTCTGTACCTTATCAGAACTTTGGCCTTCAGCCAAAAACATTGCCTCCATCGTGTTTTCAAAAACACACCAGGCTTTTGTCTTGAAATCCATATTTTAGCCCATCCAGATGCAGGTTTTAGGGGAAGAGGCGAGAAGGAGAGAGGAGGTGGTGAAAGCCCCCTGTGTCTTTCCCTTGGCTATGGGATCTGCTGTGCCACGTGGTGCAGAGCAGCCGTGCCGCTGTAAAAGCCCCCAGAACCAACCCTCCTTCATCCACACAGCGGTTGCGTCCGCCCCAAAGGCGGTCACCCCACGGTCAGGGCTGCAGGAGTATACCAAGTGATATGCATTATGCGTAAGTGTAACACGCTCCCTGCCTAGAGGAAAGGAATTTGAAGCCTGGATTTGTGCTAGTTAAAGCATATCCATGTGGACACATATCAGCATAGTACTGAACTTTGAAAGTAACTCCTGAGCTGCTTAACCTGGTGGCTACCCAGAAAATCAGAGTGCACAGACAGCCATGCAGTTGTCACATTCGTGAATATTATTAGCTATCACATACCTGTCAGCTTTTTTCCCTTATTCTTGTAGTATACGATGAAGACGACAATGCCAATTAGTGCCACAAAAAACAAGATGACAATCAACACGTATAAGATCCTGTTTGTTCCTGCAGGATGTGAAAAAGATAGTGCCATCACCATGCAGCTTGCACTCGGCAGTATGGCAATCCTGGCTCATTTTACCTGCTTTTCCTCAGGAGAGGGGTTTTCTTCCTTCCTATTTAATTTTCTGTTTCTATAAGGATAACAGCTCTAGTACTCATGCAGTTCTGTGACAAGCAGCCTTACTGAAGGTACCTGGTGCCAAGCCATCTCTGTAAAAAACAGAGTCTTGGTGTCTCAGGGAGGTGCGACCCAGTCATGCTCCTCTGAAAGTCCCCTTGCAATGTGCTAGCAGCCCATGGGCTGTGCTCGCTCTTCCTCAGGGGACGGAGGGCGTACATCTCATGGAGACTACAGAATTCAGCTGGCAACATTTGTCCTTTATCTCAGGTTATGAAGGATCACTGCATGCCAGGCAAGCAGCCTCCCTGGTACCATATCCACACTGGAGAAGGAAACGGGCAGTGGGCAAGAAGGGAGAGCTACATTCAGCTGAGACTGTATCCATTGCTATAAAAAGCACAGAAAGAAGCTAGTAGCTTATACAGATAATGTGTATATGGAAATTAGCAGGCTGAAAAAATGAAAGAGCTATGAATGTGATGGAGGTCATGAGTATAACAACAGTGCTGCTCACCATGCTGTTTCAGAGAGAGGTGTAAAAGCTCTGCTTAGTACTGGACATTGGCCCTAGAGCTGCCTGGCTTAAAGTAATCCTTAAAGTTGGGATTTTGCAAGAGTGCTGTCTTGGTCCCCAGCTACTCCCCCTAGAGTCATCCACAATGGGAATGGAGTTTTAAGACATCCGAGAGTCCTAGTAAACACATCCCCGCATCCCTCCTCCTCCCTGGTACTTTTTAACACGTAATCTGTATGAGGACACGTACCATCTTCTGATGGCTCAGGCATCTTCCGTTCTGTGCAAACTGCATCTGACTTGTCAGTCCCAGGCACTATTTCTGCCATGCCTAGAGCTGTACAGCTGAAAAAGAAAGACAAAGAGGCCTCAGTTCTCAAACAGGGAGTTTGTTGTGGCTCCTACACTTATGCAGAGTAGTACTTTCTGTTTTAACAGACATTTATCCTGCAGTTCTCCACCCTTAAGAAGCTCAGATACCTTTATTTTCAGCTGTGTTAGCTCAGCAGTTCTGTTGTTACTGCTCTCTCTTGCTCCCCCCCAGGAGAATTCAAGCTTCAGTGTGAACGTGCCTTTATCGCTGCACAGCCAACAGATGCGCTGTGCGTTCTGCAGGCAGCCTGAAACACCCCACCGAAAAATGCTTTCACCCAAGCTTCTCCCTGCCTTCTGGCTGTCGTGGTGCTTTTACAAGATACAGGGACTTACTTGGTCCAGGATTTACACTTGTCGGTGGATGAAGGGACCTTTGAGAAGTAGCCTCTGGGACACGGTGTACACATTGTGTCCTTGTCTTGCTGCACTGCATGTAGTAAAGGAAGAAAACCATAGCTGAGTGTCCGTGGGTTCCTTTCAGGTGAGGGGAAGGTGACTGTGCTCCCCATCCTCCCACTCCACCCCAGCCCCCAACTTCCCTGAAAGCTTCCCTGAAGAGAAGAGGATCTCAGACTACATTAGAGCAGCAATGACAGTCACATGTAAGCAGAAGAAAGTATGCTTGTCTCACCTGAGCACTTCTCTACACGATCAAAATGAGAAACGACCAGGAGCCATTTGCAGTTATTGTAAAATAACACACAGCTATTATATCCTTCCCCTTCCATTAACTTCCTCCTGTCCATGCTACGCCACAGACAGTGACGTTAACAGGTATTGTCATTTCTATGAAGCCACAGTAAACAATGCTCTATCAGGATTTGCTAGACTGGAGAATGAACAGCACCACTGTGCTCCAAGCCCATGCAGCATTTCATCCTCTATTACTCTATTATGTGCTGCTTATTTGGGGTTCCTCATGCTTGGCGCAGCTGTTCCCAGTGTTCATTACAACTCTGAATTTGACTGTCTCTATTTTCCACCCACAAAACACCTGCATTTTGGTTTTGATCAGGCTTGAGACTAAATTAAATATCTGTAATAAATCTCTGCATTACAAATAATCTAAAACAGAATACTTGTGCTACCTGAAAGACGTTAATCACTTTTAACTTGCTTATAACATTATAAAATGGAAAAGCAAAGTCATTGGACAAAAACTGATTTCAAATCTGACCTCAGGAACAATCCCCAATGGACTGCTTCTCTGAATACTGGAGCAATGCATGACCTAGTGACACACAGTTGGACTCCTTAGAAAACATTAGAAATGCACTGAACATCTTGTGTCTATTGCCATGTCCATATGATATCTTGCAAAAATCACTTGATCCCAAAAAACTATTTAAACTACAGAGGTAGAAGCCTTCAAAATGGAAACAGTCCAGGAGAGTTATATGCAGTAGTAATGATAACTCATGATAGGCATCTTCTGTTGACAGCCATCTGAGAGTCTGAAGTATCCTCTCTAACGTCACAACCCACTTGATGGTGGCCTCATCCTGTAGGCCTGAGCTGGATATTTCACTTCATACATCCCCTTTCTGTATCTTACCAGGATGCTCAACTCCGAATCCTGGAGCACATATGGTATTTCGCTGACAGCAGTCACAGTCTTCATTCCAGTGGTAGCCCACCGTACAAGCACACTGCCGCTGGAACGTGCTGTTCCCTGGGTTCACTTCTCTCAAAGCTTTCCCTAAAAGAGAAAGCAGATGGGAGTAAAAATTTCTCTGATAATAAGCCTCAAGTTTATGAACCTCCTGTTCTACCTATTTGCTTCGCTTGATACCAGATGCAAATTCATTCACGTTAAAGGAAATGTTATCTTTCGAGAAGCCTGGGAGACCCTTGATCAGAACGGGGCTCCTCACTGATTGCACCCCTGAGCAGTACTTTTTTCCTTGTGGCTGCTGTAGAAAATAAACAGAGCTTTTGCAGAGGTGAGACAAACATGTTTGGAGAAGTGAATGCACAGTATGCTGGGCAAAAGGACAGCCTTTAAGATCCAGCTCACGGGAGTGAATAGCCCCAGTGAAGAAACTCATTATCAGCAGCACGGAGACTATGGTCGCAGTGCTCAGCACAGAATCTCTGCCGTCTGGGGGGCGTCTCCCTGCCCGCCAGGCTCTTGTGCAAGCCCAGCCTCCAGTGTTGTGTACCTGAACAAAGCAGCTTCCCTGGATCCACTTTCCCATCTCCGTGCTTCACTAATTTGGATTAAAAGGTTCTTCAGTATGAACAGCTCACCTTGATCACATATTTTATGTAGTAAGCATTTATCTTCTTCATTCCAGACATCCATATACTCATTTGGGCCACACGGCTGGCACACGCTGTCAGAAGTACCAGTGCATCTAGCAGACATATACTTTCCTGTGAATGAGAGAGGGACAAGTAGGTCATTTGCAAGTCGCACACCAGCTGCCTAAGGAGTTTAGGGAAAATAACAGGTTGGGCTAACACTGCTGTACTGCTGGCAACACCGATTTCTTCCTGCCACCTTTTCAGTTCCTCAGCCTGGCCCCCATTTAGTGGGACCCCGAAACATCCATGAAGCTTGTGGCCTGGGAGCCAGCCTTTCTATGTGCCCGAGAATCAAGCTGCTTTCTGTCTCCCGCAGTGGTTAAGTGCTCTCCCAACGAAAGAGCTGCTATGGCTTTTGCTGAGGTCAGCAGGACCACTCCCGCACTAGAAGGCACTCGTAAGCCTGAAATCATGCACCTGCGAGGGTACGTGCCAGGAGATGAGCAGAGTCTGATGAGGCAAACTGCCTTACTGACCCACAGAGCTGTTTCCTAACGAGCTTTTCAGTTATGAAGCCAGTGCAGCCCAGTGCTCACATACCTGGCTCACACTTTGTGCAGCACCGTCCAGAGTATTCATAGTGTTGTTCGCTTTCGCACGGCGGAGTGATTTGTAGTGACAACTGGAGCAGAGGAGAGAGAGGACGTGAGAACCAATATACCTGGAGAGCTTCAGACCTGCCTAGTCAGAGTGCTGGCAGGGAGGAGGAAAACTTTTCTTCTGTATAGCATTTTGGATAGCTGAGCAGTAAAAAATTACCCAACATTTATGACTTCAAAGGTGCTTTGTAGACATGCTAAGAATAGGTACTTGATGCTGTATGCACGGGAACTTGTAATACAGCCAGGTGATAAATAAATAACACAGTCTTGCAATTTGTCGTGAACTTTTGGCCTGCTATATAACCTCTTCTTACAGTACTCTATTATTTGAAATCTATGACTTTAAAACAAACATAAAGAAAAAAAACTGGCGTAGAGATACTTCTGTAGTCTCTTCCACAGATATGACCTCCAACCCAGACTCAGGCAACTGACAGTTTTAATGTATAGCATTAAGCAAACAAGTAAGGGGAACGATTTATACTCCTGAAAAAGAAGAAGTTCCCAGCTTCCCACTGGGATACACAATACTCCTGGCTAGCCCCAGAAAATATTTGGCTTTAATTTTGCAGCTTTTTATGGCTCCTACTGTGTCCTGCAGTGATGGTCTCATGGAAATGAGGCAGCCATCCAGAGAGGTGATACAATTAAGCCAAGAGCTTTTTGCTTCTCAAAAACCAAACCAAACAACACAAACCACACACACCCCAAAACACCTGAAACTGTTACATGAGAGGGCATCTGCAAAGCAGGTAGCAGTGTTGCCTCTAGCTCTTACGGGCCTTTGCATCACCTCCCTGCACACACAGTGGTCCTACCTGCAGCCCAGCACACGTGGCTCTCACAGCCGGGCTTCAGGACATGGCTTATGCTGGGGATCCTGGCCAGCCAAGCACCGTGTCCAGTCCCTCGCTGACCCTGCTTTGGCTACCCGGGAGTGTCCCGGCAGCAGTCCTCCAGTCAAACTCGACACCTTACAACCAGTTGTTGATCTTGCAATAGATAAGATGATTCAAAATCTGGCCTGTAGCAAGGAATACTTCATCATTGGATACAGCTGTTAAAATCTCATTTACTTGGAGAAAGCTGCAATAAAGCTTCTGCTGCTGGTTAAAGGGAGCTTTTGCTGTCTAATAGCATATGACAGTCCTGTGCCTACTGATACTGGTTTCCATTCCTCTGCTTAGCATTCTCCCCTTGTTTCCTCCAAGTCTTTACTTCTCTTTCCTCCTTTTCTTCTTTCAGCAATAGCAATCTCTTTAAATAGAAAATATTTTTCACTAAGCACCCTGTCCTCTTCTAATGCCAGGAAGGGTCTTGCCACTTAAACATGACCATAAAGGTTGAAATTTTTCTTTAACACCCCACCTTTTGGCTTGGAGTTTGAGCTGTGAGTTGGTACGTGACTTGTGTTTATCAAAGCTGCGCTAGCTGTGTCTGGATCAGAGTAAGTACTTCAAGTCAGAGGTCTTCAGTTTCTATAGTTTTGCAGGTTATAAACAACTTATAGCCTTTTTTTTTTTTTTTAATCATTACAACAATCCCAGGTCAAATTAAGAGTCTAGTCTTGCAAGAAATCTTCCGTTGTCTCATTGTTTCCTTGTCTCTTTTCTTTGCATTCATTAGCAGTACCTTTCCCGTGATTAGATTACACATTTTTTGGAACAAACATTGTATTCCGTGCTTGCGCAGCACCTCCCAGGAGGGGCACAGGATAATGATCGGTGCTGGCAAGGCGAGAGGTGATCTAGGAAATGGAAAGCCGGGCCAGCCTGGCAGCTGAACAGTGACACCGCTCAGTGTCCCAGGGGAAACGCTGAAAACGCTCCTGTAATCGAGGGAGCTCCTTTCCTATAAAGCACTTCAGGCGGTGTCTGCTAAAACACTAAGCTGGCGAGCATGGGGGTGAGGTGACGTTGCGGGACCAAGCAGGAGGGAGAAGGTCTTGAGCGACTGATTCCCTATTCCCAGCCATCCGAAAAGGCAACAGAAGTGATGAGACCAACAACAGGACCAGTCACTCGCTTTTTGTCACAGAAAGTCCTCTTCTTCCTCGTTTGCCCCAGTTTGATACTTCCTCTTTAGAAGAAAAGACTAAAAAAATTACTGAAGTGTCAAACAAGGGCAAAGTCATCCTTTTTAAGGAAGGATATGCAAATCTGCTAAAGAGCATTCAGCTAAAGGTTCTGGAATAATTTCTGAGAATCACAACTCATCCAGAGGAGAAGCAGCAATGCCCCGGTGCCAAGGCTAGGAGAGCAGGCTAATTGCTCAGCCACCTTTTGGAAATTGTTTTGTACCACCCTGCTTTATTGTATAAAGTGGGCTGTTCTTAAGGTTATACTCACAGCTGCATAAATCTACAGTCTGTCAATAAGTAGTCTCTTCTGTGACCATGTCCTTCCCCTTTCGCACAAGCCAATGCATTCGCAGAGCTGCACTACTCCCTCCTTTGATTTATGCTCAATGACACAAAGACAAGGCTCTCGGGGTCCATTCGCTAACCCTCACATCAGCCCAGCCCCCTCGCGAAGGCGAGGGATTTTGGTCTGGTGTGGACTGACTGGACCTGCCGAGCCTGAAAGTTGGGGAGAGAGGGGACAGGAAGGGAAACAAAAGCAACTTGGGGTTTTCTTAGAGTGGGAGCCAAACTTGGGCCCGTTTGCTAACACAGCCCCCTTGAGGTCAGGTTATCCCTTGTTTAACCCTTGGCCAGGGGACTGTGCGCGTGTTGTCATCAAAGTGTACATCAGCTTCCCTTGGGGGCTGCTGGCAGCACAATGACCTGATGCTTCGCCATCACCAGCACATTCCTGCCACTGAGACAGGGAAGTGCAATTCATTTCGCAGATGAGGAACCCGCACCCGGAGGCCGGCTGGCTTTACGGAGGTGACAGGAAACCAAACCAAGTCTCCCAAGTCTCAAGTTCGCCCTGTAACCCCTGGAACATCCTTCCTCTCATCGGGTGCTGGCCTGTGGGTCAGAGTGGTTTGGCCATCACCAAGCTCTTATCTAGAGCAGAAGGGGCCTTGATGAATGAAAAGGTGTCAGCCTCCTCTGAAGTGATTAAATAAGACAAAGTCCAGCCTGGTCATTCCTTTAACAGTCTCGCTGTTGATGAAGCTGTCCATGAAGTCCCATCACTATGCGCAAATGAGTGAACTCTAGGTATCCTGTGTAAATGTAATTTGTTACTTAAAAAGTGTGCAAAGCACATAAGTTTGCGCCAGTTCCTAAAAAACAGTCAGCTTTCCTGCGTGATTAACATTATGTCAGAACAAGTATATCTGACTGGGGAAGAATCCAGGGGAAAAAAGACAAACCTCCTCCGGGCTTGGAGGATCCGTTTCGGTGAAGCACGCCAACACCTGCTTACCTTTAAGCACATGAGTAGCACCATTGAGTTCTTTGGAAAAACAGGTATGCTTATGTCAAGGTTTGCAGGAGGACTGTGTTTTGGTGTCGAGCTGCAGGCAGCCTTTTCAGCTTCTTCCCCCCCTCCCCTCCATTTGTTGAAAAGGACGCTAAGCAAGAGTGTGCTTGCAGGGTCGGAGAGCTGCGATGAGTCAGAGCTACAAAGCACCACTGTGTTACTCAGACCTTGAAAAAACACACACACAGGTGCTTCTGAAGGGGGAACCAGCAGCATTCAGATTCCTGTCCTCAGGCTTAAGGAAATATTTATTCTTGGTGTCGTTGAGCAATCGGATGGCAGTAGAAGCTGTGTGTCACGGATGCTAAAATTACTTTCTCGCTCAGATGAATATTCAGACAGACATTTCAGAGAAGATAGAGTTGCACGGGCCTCTTTCCTTTAAAAGAAAAAATCTGGAAGAACAAGCTCGGGGGTTTCCACAGTCTTTTTCCCATGTCACTTCTGAACAAGAAGCTGAGGCCTCAATGAAGATTGCTCATTAGCGATAATCCTAGTTTTGCAAAAATTGAGATGTAAAGGGACACATCAAGGGCTAAGTATCTTAAGATGACACCTTCTTGCTCAGAGTAGTTGTTTCTGGAGAGAATTCAAGTCATTGTCATCATTTCACTGAGCAAAGCACATTTTTTTTCTCCATTTAGTATCGCAGAACCAAAGCCCCTATGGAAAAGCCAACTATGGTGCGTCCTGCTTTGCGCACCACTTGTTCTTCGTACTTTAGAGACTGCATTTGTTCACACCACTTGCTTTTGAAGTCCTTAGTCTTGCCTGCTGTAGAACCATAATATTTCTGAGGATTTCAGGCTTTATTTGCCTTTGTCAAGAGGACTGAGCTTTGACCCATATCTCCCTATCTGAAGTAGCCCCTGCAAGCAGAGCACCCCGGTATCCAGCAAGGATGGCCTCTGCAGTCATCTGCTCCTTTTTCTCCTTCAAACATGAGCCGCTCCCGCTCCTCTCACACCGACTGTGTGCCCAGAGCCCTCCAGCTTCCCACTTGATGTGGGTGAGCAGAATCGCGAAGCAAAAGTCATATTTCTTCAGCTCACCGCCAGTTTCAGAGGTTTGCCGAAAAAAATATTTAAGAATAAAAATAGGATCTGGCTCTTGACAGGCGCTGCTCCATGGCTGGTGCTCCCAGGCACTCTATTGAGGCACATAATAGTAACGCACACAACGAATGACTCTGGAAATTTTTACAACTGTGAATTTGTAAGGGGAAAGAGGAGTCTTATGTTGAAGACTTAATCATAATCACATGGATGCGGAATGTAATTGTTCCTTCATAGGCAGTCTTCACTGTTGATAAAAATTCAGTCGAAACAGCACACAGGTCACAGCTTTGCAATTCCAGTTATTTGCTTGCAGGTCTGTAATTCATCACAAAAATCTTAGATTGTGAATGAAATGCTTTTGGTGATGTCAACTTTCCAGGGACCAGTAAACCACATCACAGAACTACCACCACGTGGTAAAACATAGCCGGGAAATGGCAACAGCTAAAAACTAAATATTATTTCACTCTTAAAAATAGGTCCTTGAAACCCTGCTAGAGCCTGAATACCTAAAGAGCCCAGAAAGAATATGAGGGATAAAACCGATAATAAAGAGGTCAAGATAAAACTGTAACTTGCAGCCAGGGAGCGGGCAAATGGCAGTAAAAGCCCCATCCTGACTATTCCCCTCGCCCGTCTGTCTTAGCGCGCAGCAAAAAGCAAACACCTGAGCAACTGGTGCTGCTCCGCCAATGGGAAGGACCATTCATCAATCTCAAACCCACCAGAGTTATTTCTAGCCGGCAGACTACGTGAAGGAGAAGTGCCGCACTGACCACTCTCGCAGCGGGGCGGTGGGGGTAAGGCAGACAGGAACCTCAGGTATATCAGATGGGAGATGATGGAGGTGATAGATGGCAGGGCTGAAACGGCGACCGACCGAACATGTGAATCAGCCAGCTTTCCTCTGCGGACTGAAAACTCGCCATCACACGCGCAGCATTCGTCATTCAGAGGCAAAGTCATCTTCATACAGCAGCCAGAAGGGTACACCTAACGTTTTCATCAGCTGGGCGGTCGGTGGTGGCTGCACGTTGCCTGCACTTTGGTGCAAAGCCTCATGCTTCAACCTACATGTCCTCACTGCCACAGCAATTCAAAGACTAATAGCTACTTGGTAGAATACCTTAAAGATTAATCAGAGAGTAAAAATCCAAAACCTAATCAAAAAATTTAACAAAAAGGCTTGACAGGAAGACAACAGTCCACAACGAGCAGACATAAAACCAGCAGAATAATGACATTACCAAAACCAACACCTAGATGTGCTGGTGAAGAGGCATGCAAAGGCAAATCTCTTCTAGATTAAACAGGTGCAGTAGCACTGCTCCGTCGGAAAGCTTAGCAGTCTCACTGCTCCAGGTACAGTCTCAGTGACTCGCCATGAGTAACTCTACACCCATTCATGATTAATTAAAATAATAACAATAATAAAAATGGCACTAAAGACACAATGATTTATGGGGAGCGTGCTCCTCTTGCATTTTAGTTCAGCAGATTATTTTTCTGTGCTTCCTCAGCTGAAGTCCAGTCTTAATGAAGAAATAACCATGAGACATTTCTTCGGCTGGACACCAGATGAGGAATTCAACAGGGACTTTCTATGCTTAAAAATCCGTTTGTTTATGTACCCTTTCCTTCCAGCATGCCACCAGTGTGGAACATAACGTATTAATCTCTACGGTGCGAGGCGAGACCCTGCAATCCTAGCTGAGCTGCCAGGGAGAATGAGAAAGCTCGTAGAGAAGAGGGGAAGCCTGCTTTCACCGCTTGATGCTTGGCTTTGGCTTCCTTCTCCCGGATTTTAGAATTGCACGTGGAACAAATGCTGAATACTCTGCAGGCAGAAATACAAAGGGTAGCGGTAGGGCTGTAGCCCTTACTTTGGACGACGGCCGTATAGAGGGGATGCACGTAACACCTGCAGACCATTCTGCCTTGGCGTGAGTTATAGTGAGAATTGCAGGATCGGATCTGCACCTTCTCCAGCATGAAGCAATTGTCACCTGTATTAAAGCGCTCAGGACCGGGCTAAGAATTGGTTCATTTACTCTTTAGGTGTCACCACAAGGAACCAGCTCTGCCGGGGACCATGGGACAGTCAAGTTGGTGGAAATATTCCTCCCTGATTTGAACAGGCTTTGGCTTGTTTCCGTAAGCAGCTTGTTTTACTACATGTGGTATTGCAGGGGAGATTTTTTTTTCCTGTGAGAGCAGGTTCAAGGAATCGTCTCATCGTTCTTGCTACTGAACAATGAAAAGTTATTGAAGAACACGATGCTCATAAGGCAAAACTATTCGCTGTGGCAAATAACATGCTCAAAATAGATTCCCTTGCGTGCTACATAAGCAATTTTTAGGACTCCATATGAACCTAGTAGCACATTTTTCCCTATCTGTATTCCAGATTAATGGGTTGCCTAACAAAACTTCACAGTATTTTTTTTTCCATACAAGATTTTTTTTCTTTTCCCTCCACTTTGACCACTGACTAAATATATTCTGCACCCATCTGCAGTCACAAATGTTGTTCTTTGTCATTCTTGAACAGACCCTATATACTTTTTTTTCTTTTGGAGTAGCCACAAAGTGGTGAGGGTGAATGACCTCATTTTTTTTTTTCCCCCCCCTCCTTGGCTAATTGGCTCTTGCAGGGTGGATTAAACCAGCCAGCTTGGCTCTTTTACCGAACACAGCCTTTTCCTGATCTCTTTTATCTAGATTTTAAGAGGGGAGCAGCCAGTGGGTTCTGCAGAGCTGAGAGGCAGCTCTGGGTCTCAGCTCTCTGCCTGCCCACCGTGCTGCCCTCTGCCGCAGCCCCTGTCCCAGCCTCTCCGTTGGGGACATCGCAGGGAAGCGGCGAGGAGCCACCACGAATACATTTGGCCATTTGGCATGGGGAACGTCCCTCCACTGCAGGGAACCCTGGTGGGGTCATAGGCTGAAAAGGACCCGGAGAATAAGGGTGAGGGTTGGATGCTGCAGCCTGCGTGACGGCAGCCAGCCGGGGGGATGTATCCACTCCCTTCCCGAGTCCGCATGGGCAGGCCTCCTGGTGACTTCAGTGGGAAATGGATGGGGCTCTATCCTGCAGTGATTAATGACTCTTTGGCTTTGTTTGCAGCCCTGACATCCTAAGCACAGTACAAACACCAAAGAAAACCGAGCCCTCGGCCCAGAGAACTCACACCCTGAAAAAGCAAACAAAAAAGGTAACCAAGGGAAGAGCAGCTGAGGTGGCTGCATAGGTATGGGACAAAACCCAGGATGTCCCGGAGCATCAGACATAAGTCAGTGTCACTCCTCTGCTGCAGTGCTGAGCCCTCTGCAAGGCACCACGTCATGAATACGACTGCACGCTGCAGTGACACACAGACGAAGAAAAATCAGGAAACTTGCATTTCCCCAGAGCTGAAGCGTCACACCAAACCCTGCTGCCACGGAGCAGACACAACAGCAGACTGCCCCGGGTGCCAGCGCAGCCTGCGGAGCAGGACCCCCCTGCAGCCCACCTGGTGACTTTCTGCATCACTGCTCCATCCCATGGAGGTCCAACAACAGTCTTTCCTCTACTACATGAACTTTGGACCATATTCAAAGAAGAGTAAGTCATAAAAAGGGGCAAGTTCTTGCAGGCAGGCTATTGCGTTATACAGACTGAGGCCTACCCAAGTCCATAGTGCAACCTGGTTAAACAGCACTTAAGTTTTATATTGCATTTATAATGCACAAATATTTGCCTTTGCATCTTCTGTCGGTAATAACGAATCATTCTCAGAGCAGCTGCTTCTCTGTGCAGGCAACGCCAACCAATGCGCACTTAAACCAGAGGGTGGGCAGCTGCAGCAGAAGCCGGTGCCTCCCGGCAAGTTGAGTTTCCATTGAAAGGAAGGGGGCAGCCTGTGCAAGAAGCACGGTTGCAGCTGAGGACGTGATGAACAAGCCACCTCCATTTCCCTCTTCTCCCCACTGCCCACCTCCAGTAAGCTAAACCAGCATCTGAAGCAACTGCCCCCTCCAAGGGTCCAGCAGCCTCCGCACTGCAGAGCAGCCCCTCGCAGCACAGGGCGAGCGATGGAAGGAGGTCTGGAGTCTGCGGTCACCAGCACCCGGTGGCAGGAACCCTGCTGGCTCTGGTCACCACAAACACCTCCCGGAGACCCGGTCATACAGAGAGGAAGTTGGCAGGGAGGAGCAAGAGGAGGACAGCTTTGCAACAAGGCTTACCCGCTCGTTGCCTCTACGCATGTACCTAGTACAGCAGGGTCTTCCACCACTTGAACTCCAAGGGACAGACAGATAAACACAGCAAAGTGACTCAGATAATAGGTATAAATGCCAGAGCTCATCACTTTGTGGTTTTCATGATTTTCTATGCTGCAGTTATGCACACATCCCTTTTACTGTCTGCACTGGTTCTTGCAGAGCTGTCAAATTACGTCCCACTTTTCTGAGCTTGAGGGTGCTTGGGATGACAGTAACAGGCAATAGAAACAGATCCTTTTGGGCACAGTTAAGCTCTCTGCTTGACCGGCTTTTGTTTTTCTTCTGGCACAGTATGAAGAAAGCCTGGTGCCATAAATGACGTTGGTCAGTACCCTCCAGACGGTTGATAAGCTTCAAGTTCTACTGACTTGTGAAATGTGGTGAAGGTTTGTTTTGGTCCCACTTGTGGGAAAGAAGAAATTACCTCAGGAAGATGATGCTTAACATGAAAAGAGAAGCGGCAGAGGTTTCTTAAATTTTGGATTGGTTCAGTTTTATACGCATTATATTTTTTTATATGAGGTGCTTTAAGATTTTTCACATGTTCTGGGGGAAACTGCAAAGCAATGAAAAACTTTCCAGTTTCCCTTGCAGGAACCATTCCTGCAAGAGCATTTTGACAAGTAAACTAATTGAATTATAGTAACTTTGAAACCCATGCTGTTAACAAAAGAATAAATCCAGGACTTTAGGTATTGTAGACGTTTTGCTCTACTGAGAGATTCCTTTGGCCCTGATCAGAGCAGGAATATTGGAGCAGGAGAGCCCACGATGGACATTTTTATGCTCTTTTTTCCCCCCTCTCATCGTAAAGACTGTGTATTTTAGGAAGTTAAAAGATAATCTATATTTAGGGCAAAATTTTTCTATATTACAACGAATTCCAGATGCTTGCATTGAGCAGAATTTCCCTATCAGGTAAATATTACGGAGTAGTGGAAGAACCCATCCCATTGCCACACAAGGGAAGAAGAGTCCTTGGCATTAAATGAGGCAACTGCTTTCTTGCATATTTTCAAACGCACATTCTCACAGGCTTTAAGTCCCATCTGACAGAAACATCTATGCTCCTCACCAGTGTGAAGCAAGGAAAGGGACGTGTGACTATTCTGTATAAAGAAGCTGAGCAGATTATGCCTCAGAAAGCAAAATACCATGTCCTCTGACAGGTGCTCAAGACAAATTACTTGGAAAGATGATCTTGTGGCTGAAGCACAAGATGAGGAGGGCTGAGCTCTGCTCCCAGCTGTTCTGCTCCGCGCTCGGTGTGTGACCTAGAGCAAGTCACGAATTCTCTGTTCCCGTTTCCTCTTTGGTGAAAATGATGACGATGATAGTGTCTATTCTCAGCAGAATTATGAGTGCTCATTAACTTACATTTCCAAGTGTTTCTCATTCTTTGCAGGAAATACCTTGCAAATATCACTGCCCTACCACTACTCCACCATATTATCAACTCTAAACTAACACAAGCATACCAGCCAAACTTCAGCCCTACCACACTTTCTGTCACAATTTGTTCGATCAGAAAACAGCACTCTTATGAGAAACCACTGTTCAAATCAGTCAAGCAAAGAACCTGAAATGCTGGCTGGGAACTGCATCTCTCCAGTCTTGCCTTCCTTTCACATTCTTGACTTGCAGGTCCTGCCCACAGTTGCAGAGGGGATATTAGATTAACTGGCTCTTTGTCAAAGTATGGCTTTTCCTATGTAAGCTTACACTACTGCTTTCCTGGAGCCCCCTACTATTTTGTACTGCTACTTGTCCAAGGCATCGGCTATGGAAAGTTGCACCCTGTGCAACCACTTACAGACTCAGAATTAAGCACATGTTGAACGCAGTGGAAAGACTTTACACATCAGCCCCAAATAAATAGAAGTTCCCTGTTTTGCATCCTCGGAAAGGCTATGAATTGAGAGGTGAGAAATAATGAGGAGCTCCTCCTGGCTCCTACATCAGGGTACCCGAAACTTGCTGGGAGCATGGAAATCTGAATTTCCAAGGTTTGGTCAAGAGTTGAGCAGGTTCCAGGCAATGAGGAGATTCCAAAGGAACAACTGTCCCAAATTCAAATGGCTCCAGAAGGAAGCATATGGGTAATGGTTAGTGACCTGAAGCAAAGGTATGAAGAACATTAAAGTCTGCTCATCATGCTGCATTGATCACAGTCCTGAACGCACCAGGGCAGAAAAAAAAAAAAGACAGATACAGACGATACTGAGGAATGGGACAAACCACCTGAAAGCTGTGATGTAAAAATCACTTCTGAAATACGCAGGCTCATTCATATACATATGGAGGACACCTGGAAAGCAACAATTTCAGAGAAGCCTAAGGAGCGAGGGTGGAAAGTATGAAACATATGTTTTAGAGGGGGCAAAAAAGGCCTATGTGGTTTTAGGCAACGTATTTAGGACCAGGGATCCAGAGGAAAGGCTCTCAGGACTATGCGGTCAGACGTTAAATTGTAAGCTGTAGACAGCAGAGGGTTTTTTGGTTTGGTTTTTTATCTTTTTTTCTTGAACCTGCACCTTGCTCTCAGGGAACCCAGCCATGGCCCAGTTATAGCACTGTGTTGAGGGAAGCACTTAAAATGACACAACTAATCAAGAATAATGAGACACAGAGAAACACTAGAAGTTCAAATGAAAGAAATACAAATGGTAGCGAGGCTGCCAAACAGTGATTAATGGAGGAAATAAAGTGCCTGCAGCATGGGATTTGCAAACAGCCTGCCAGTCTCAAAGGGTCTAAATAACCCGAAGGGAGAGGAATCGTTTTTAAGCTGTATAATTAGAAAAAGCAAAGCAAGATTCTGCAAATTTAAACCGCTGGAGGAAACCCGATGTACACCATTCACAAGGCTCAGCAAGAGCTGGCTGGAGAAAATGGTCTTTCTGAAAAGAGGGGAAGACCAGCAACGATCCCAACCGTAAAACACGCTGACCATTAGCCACCTGGCGTTGCATGAAGCTGCAAAAAGAGCACACTCTGTTTGCAAACAACCGCAGAGCCAAACCTCGCTCAGATCTTTCCCCTTGAGAGGAAAGGGCTGCCCTTTTGGGGCAGCTGACCTGGGAGGAGGGTTTGGCTCCCAGCTCTGTCATGAGCAGCACGTGAACCTCCAAGGGAGTCAGGTAGCCGGTCTGGGCCTCAGTCTTCCACCCGCGGAGCTGGGGTCAAAATGCCGTCCCACCTTCCGGGGCCACACAAAGGTTGCCGACATTTGGGATGGTGGGGCGGTTGGAGCGCGAGGGGGACTGTGCCCCTCAGGGGAGGCTGAAAAGCTGTAGCCGGGCTGTGAAGAACATACGCGCCCATCCCACGTCTGTGGGACAAGTGTGCTCACGCTCTCTTGAATAAATCTGTTCGGTAGGGTGGAGTCTGCCTTATTTTTACTCTACATGCAAATTATATCCCTCAACAACCTCACTGCAAATATTTTCTGGTTTCTCACACCCTGCCCTGGGCAGGAGCAGGCTGTTTTCCCTGCAGATCCTCTGGCTTCCTTTGGAGCTTTGGGTTTGGGCTATTTTGATTTTAAAGAAGCGAGAGAAGCTTGTGAGACAGGGCAAGTTGCAGCAAAAAGTAAAAAAAAAAACAAAACCCACGCAACCAGAGGGGAAAAAAAGGCAGAGAAAAGGCAGCGAAGCTGTTCTGCTCAAGTCTGCCAGTGCCGGCAGTGCGAGATGCCACAGGCTCAGACTTCGCCACCTCCTCCGAGCCACGGGCGAAGAAACAAACCTCCCTGGGTGAGATGCGACACCCGCCTTTCCCCCTCCGCCAGCTCAGCCCTGGCAGCGCAGCCTTACCTGTTTGCCAGCGGCAGCGAGGCAAAGGAGAAGGAGCCAGCAGCCTGACGGGACGGGCATGTCTGGGTGTCCGTCTCTGCCTCCTCCTGTGGCTCCTTTTCCTGCCACCAAAGAGAAACTAGATCCTTCCAGCCAAGCCCCCGCGCCCCGGCAGCAGAGCGAGGCACATTTGGGCTAGCTACTTCTCTTTCTTCCTTTCCTTCCTCTCAGCTACACGAGGGGAGAAGAGAGAAGAAGAAGAAGAGAGAAAAAAAAAAAAAAAAAGCTCCTGGCTGTAGTTCCCCCAGCATTTCCTCAGAGTTGACATGCAGGTTTTTTTTTTTTCCCCCCCCTTCTTGTCCCTCCCTTTCCTTTCTCCACCCCCTTTTACAAGAAGTTTAGTCACCATGCCCACGTCCCTCCTCCTGCCCATGGGGACTGCTTTTTCCCGGTCCTTCTCAGCAGGGCCATCCATCCATCTGCGCCCTCCCTTCCCCGCCCTCCTCTTACCTGGCGCCATCCCTCGCCCTGCATCTGCCCCCCCGTAATCGACGCCTTCTCCTCATCGCTTCTGGATATTGCCTTAGGCTGCCAGAGGACACCTTGGGTCTCGGCCGTGCCTCGGTGGCCTCCCCACCTCGCTCTCTGATCCACCCCGGCACAACCGCCCTCCTGCCGGCACCGGGGAAAGTTTCCCGTCCTGTCCTGTCCCATGCCACCCCCGCTCCCACGCAATGGCCCTGCGGGTGCTGGCCTCGATGTTTTGGCACAGCTCAAGGCCCCAAAGGTACTTTGCTTTGGCTGACGGCAGGAGCTGGCGGGTGGGATTGCTGCCAGGGGAAAGAAACCCTGAAGACGTGCTTCAGGAGCTCTCCTAAAACACCTCCCACCGTGCACGGGGTCAGTCCCTGCGACCTGGCTTGGGACAGTGCAAAGTGGCTTCTCGACCCCCAAAACAGACTCATCCCCAACACCACTGACCCAGCAGCAGCCGCCTTGCCTGGCAAAAGAGCGGCTGCGGATGGTGGCGTGCTGTTCCAACGCCGGCACAGCCTGCGATGCCCCTCGTTTCACAAACGGAGAGGGAACCCTCCAGGGGGAGGGCAGGAGAGGACAGCACCCCTTTAAGGGGGCTGAGGATCCGGCAGAACCGTCTGCGTCATTACACCTTCCCTGGCTCCCTGTGCTCACACGCTGCTGTGAAATAAGCCGGGAGCGTGCTTCTGGCTTGAGCAAATAAGGAAGTTGTTCTTTCACTTGTGTATTTAGATTTAACCCTTGACCAGGAAAAAAAAGTTATTTATAAGTTGCTCTACGTTTGCAGATATATCAATAAATTCAATCACAAAAGATGAAGAGGGTATAAAAAAAAAAATCCCTTACTTGTGCTGCTGTGGTCTGATTCCTGCTCAGAGGAGCAATCCTCGGAGCCAGGGAGCCCTCGGGACAGAAACGGCTGCCAGGTTTCTCTCCTGTAGCTAGCGTGGAGGGCCTGCCTGCATGGCTTGATGGAGCTACGGCCTTCCCTTCACCTCTACGTAGTTTCCAGTGGCCGTGAAGCCAGACCTGTTTAATCCTCCTGAAGTTCCCTTCAAACCTTAACACTCTCAATGTCCTCTGTAAGCGCTGGGCCCTGCCCGATCCACGCTCAAGCAGGTCTCAGTGCCCACCTTCCCCTGCCCAGTCTCCAACATGACACGGCTGTTGGGGCGCTGGTGGCCCTTGCGTGGGTTTGATGCTCCACAATGGGTGATGGGGCCGAAGGACACTGGATGATGTGCCTGGCTGAGGGCCAGCGGCTGGTCCTGCTGCCCGTTCACCTCACGAGGAGCTTGGGCAAGGGACATGCTGCCGCGTTTTAGCAAGCCATGGGGCTTGCAATTGCAGTGTCAGAGCCCTGTTGACCTGCCAGAAGAGCCAGGGTCTCACCACACTTGGGCTGGAACAGACTACAGCTCTAGTACCAAACAGAAATGGAGTTGGGGGTGAGGGGTGGGAGGGACGGCCGCGGCACCCAGCTTGCCTGGTAGGCAACACGTGCAAAGCCGACCTCACTGGGTGTTTTGCAAGGTGAGGCGTGAGGTGTGAGTAACGTACGTGCCCGGCTGCTGGCAGCGGTGCGATTCCCCGTCGGTCCTGGAGGGAATCTGGTGAGATGGCGGAGCAGCGCCAGGTGAAGAATCTTCTGCCAGGGCCACATCCACACACCGCTGAAAACCCACAGGCCTGTGCCGGCCGGCATGTTTTAAAATGTTCACATTTAAGGTACAAGGAAATGTTTCTTTTTAAACAGAACAGCCTGTGAAGTCTCTTCCCCTTTTCACATTTAGCACAATACCAAGGCTATAGGCTGTGTTTATTTACCAGCTGCTCTTTCTAACCACAGATTTACAGGAGCAAACTCACGCTGCCACAAGCAGTTAGACATGTTACCGGCTCGCTCTGATGGTGCCGAGTAAAGGCTTTGAAGGCATTGAGTAAAGCCAAGCCCTGTTCAGCTCAGAGGAGCTCCAGACAGTTCAGTATTCCACGTTAGCTCGATCAGTTTTGCATTTTCACCCCTGATCCTGCCTGAAGTATTCCTTGTCCAGGCTGAAATTTCTCTCATTTTCTACCACTATGTGAAAACAGCCTCTTTTTGAAAGCTCAGACATTTTCCTCCAAGTTAAATTTTATGTTTCTGAGCCATAACCCGCAGAAGCCACTGCTGGGTGCTTTATAGTCTTAATTACGTATTGCAGTAGACTGTTAGAAACTGAAATGTGAATGCTCAAAAATATGAACTAGGGAACGTATAGGAGAAAGCGCTGCCAATGCTCTTACCTTTATTGTGTGTATCATTCTGTGAAGCACAAGTAAAAACTAAAGATTTACACCAAAACTGGCTTGCCAGCTTTTTCTTATATAGGAAAGATTTATTGTTTCCTATTCCAGAACACCAGGTTTTCCACTACCTTTGCAAAAAAAGCTATTTTGAATAAAACCAAAATGCTTGAAATCTGAAAGTTTCAAACTTAACGGCGGCATTCGGGTGCCTCGTGTTTCTGCTCGCCACTGCAGCACTGCAAGCCCGAACCAGACTGGCCTTCGGGATGCTCTTTTGAGAGAAGAGAGATGGAAAACCACCTGCAGCCTTAGAGGTGTGACAGAAGCAAAATACTCCCCTGGATAATATCAGGATCCCTTCCCTGGCGAAGCCTGACATGGAAAACAAACCGTGAGCATGGGTGACCACTTTGCGGGTCTGTGGTCAGTACGGGTCTCTTCTCAGCTCCTTCCTAGAAAGAGAGAAGTGGAAAGTACATACTGAATAATATTTTAAAAGAACTACAGCATTCATTGTAATACTGCAAGTTTTCGAACTGTCTGAAAATAAAACCACTTCAGCACCAGGGTAAGAACACCTCTTTTCCAGGAGACTGGATAAACGGCGACTAACTCCCAGGCAAATCTCAGAATTTGACTCCCTTCTTTCCAAAACTTTCAAGCTGAAAAGCAAAGATAAGGGATGGTTTGGTGGATACACCCGTCGACTGGGCATCTGAACAGCACCTGCAGGCTCACGTTCATGTCCCCCGCTACTCCTTCACTTTATCCATGGCACCGAACTCCCCCGTCCCTTACCTGCACATGGGCCCCTGTCCCCTCGCGATGCCCCTAGGGAGAACTAGGTGGCTGGGTGTTAAACCTGGCTCTTCCAAACAACGCGAAGGAAGCCTGTGCAGAGAAGTAAAACTGAAAGGCACACGGTTGCACCCCAGGATGCATTTTCACACCATGCAGAAAGGCTGTGAAAGTGCTCCATTCCCCTGCCTCTCACATCCTGCCGAGAGATGGGGGATGAGATGAAGGGTTTTGTTGGATCAGGATCAACATTTTTCTTCCACTAGATGTCGTAAAGGTTGGTTGGGGTTTTGGACTCTGAACTAAATACAGGCTTTGTAAAACACGAGCACCTGTCTCTCAGCAGGCGAGGGAGAAACCCAGGGCATGTGCAAAGTTGGAGCTCAAGACAAGAGCCCCCTAAACCAGGGGGATGCCTTGGGGGGCAGGTGGGTCCCAGCGCCACTTATGGAGTATCGGCAACCCGTGCACCGAGTCCATCATGGGGCCAGGGAGAAAGGCTGCCTCCGGCTGCCTCATCAGCCACCACAAGGAGAGGGCCCTACTGGATCATCCAGCATGGGGAGCTTTCTACACTGAGCTAAAGAGAAAAAAGGTAGAAAAGTATCTGCACACTTTTACCACAGGGGGCTCGAATTTTAGTTGAGGATTCTAGCTATTAAAATTAATCCATTAAAAACATATTATTTACCTAAAAAAAAAATCACACACAAAACCATGCCATCAACTTGGAACTGTTTTCATCCTATGAAATGCAAGTTTCCATAACAGACTATTGCCTAATCTCCTTGAGATTTTCAAACACACAAATATATTTTGTGACAGAGCAACTATAATAAAGCTCTTTAGTCACATTGCTGTGGTTTACACACACCTTTTACAACCCCACAAAAATGTACCAGTGCTGAACGCCCATCAAAACCCCAAAGTCTGCAGCATTCAAAAGAGAAAAAGCTCCCAACCAGCCACTGCTAATGTGTCAAATATTTGAAGTACGTGCAAGCACACACTGAACTGATAGGTTATCACCAAACACTGTGGCAATAACAATGCCTACATACTTCTGGAAGGAAACACAAAGTCGTGGTGAATTTTTAACTTCAAATATTTGTTCACGCTTATAAGTGATTCCAGCCTCATGACCTCCAAGGCTTACGTCACATATTCATCCTTAGGACAAGAACAATACCGGCACGAACTGGGGAGCTTGCTCTGTCCCGCCTGGAGACGAGTCTCCGAGGCCGGCAAACACTCACCAACCCTGAGCAAGAGGACTGAGACCAGAAGTCCTTTGAAACGCCATGCGACACCCCATTAGCAGCTCCACAGAGTCACCCTGTCATTTTACCCAACAGCACACTGAACCATCTTGAACTTCTGTGAAAACTCACCTGAATACTGAGATGACTCATACTTGGATCAATAGAGTGCATTCATCCCACAGAAAAAGGATAAAATCTAAACAACACCTTATTGCCTATTAAACGCTACAGCTGCTTCTTCCCAGTTCCTACTTCCTGATCCCCTTACGGCATATTTAAAGGGGAAAAGAACACACAGGAGCCTACAGGGCACACGCTACAGCTGCTGTAACTTTAGGAGGGCTCTGTCATACTGCCTCCACGTCAGCCGCAAATGAAGCTGAAGAAGTTTCTCAGGTTTGGGGGAATGGGAAAAAATCTCAATTAAAGTGCAAGGCAAAGAGCAGCAGCACAAGACCACAATCAAAATTTTGGGATGCAGTGAGGAGCACATGCAATACCAGTGCTGGGAAAGGAACCAGACAGACCACTGTCATGGTGTTGGCCCTTTACACCAATTTGTGAGTCACCTTTTCAAGTCACTGACTTCTACAGTGGAACTGCTCATGCTCCAAGTTTCTAGGAACTAGAAATCTTCAGTCTAAGCAAGCCCTTCACTACACTGGAAGTATGATGGAAGTTCAAGCTCAGCACGTAGTGCAGACGCTGCCAAAGGTATAAGCTGTTTACTGACTTGCCTGTTGGTTACAAACTATACAAAAGCAGATTCATCTTTTCTTATAGCTTACCTGTAAGTGTGAAACCTGACCAGCACTAAAACTAAAGGCAGAACAGTTTGGAAACAGCTTCTCTGGAAAATGATCGCTCGTTCATGGTACCCCATTGAGATTAGTTAACACGTGATATATTAGCATACAGTACTAAAATCCAGGATTTGATTAGCCTACTTATTCAACAACAGCACTCCTCTATGCCTTTGTTGACCAATTTTATAGTCTAAAACAAATAGCTACACATTCAAATGTGTTTCCTAGAAATATTAGCCAAATGCGCGCAGTAAACCACCAAACCAGTTTCCTTGAAGTCTTGTTGCCTGAGACCATACTGCAATCCTGTAATTCATCAGCATTTACATCTGATGCAAGAAATTCTCTGGTTCTCCCTCAGATCAGGGTCATGTCAATCAGCTTGTTATATCAGCATATTAATGATTTTCTACCCCATGGAGCTTTTCTGGTACTTTGTGGTTTACTTAAATACCAACATCAGTAAGTTTCACATGGGAAATTACTTAAAACATTTTGAATGCATGACAGCCGCCTTTAGAAACTGCACTAAAATGTAAAGCCACTTACTCCTGGAACAGAAAAATGCCATTAACACTGCCACAATACAGAGAACAGAAATATTCCACAGTTCTGCTTTTTCTGCACCATTTTGAGTCATCTTATCATCCCTATGTAGCAATGAATTCCCACAATATGTTACAAAAACTTCTGCTTGTTCTTTACAGCAGATCACTTTGATAGATATTTATTTTTCAATCTTAACATTTTAATTTGCAAACACCAGCTTCCTCATTTTCTCTAGCCACTAATCCATTCAAAAACTGCTTTTAGTTCTCCTAACCAGAATATACTCTTACATACAGCAGTAGCAGCATTTTTTCTCAGTGCAAAAGGGGAATGAGAGACTGACAGAAGAATGTGCAGCTTAGCTCCCTTTATTCACCTTGATTAGAAGATGGGAAAAAGAGTAATTTACCTCCTATATAGTTTCAGAAAACAATCTCTTTCAGAACAAAATATATGCATAGTATCAGTCAGGCTTATGTTTAATCTACAGGAAACATATTTAGAGATGAACACTCCTTCAGGCAGTCGTGTACCTTCAGGCCGCTGATCATCTTTGCTTAACAGCACAAGAGTCAATCCTTTAAAGAAAGATACTAAGATTCTGACGCTTCAGTGGGGGCAGCATGAGACCTTCAACATATTCCCTATTTAAAGCCAACAAGTTGTAGAAGTTCAGGCAGAGCTAAAAAAGTCAATATGTTGTGGTGGGTTTTTTTGGGGGGTGTTTATTTATTTAGGAAAAAACATAAGCAATTTAAGACAACCCTTTTGAGATTAATTTCTTTCCATACTGGATGTCCAGCTGTCTTCTTTTAATGAAGCATTTTCTCCCAAAAGGTTTACTTAACTTGTTTTGTCTAACAACAGGAGGGAAAAAAAATAATTTAAAATATTTGAGTAATTCTTTTAAGATTTCACGCTTTTCTTTCCCACTCTTGAATGCTACAGTGCCATAGCTAGCACAAGAAAAAACAAACCACATAGAACAACTTCTTGCCATCTTCTTGAAAATTTGTCAACATTTGGTAAACTAATAAACATTTTAAGCAAGTCCTGCAACCAACATACGCTAACAGAGACCTGAAATTTAGGAGACAAAACTTCTGAAGACAACATGCATAAGGTTTGTTGCCTACACAGATTTACAGATATTTTTTTTTCACCTCAGTAGTTCCCTTAACAGAGGAGCTGGTATTCTTGGGATTCTCAAATTCCTTCTTGGATCAACAAGTATGGAGTAAAATGCTGACTAGCAAAAGCTAAACTCTGCAAGTGGCTGGAGAAACTGGACCTGGCTGGCTGAAGATGCTACGTTTATACTAACAAACTAGAATCTCATCCCATAATCATCCACAGTTAAATTGCTGTCACAGTGTTTTGGCTTGTACCAACCAGCAGGTTTCCAAACACCGGCTGTGTGGGCTAGGAGCTGCTCTCACAGGCCGCCTGCAGGCAGCTGCTCTGCAAAATTTAACCATAAAGAAGTCATTTTGGTCCCATAACTACAGAGCTACCTCTGGCACTGCAACTACTGGAAGAGACATGGTGGGGGGGGGAGGTGTGGCACAGGAGAGGAGGAGACCCTGCATAAAAATGGCAATAAAGCCCCATGACCAGAAGCCAGAGTGAAACCGGTGCACTGAGATGGGAAATTTAGCAAGTTCAGTCTACCATCTGCTATGTAAAAAAAACTTAAGGCTAAAGAATTTCTGCGCGTTAGACCGCTCTCCCGTTACAGCTGGTTTGATTAAATAATCTCTTTCAGAGAAGACTAGAAGTAACAAGACAAGGCAGGTATACAAAACTTTTTATTGTCAACAGAACAATAGAGAGGAACGTCACCACTTCCCATTCCTCAGGAATGTCTCCATTTCACAGTCAGTCTGCTAAAAGTATAGTTTCATGGTAACAAGCAACACGAAGGCATGGAGCTCTCTGTAATCTCAAGAGAAGTGTTTCAGTGCAGTGTAAAGGGACCGACAGTGTGCACGTCTGCAGCAGGCCCTGTCACAACACAAACATGGCAGGCAACTGTGTACGCAGAGCCAACAGGCACAGATACGAAGCAGTCTGAAGTCTCAAATTATCTCCATTATTTCCGTCTAAGGGCAATACCTGAAGTGCTACTCCATCCATACTCTGTTTCAAAGTGAACACTATCTTCCCTCACTCCTTTTGCTTCTCCTGTCCTCAGAGATGTTCGTACTTCCAACTGAACGGTACCGTGTCAGAGAATGCCGGAGCTTTTCTATTTTGCTACCTCATACCAGCTCATGCACGCACTTGAGTTTACTTTCAGAAGCTCACATTGACATAAAGGGGGAGGGAGGGAAATCCTGCATAAGAATAAAAGGATTTAATTGTTAATACTTCCTTGCTAATAAAAATATCTGGTAGTTGTTGAAGATGCTCCTTGTAATGTCATTTTTATAAAGTACGTATGCAGTCTACTTAACATTTTTAAGAAACTGCATGTCAAACTCTCTTAAGATAATTTCAAATACTCTGAAATTAAATTTGAATTGAGATTCAATCTAAGCAAGAAAATACCTTAATTTTAGCTTTCACAGTACACAGAACTGCACACTGAGTGCAAGATGAAAGCACTTTCTCCTGCATAAGTTTCTTCTGCCTGCAGAACTGTACTGGGACCCCTGTGTAGTAGCTTATACATTTATTAACATTTATTAATTTATCATGTTTTTCTTTTACTTAGTGGATGTGCCTCTGGATGTGTAGACTAGTTGTTAAAGTGCTTAAAAATGAAACAAAAACTGCAACAAAAGAAAGCATCCCTCAAAAAACCACAACAGATGTGAGAATTTTATCTGAAGGACTTTGTACAGCATTTACAATGTCAGCATAAAGCATCTGAAACATGAGCATTCCCTGCAGACTGATGCAGTGCAAGCAGTCTCATACATTAGATACTGCAATTCCTCTGGATTCAAGATGCACAATACTTACAAAAACAACCCTAGAAGCAGACAAATGCTGGTGGCTCTTCCTCTTCTTTTTAGAAACATAATAAAAAAATCTGCATTACTCTCTCATAATTTAAATACATAAGTAATCTCCACTTTTATTACTTCATGACAATGACTTCAAATTTACATTATTTTAAGTACCGTCATAATAGCTCCATGTATAATACAGATATTTGCTGATATCCTGTCAGAAAATAATAAAAAAAAAAACCCTTCCACTATATAAAAAAAATTATGCTGGAAAGACAAGAACACAGAACAGGGACTTGGTACAGACTATGATTTCAGTTTTATATCAACCACAGTTAACCCAAAATTAACAGATACACAGCGATATTCAAAAGCAGTGCAAATATCTTTGGAGGTTAGAATAAAATTATACTACAAGAACGTAAGACAGAAGAAATTAAAAGGCAAGTACTTCAAGTACAGGAACCAGTCTCTGTGAGGTCCATCTTAGTGTCAGCTGGGAGTTCCTTTTCCCATCTTACTTCTTCCTCTGAAACACGTTAGCCAACATTGCACCTGATGTAGTCAGCTGGCCCATTTTGTTCAAAAACTTGGTCTTTGTATCTTCACTCACAAGGCTCGCTGCAATCGACATTGAGCTAGGAAAGTAGAAAAATTAGTGACATAAGACTACAAAGAGAAAAGAACACTGTGCTATTATTTAATAAGCAACTGAATTGTCTTTGCATTTTAGACATTTCAACATCACAAAAGACCAGTCCATCAAGAAGAACTGAAAAACCCTTACCACCACGCCCAAATATACAGTTAGATTGATTATCATGTCCTCACAGTCCTAGTGAAAATTGTAAAATATTTGTGTGCACACTACTCCTTGGAAGTCACCACATTAGCACTTGTTAGCTATTTGATAATTGCATTTGTGACAAATACCACTGTGAAAAATCAGCCTTACCTTCTCACTGAAAATGTCAATTTTGTTTAAATGTTAATCTTAAAGAACAACAGTACTAGTTCAGACCAAGAATCTCTCTAGCCCAAGTATCCTGCCTCCGACAGCGACCATTAGCAGACACATTGGGAACAGTAAAAGCAAAGCAAGTACAAACGGTGACCCTTCTTAATTTCCAGCTCTCTTATTTTCCAAATATTTCCACCTAAGCAGAGTTTAAAGTTAGTGTGGACTGTCAATCTAGTAACTCCCAATGAATCTTACATTACTTGTTCAGCTTTCCTTTGATCCCTTTTTAAATTTCTAGTACAGCCCACCCCGGGGCACTGAGGCCTACTAGGTCTACCCCTCGCTGTGTAAAGAGCTTTCTCCTTCTGGTTGTTGTGAACGTGATGTCTACTACCGTTGCCTGAGTGTTCCTACTTCATATGTACCAGAGAAGATAATGGAAAGTCCACAATTGTCCCATAAGAAGGAGCAACCCAATCAATGCTGAACCCACAAGATGCTACAACTTCGAAAAACATGTTAAGAAATTATCCCAATGCTGCAAAATTAACTGTTTTTTTTTTTTTATTTACAACATCAGTGAGCTCAGCTTCAGATACATGTAACTGTTTACCACAGTAGGATTAATCTGTCCCAAGACAGAGTGCAACAGGGCAAGTGTATGATAGCAGAAATATTAACAAATATCCCATATTTCCTATATATCTGTAGTTAAAATGGCAAACAGTTTTCAACATTAGACAGAGCCAATTTTACAAAACACTACCGGTGAAATTCTCTCTTGTCAGCTCAGTGTGGACTCAGTGTTTCAAAACTATACCTAAGATCACAAGATCTGTCTTACTGGCACAGGCCAGCTTCCAGGAACTGACTTTTCAGTCTGCAAGGTTAAAAACAGTTCTGTTTAGACACTTTTGCATCAAGGCAGGTCAAGCTGAAGTTCAGTCCAAATTCCTTCAACAGAATTTGAATGATTTCTTCAAAGGTAGCAGGGATGCATTCAGTATTTTTTCCCATTTCACACCACAAAAAAAAAAAAAAAAGGTGTTTAGTGGTAACGAATTCTGGTTCTTTTTAAACAGAGTACTTGAAAAAAACAAAAGGGAAGCTTCTCACTAAAGCTGCACTATGGATTTACAGGTAGCTTCACTGTATCATAACTATATCCCCTCAAATGTATCCACCAGCCCTTGTACTTTTTAAGCTGAAGTGACTCCCTGTCTTCTGTGTTTCTACAGTGCCTAATGGATCTAGACCCTTGGATAGGTATGCCTCATGTGACATATCAAGGAGTATCACAAAGCAAACTCTTAGGTATTTTTTTCGGTACATCTCCCATTAATGGAACAGGTTATTCTAATCAATCATCTCATTTTAAATCTCAATATTAGTTGGCATTTTCTGAAAGCTGTGTGAAGTTCCTCGTTATCTAATATTTAGTGTTTAACCACCATTTTACTGAAAGTATGATGTCTGAATTTTTAGTAAAAGTTTAAAATTTTGAAAAATGTTCTCAGGTTGTATCTCTTTTTAGAAACGTGATTAAAATTAACCTTTTGTTTGTTTGTTGTTTTTTTTTTTTATTCTAATTAGCATCCAGTGATGAAGATATATAGCTGTTTTGAAATGATTTATAAACTTCAAGTGAAATATTTCCTTCAGGCACAATCACATAATCAGACATCTTTGGCTTGATTAAGCCAACTAAGGAATCACATGTTTCCAGTTGATAAAACTCAGCAGGTAAGTTACTACTACTGTTAGATGGATTTCTTGTGCAATTTCCCTGAATTTCATGATAAAGCAAGGGCATAGAAGTATGTAAGTAACAGTTTATACTTGCTATCAGCTGGCTAATGACAAGAAGCTATTCCAGCCTGTGAAGTATCGTAGAGTTGCGTGTAACTAGGGAAAATGGTTTGGGAAATTCCAAGCACTAGCGGCATTAAGAAAATAAAATTGCTTACTTCAGAAAAGTAAAACTAGCAACTGGTGACAAACCTGTAGTTTTAATCAAACCGTGCTGTCATTATTCTAATGAACCTGAATAAGCTTGAGGAAAAACAGGAAACGTTCAATTGACTTTCAAAACAGTTTGGGGGGATATTAGCCATCTGATGTTAAAAACTAAAAATTAAAGAACTAGAGTGTCTAGAAGTGCATGTTTTCTAATATTATGTTACTGTAAACAGAAAGATAATCCACAACACTTGACATACTTAAAAGTTTAAATATGTCCCAAAAATACTTCTATTACTATACAAATTGAACATTTCAATGTAGTAATAATAAAAGCAGTATGAAATCAAATAATTTGAGTCTCATGTTTTTAAGAAGTAATCAGAGAACCCAACAAGGCAATAACATACCTCGTTTGAAACAAGCATTCCTATAGAAAAGTCACTGCATTTACTCATTATTCAAAAACCAAAACAAATACCAACCCACAAACAAAAATATTGTGTAAACATCAAATTTTTGACCCGTGTCTAGATGAATTACATGCTACACAGAGTTCTGCCTGCTTTATAGGGAAGCTTTAGGCCAAAACAAACATTCATGCTGGACATTTTATAAAAGTCAGTTTGTAACATAAGTTGTTACCCATGACTGAAACACCTTGTTAATTGCTAAAGAAAGCGTTTAACAAAAGTGGCTATCCAATATTTAAATAAGATAAAGTTTTATCTTTTATTAAAAACTATTTCTGTGACCCCATATTGTTTGACCCACCTTTTCTAATAGTAAGGGGCAAAGACAAGATAACCAACAGCATCTTATGATTGCTTTTGCAACCAGTTTTATTTTTGTGTACGCATTCTCACATTGTTAACAAAAATCAGTAGTTTATCTCCTAGTTGCATTTAAATCCTTCATGAAATATATATTTAACTCTGAAATTAGGAACTGAAATTCACAAGGGCTTAGCAAGAAAAATGCAATATTTGTGTATATGAAAAGGTCATTCCTTCAGTGGGAAAGTATTTTGTGTTAATTTTGTACATAAAAGATTGCAACCATAGCCTGATTTGGAGTAAGAAAAGGGAAGGCTACTTAAAGAATGAAGCAACGCATTGTGAAGACTTTTCAAATCTTTTTCAAATCTTACAGTTTTCAGCAGCTGCATTCTAAAACTGGATGTTTTATCGTGTTTGCATTTATCTGCTTCTGCAATGGCTTAATAAGACTAACTGTGATTTCAAAATATTTTCGTAAGAGGATTTTAAGTAACAGAGACCTCTTACATTTAAGTTAACATGTCTGCACTGATCTAAGCTAAAGCAAGGTGAGACTAAACCCTACATGAAATAGAAGCTGATCACTCAAAATCTAGCCATTCAGAGAACAGCTTTTTTGAACTAAATAGGTTAAAACATTTGAGAGAGGCAAAGGCACACAGTATAAAAAAAAAAATTAAACATCCTGTCCAACTGAAGAGCACCACATGAGAATTAGGAAGAGTTCAGCCGAAGAATTTTGTTTCATAACCTTAGGTTTCACAGTTCAGTTAATACAGGTAAGATAATAGAAAAACTTCAGGTAAGGTTAAAGGTGTTCTTTAAAGAAACCAGTTTGATATCCTGTACATTTGCTGCATTCTGGGAGAGAAAAAAATTTCTTTCAGAAGACATTTGCCTGAGAAGGAACCAGTTTCATATTTCCTAATGATCTCTCCTAAAAGGCTGTCAAGAAGTTGCTCAAGAAGTAATAAACCTTTTTTTTGAAGTAAATTCATTTATCAGACATAAAAGTCGCATCTGGTATATTTAGGTACATACACTGCTTTCATTTTTTTTTTCTTTACATAGTCAAATTCTGAAGTGGTAGCTTTTTTATTGCACAAAGAATGAAAATGAAAAAAGAATATTGGTTAGCCTGCAGATTAAAATAAATAAATAAATAAATAAATAGTCCATAAAACCCAGGCAGGGGAAATATTTGCAAAGTAATAGATGCCCATGTACGCAACTGATTCTAGTGAATCAACTTGTTAGTCAAAATATTAAGTCATTGCTTATGTGGAGGGATGTCCTTGCACAGGTTGGTTGGTGAGTCGACAGCAATTGCTTAGTGTCAGATCTGCAAAGAGTGTGGCTATTAATTCTACCTTATCACAATTACCTATTGGGTACCTACTATGCAAGGTACATAGTACAGGGAAGACCTTGATAAAACTAATGTCTAATCACAAAAAGTAGAACGGGTCTAGTGGGGCAACTAGCAAGTTTCTATCTTGCCAAGAATCATTATTGGTAGGTTGTTTTCTGAGGAAATAGCTGGCTTAAGTGCCAGCCTTTAATACAGCTGAAGGTAAGCTAAGCATTCACCATTCTTGAAAAATAAAAAGCAAACACACAGCTGCTGAAGAATCTGAAGGATACAGGAAGGGGATGGGCATTCAAAGTATGGCTACTGGGGTCCACACAGGTACGCATGCCTGAAAGCACTATTTAAGAGAGGGCAGAAAGGATAAGGGCAAAAGTACAAAACTTGGGGAAGTAATAGAGTGAAGCCCTGGGAAAAAAACAATAGCATGGATCAATGCATTTTTTTGGTTTTTGACTGACTGGCTATTTATGTTGCAAGCAAGGAATACGCCTGTCAAATAAAGTCAAATAAACCTGTTTTTATTCTGTGAATAACTAGTATGTCAAAGAAATACCTTTTTCATCATGAAAATAGCCAGTCAACTGGAATACACTTAGTCCAGTCCCAACTTCATAATACTGCCACATGAACAGGAAAGAAGGTGACTGACAATACATTCTTCAGATCTTAAAGATTTTTTATTTCTTCTCCCTGAGACAGGACTTCTATATGACTAGACAGAACCAACTGCCTTATCAGAACAGACACACTATGGATCGGGATTTGTTGTAGAACCTGGCCTTTTTAATCTTAAAATTATTTCACTTCCAAAGTCTAAAGTTCATTTCTAGTACAAATTTAAGACGTGACCTGATGCTCATATCTCAAATGGATTCAGTTCTTCCTACATTCCATTCATGATCAACTACACCAGTAAACAGGCTAATTACCACTAGGTGAAGCCTGAGATATTTTATTTGGTGCATGAGTGACTGACTTCGTTTCCACACCACGTCTCTTCTCTTCAATTCTTGTACACCTTTCCTATTTCAGTCATTCTCAAACTACCGGTTGCTTCCAGGATTTTGCCTGAGCTCTTTCAAGAGGTAAATTCTATCAATTTGTTACACATACGGAAGCATGATATAAACAAGTTTCAGTAATTGTCTCCATTGCCATGGCAAGGTATCAGGACTGAGGACAGATTCTCTTTTTCAGAGAAACCTACTGTTTCTTCTCAAACTCCTCCTGGCAACACTGCTAAGGATTTATTAAGTTATATAACAATCCATGAGAAGTTGCCTGATGGTATGCCATTCCAGGGAACACGCAGGCAAAAGAACACATACACCTCGTCATAATGCTGCTTAGGTTTCCAAATTTGTAGGACTGTTAGCTTTTGTTATCAGGAGAGCGCCACACACATATGATACCATCTCTACCACAAGGTGAATTGATGCACATACACCATGTGTCTGATGTCTCACCGGAGACCTGGCTTTACCGTGCATTTGTAGAATGGGTGTTTTACTGAAGTGCAACATAGGTGGCATTTAACCAAAGCCAACATATTTACTAAACAGCATAATCACACAGGTAGGTCAGTTTACACACTGGAGAAACTGCTCTTGTGTGCACTAGTCACATGCAAGCAAAGAGAGCAGCCTGCAGCAGGTCATTACCACAGCCAGAACAATTCCTCCAGCCTGCAGGCCGCCCCCATGAAAGAGGGCTGCAATGTGCGTGCCACGTGCATTGCTCTAAGCACTCAGGCCAAGCACTCCCTGCTTTCTCATATTCAGGATGGAAATCCAGTTAGTGCATTAAATGGATAAAAAATTAAGAAGGAAAACAAGAACACCATTGCTATGATACAAATAAAAATGTGTAGTCCTGTGTTTCTGGAGACTGAAATAACCACAAACTGAACTAAAGATAAAGTTCCTAAAATCTGCTTTCAAATATGGAATATGTCAGTGCAGGATTTCTGGTCACGAGCCCTGGACACCATTATGGAATACACTCTGCAGAACATTACTCTGGAGGTACAGGAAAAAAAAAAAAAAAAGTGGAAGTCTTACCCCTGCGGTTCTTGGACGGTCTTGTTTTCCACTTTCTGTTCACACTCTTTTATCATGGAGCTTAAAATAACCTAAGACACATAAGGAAGAGATATTCGTGACATTTTTTTCTTTTACATTAACTCTTCGTATGAAATCTGCTAATGTCAGAAATAGTTATGGAGTAGCACTGTGTGAAAAGTTTCTCTGTTGTTTTTCAACTGCATTTAGATTCCAATTATCTGATAATGCCCTGTGGCTAGAAACAACAAAACCATTCAAAATACTTTAAGGAAGAAAATGTTTTTGAAATAGTTACAGGAGTTCAAGACTCCCTCCTTCTTCCCTAGCTTTTAAAAATAGAGCTAAAGCAAACTCACTTCTGTGACACACCTCCTTATCTTCCTTTTTTCAAACAATACTTTTATTTATTAGCAATTAACTTTGACATGCATTCATCTTCCCCCTATTTTCCTTTAGAGAGCTTTCAAGTACCTTTTAAAATTTGTATCTTTGCCAACATTATGCATAAAAGAAAAAGCAAGGAAAGAAAAGAAAAAAGTGTGATGGCACCGTGAGACAACATCTTAATGGAAAGGAAGCGCTAAAGGAAACTTGTTATCATTTCACTGGTATCTTCCAGGGTTTCCATGAATCAACGCTTTTCACCTTTACTTAAGCAATTGCAACGTTAAAAGTTTCTGCAGGATATTTGAGACTAAAAACACCCCCACGCTGACATTTTACATTTCTCCAGCATACAAAAAATGAAAGAGTATTTCCCAATAGCAGGCTTTGAAAGAAATCATACAATTCATTGGACAGGTATAGAACTCCCTGCCCTGCCTGCAACAGTACTGTTTTAATACATTAAGACAAAAGCATTTGAAACACTTACGCAAAACAGTTGCAACACAGAGTGTGAAACTATAAACATATATATACACACACACACTACATAAATAGAAGCTTTCCCTGTTCGCAGCTCAGGAGAAAGCTAGCGCTTTCTTTGAGACCCTGAACTTCAAATCTCAAAGCCACAAGCAACTAAAATTAGTAGTGTCTTACCAAAACCTGAATATATACAATAAAGGAAAAAACCTAATTTCAATCTCTAAAATACAGCTCAGTCCCTTGGTTACTACCAACTGATAACTATTTTTAAATGTATTTATATACATAAAAAAGCTGGTTTCTCTCAAATCCTTATTAGACACCTGCAGTACAAAATACCCTTTGAAACCATTTATTACACTGATAAGATATGGCCTGGTCTGCAGCTCTGTGCCACTGTTCGTTCTGTTTCTCCAAAAGTATTACTTCAACATTTGAAACAGTTTGGGTAACAGGTGTTATATATCCTTGAATGTTTCAGAAAGCAGCATTCAAACCTGAGTACAAGTCTAACAGGACTACACCTCTTACTGCTAAATTTGCTGTCCTTCAATTGCATAAAATATTATGCAAGTACTTAAACTCAAGAGTACAAAGGTACAAGAGAAATTCATTCAGAATTCCAGTGAAAAAGCAAGCTTTTCTTTCTGTATTGAGAGAAAAATCAAAATTTCTAAGCACAGCAGTCATAGTTTTTGTTACTTAGCATTTCTAGCTGCACATTGGAGCACTTCTACATTTTTGTACATCTATTTGAATTCAGATGTTCCAAATATCAACAATGTGAAGTCTTGATTAAGGGGGAGAATAATTTCGCAAGAACCCAGAATCATTTGAATACCAGGACGGAGCCCCCATCCATCGCACAGCTCCTTCCGGGAAGGCTGCATAATACTCGGATAAAGTGGCGCAATTCTTCTCTCTTCCCCAAATTAATTTGTCTTAAAGTTCAGGGTGAAATGGAGGAAATGTATAAATATAGTATCACATGGCAATTTTACATTATGATACTTGCACATGCTGTTCACACCTATTCCCTTAGGTTCTCTTTATTTGGTCATAGCACTAACTACGAAATCATTTAGACCTCCTTTAAGAGATTTTAGAGATATAGCTCTATATTTAGAGACTTAACATGTTTAAGCATTATAAACAATACTGCAGATGGACTAAATGTTTTTATCCAGTACTGATTATATCTCACTATCATGCAACTTAAAATCCAATTATTTTGAAAAGAAAGAGAAGGCAAGTAGGACTTGACAAGGAATTAGAAATGCTGGCAAAATTTCTGAAATGTCTGCACAAGGTGAAATGTTTATTTTAAAGATGAGAGGGTCTGGCTTAAATGCCCAACGCAGACTTCTGTTTACATGAATGAAAGGAAAGCAAATATGAGGGATAAGTGGTAAACACTGCCGGACAGGATCACAAGCTGATTTCACAAATGTTAAATTTCCAAAATAAGGATAAACTTTGTACTGATGTTTAGAGCCACAAAAGCTAAGGCTCTGTGAATGAGAAAATGTTTTTCTAACTTATACGCCATTTGAATCATGACTAACACCACAGTAACCAGAATAATTAGAAAAGGGCTAATTCTATTTATGCAAGTGTCTAGCTATTTGAAACAGTAAATCACAGTTACTTCAGAAAACGTATTTTTAAGACACAAGGCTTGAAACACAGACACTAGAACTAACCAGGTCTGAGGTCTCTATCATGGTGCCTACAAACATCCTGTTGTAGCAAGGAACGGATTAAGCCCCAGATTTCCATTTCTACATTAAAAGCTGTAGTGATTTTTCTAACCCACTGGAGCGGACATAAATATTTTTAAATCTGTGTTTCCCTCTGGGAGAAAAATAAAGCACTTGGCATCATGCCTGAAGCCAATCAAACACAGCAAGGTAGTAGGTGGTAAAGGAGGATTGAGAGCTGTCTTCAGTTATTTATTTATTTTTAAGCTGATTTAAGCCTTCAGTTCCTTCTCTGGCTACAAGACCCAAACTCAATTAAATAAGCTCTTTTGTTTTAATTCAGGACATCTTTTGAACTGACTATGCCCTTAAACTTTAGCAGTTGCACTAACTACTATACAAAAATGACGTATTAGTATTTGTATCAGTTACCCCGTTAGTGAATATGGCAGAAAAAGAAAACTAAACTAAATCCATCTTTTGCCTACCACAGCTTTCAGATATATTCTTAGACTTCCCAAAACGCAATACATCTCCCAGCCTTCTCTGACTATAGAGCATCATCAATGCCAGACCTCCTCTGGTGCTGCCTGGGGGTAAGGAATTGCAATTCTGTCACCTTTGACTGATGCCCAGGTCACTACTGTCCCTTCTGGCTCAGCCCTCTGAAACCGGATTTTTTTCCTTTTTAGGTCTGAAAGTTCCTCAAAAGTAATTCACCTCCAGTTCCACATATCGCAAATAATATAAAATAATATAATAATATAGAGAAGATAAAACAATGAGACTCTAGGCTATTGGACTAAAAATATAACTGCATGTGACTTTGTTACCAAGTATAAGAACTTAGAACTCCTAGAGAATATAGTCATATTGATTATGTCACTTTTGCAATCATAAGGAAAAGTAACTACTTTTCTCAAGTACAAAGCAATTCCTAAAGTGTAGTATTAACTTCCGAAAACCACAAAGGTGTTCCTTTGTACATTTTGATTAAATCTTTTCCTCCGTCATGTGAAGTGTTCATACCGTCAAGATTTTCCCAACATGCAACTAAATTACATCTCTTGTTTTCAGCTACTGACAGTATCTATTTGTTTCAATCTCTGGTAGTGTTCATCTTCAAGTATTTACAAAAAAGTGCACAGACATATGGCCAAATTTTTCAAGTTTCTTAAGTCAGCTTCTCCCGCTAACTCTTCTCTTGCTACTTTCTATTATTTCCTTCTATGAGGGAAGATCTTGTTAGTTTCCACGTTGTCCTGTCTGCATACAATGATCTGCTCTTTACAATTCACAGAATAACAGAACAGTTAAGGTCAGAAGGGACCTTTGAAGGACATCTAGCCCAACCACACTGCTCAAGTGGGGCCACTTAAAGCCAGTTGCCCAGGACCACGTCCAGGCAGCTTTCGAATACCTTGAGGGATGGAGGCTCCACAGCCTCCGTGGGCAATCTGTGCCTGTGCCAGTTTACCCTCATGGTGAAAAAGTGTCTCCTGACGTTCAGACAGCAGCCTCCTGTGTTTCTGTTTGTGCCCATTGTCTCTTGGCCTGTCCCTGGACACCACCAAGAAGAGCCTGGCTCCATCCTCTTTGCACCCTCCCTTCAGGTATTTATGTATTTATACAAATTGATGAGATACCCCCAAGCCTGCTCTTTTCCAGGCTGAACAGCCCTGGTGCTCTCAGCCCCTCCTCATAGGAGAGATGGTCCAGTGCCTTAATCATCTTTGTGGCCCTTCGCTGGAGTCTCTCCAGTATGTCCATGCCTCTGTTATACTGAGGAGCCCAGGATCGGACACAGTACTCCAGATATGAAGAGCATCCCATTTATTTCAGTACTATACTTTCCTCATCCTCCTTCCTGAGCTTGCCTGTCATTTCTTTCCTGCACTCCGCCAATTTTCATCTGCATTTCCTTGGACATATTGTGGCCAGTGATTTCAGCATATCCTTGTTTTGATGAAAAAACAGACAGTAAAAACATTTCCTTTTTCTTCAGTCTGCAGAGATCTGTGTTTCTAGTTGCATTTCTGACAGTTGAATATTACCCAGAGGTACTCGGCTTAGAAATACATTTTAAATTATTTTACTATTTTTAAATCATGTGACGTACTCCTTATCAAAAAAAACATCAATGCCATGATACTTCTTATGAGTAGCTCTCCTTGACTTTTGGCTTTAAATACCATTAATGTTTCAACTTTTGCTGCCACTTGCATCTCATACTCGATTAGTAAACACAGCTGCTCACCTCATGCTCTGGCGAGAGATGTTCCATGTCAGTTCGTAAACATTTAAGTCCTGGTAAAAAGTGATTGACCATTAAATCCTCTGAAATAACTAAACCCCAGGTTGTTAAGGTATTATAAGGACTGTGTTCTGAAATTACACAATTTTATTCTACTGAACACAGGGACATGTTACAGCAGCAAAACCCAAGAAAACAGAAAAGCATTTGCCACTTCAGGACTAACAAAAAAAGAAAAAAAGTCTTAAGTGTATTTACTTTCATATATTTCAGACACCCATACCATTCTTCTCATACTTTTTTTTCAAGTTACTGGTTAAGATCAAGGGGTTGGGTTTTGTGTTGTTTTTTAAAGTACCTATCAGTCCCACCTTCTGTGAAAATGTGTTCTTTATACTGAGCAGATGATATTTTACATCACACATTCAAAGGTAAACAATTATTTTTCAAGTATTAATCTTCTCTTCTGCCCCCCCCCCCCCCCCCCCAAGAATTAACAGCTAAACGTCTCATAAAAAAGGATACAACAACAGGAAAGAGCACTGTAGGCTTCAAACAGGTGTGTAGCGATATCCAGTCTCTTAGAATCCACAGACTGCTGGTTGTTCACCAAGGCTAACTTGTGCAAGTGTGGAATAACAACTGTAAAAGTAAATACTGGAATAAGTATTTTGAAATTGCTTTCCGTAGACTTGCTTAGCATTACACAGTTGCTAAGCAGCAATCACATTCACATCAGTGTGGAACAAGAACTGCAAATAACGGCTTTTGATGGGACTGCCCCTGTGAATTTAACTGATCAACTCAAACTTGAAATAAAACTGTGGTAACACCACCTAAAATAAAAAGGTACCTCAGAGTACCTTTGAAATAGTAACAGTCTACAGAAAATATTTTGTAATATTGTTATTCTCCTGCTGCTAAAGCTGTTTAAAATATGCTTCTATTTTATAAATACAGCTGATGAGCTAGTGACAGCGATATGCATGAGAAATCTTTAGTGACTACAGAAGAATCCTATCTAATGAATTTAGCCTGCTAAACTAGATGCCTGTAGTTGGGAGGCACAACAGCTCCTCGTGTTTTGTTTTCAAGTATCTTTACGCCAGTCTAACAATGGATTTGCTTTTCTATGTGCTTTATACTTCAGGGCTATGAAAAAAAGCTACCTTGTTAATCTGGGGTGCACTTACATTTAAGATGTGTGGAATACTGGAAATTTATATGCTAGCAGGGGGTGAAGCAATGGGGAAGAGGAAGGCATTTTACATGTGAAGTAATTAAAAAAAAAAAAAAAAAGACAACTTCAAATTTGCTCTGCAGCAAAGTGACCAGTCCCCTCCGGCTCCAACATCATTCATTCATCACCACGTGCTGGTGTTCTATATACACACCAATGTTCAGCAAAATGAAAATTGTATTAGCAAAGTCTTAAATACTGGGACATATCAAACACTGAAAACAAGAGTTTTCAAACTTTTTATACAGACAAAAATAAAATAAAATCAATATAACCAGCATACTATTAGCTTTAGGACAGAAAGACGACGACTGCATCTTCCCACCAATGCAACTTACATTCATCTCTAAATCTGGGCTCAGCATTAGGTCCAACTCTTCCAAATGTTTTTATGATTTCTGTATGTAGAGAATGTTGGTCTTGATATTGAGGGTCCTCCAGGAAAGATGCCAGCTGCATTTTTACTCTTTCCAGAAGCTTATATATTCCCAGAGAAACAGGAAGTACACAAAAGAATGAAGACGCGAGAAACGGTTATGGTCAGTTCAGAGCATGCCTATAATCTTCCACATTTCAGATGATAAACCTTGGACTTTCTGTTAACTTATACTTTTTTCTGACAGGATGTTCCAAACTCCTCAATGCAGCTCTACATTTTAAAGACTGTCAAGAGTGTTTTAATCTGATCTATCTTTAACTACAGACAGGTGCTTGCATATAGCCAGCCTTTCCTCCTGAGGTTTCCTTGGTTTTGATACATTTTTTACCTGCTATTAACATTTCCCTCACACTATTAATATCTTTGGAGTTCTCCTGTTTAATTAGAACTGAATTAATTGGGTTTTTTTTTGTAATATATCTCAATTAGTACGCTGAAAAATTTTCTGCGGAGGACAGAAATGTAAAAGTAAGCATCATAAAAATCAATGGAATTAAAAAAATTTCTTCAACTAAAGGCTAGAAAAACTGAAAATACAAATATATCTAAGATGACATAAGTATTTAATTTGCATTCAAAGTTGTAAAACCAACATTTTTCGATAGATTTTGGAAGGCGGTATCACCTCTGTACTCTAAGGTTTATAATTAGTGCAATGAATACAGTAATTTTTGTGTGGTAACAAAACAGTATTCTTCCCAAACTGATTACAGGCATGCATTCCAAGCTACAAAATTGTAACTTATCCATCTTCCAAGTACTTCTGAGTCATCACTGACTTCTTACTCACATTTCCTCAAACACATTCTTTTAGAATATGCTGAAATTACAGGAAGAATGCAAGCTCCGCAAAAAGTCACAAGGACTTTAAAAAGAAATTTGATTGTACAGTTATTATATAAACAAAAATACAGTATTTCTACTGCTTACAGCAGAATCCTAGGTGTCTTTTTCAGAATTCTGATCTCTTACCAAAGTTTCATCATTTAAAAAAACAAGGAGGAATTGTGTATCTATATTGTCCTCAAGGATTATTTCAGTTATGTCACTATGATGTCTTTTAATGCCATCTTGGACACCATGGACTAAACCAGCAGATATGACGGGAACTACAAGAGACTTGTGCCCTTCTGAAGTAGTTGGAAGCCAAGTAGGATACCCTAAAGCATCTAAAATAGTACAATATACTTACGTGGAGGTAACTGAATCCCACCATGACTTTTTGGTTCGCATTTTAAAGTAAAGCTATTTTATTTGGAAATAATGGACTTGGATTTCTCAAGTGTATTGGAGAATATTTTAAAAACATTTTGAGCACGGGATTTCCCATCTTTGAGCACAGGCCTCCCCCTCTACACAACTGTTTTTCTTTGTTTATGTTTGGTTTGATATTTAGAAGGAAATGTTTTTATTAGTTAAAAGTGAGTTGGTTTGTTTCAAAAAAGGAGGGGGGGAAGACTATTGCAAAATGGGAAAGCATTTTGGAACACTATATAAGAAAGGAAGAAATAATTTCTAAGCTGCTTTTTTTTTTTCCTCCGAGTTCATTAATAAATTACTGGATTTCTGGATTTATAAGAAAATCACCTACTACTTATGCTACAAAAACAACAGCCTGACAACAGGTGTCCTACCTCTCTCTGAGTAACAGTTTCCATGATGGTCCCAAAAGCAGGAATTGTTGCAATCCTTACTGAACTACAACAGAAAAATAGAGTCTTTAAGAGGTATTAAACATTAAGAATAAAATTAATCAAAAATAAAGCAAAATTAAAAAATTAGTACTTTAAGTTACATTAGTTTCTAGCAATGACAAAACAAAAAAGCAGACCAGGAAAAAGACAGACAGGATTAACTCAAGGTCTCAATGTGAAACTCACAATTCGGGATCACTGGACAAGGTAACAAGGGCTGGAGCAACCCGCTTGTCAACTAAGGCTTCACTCATGCCTCGAAGAGTCAGCTGTAAACCAGTCAACATGCAATAAAAAACGGTTTGGTAAACTTGAAGAACTGAGTTAGCTGTGACTGAGGATGGGCAGGCAGACTCTTGGGGTTTTTCTTGGTTTAGTCACCCACACAAGACATTGAAACAATTAATACTCTATTCATGCTGAAGCATTTATTAATAATAACCTGTTAGTGAGATTAGCAAAGCATCCCTCCTTAGCTTGAAAGAAATATCACATCAGAACGTCTAGGAAATGAAGTACTACAGTTGTCTATCAGAAATTAGATACAGACAAAACTATTTTGCATTTCAGTAATGCAGATGATATTTAATTTTGCAGTTGTAAAGCCAGTAGCATTACAGAACATATTAATATCCACCTTTCTGCTGGAAATTATGTAAGCAAATTTCAAAACTGAGACTAAGACTAAATAGAAAACACCATAAAAATTAAATTACATTGATTTAAGTTTTATATTCAAAGCTTATTCAGCAATTTTACCCATTTTAGTTCTAGATGTTGCAATAAACCTTTTTATTTACAAAAAAGTGATTTAAAAGTTACTTTTGTTTAAAAGTAATTCAATTTTTGTTCAGCTAGAATAAGAAACAGAACTGATGGTTATTTCTTCCTAAGTATTAAGAGGGATGCTAGGTATATAAGACAGTCAGGAAACTTACATTTCAGGGTCACTGGAGAGAGTAATGAGAGCAGGAACAACTCTCTGAGCTACCAGAGTTTCATGTACCCCCTTCACCAACAGCTGAATGGTCGGAGCAGGGGGGTATCACAGGTGATGCACGGAAAGAGCGAGCACAGTATCATGGGAAGAAGAACGGCACAACCAAGAGAGAGAAAGAAAAAACACAAAAAGCAAACCAAAATTAGAAGCTAAGCAAATACTGCTAACACTAGTGCTTCATATACGCAAAGGCATGAAGAAAGCTGAAGTGGTCTGGCGATCAGCACAAACCTGACAAATTCAACAATATGATGTTTTCTCTATTTTCAGCTATTTTAAGAGTTGACTTAACAAAAATTTAGCCAGTAATTATGTATTGTCATTCAAATACTAACATAATTATGTATCATAATTATACATATGATGTATAAATACTAAAACAATGAGTTTGACAGTTTAATCTAAATGCTGTTACTAACTCAATGGAATGGCATTTGTTATACTAGGTGGCTGTCACAAGCTAAATAGATGTCTTCAGGTAGGCCAAATGTGTGAACTTTTCCCACACTGAGTGATACCTTTCAGACCTTTTACAATGTGACAAATAACACCTTTCTGGATGCCACTAAGCTTTCCTCAAAGTTATTCAGGACTATTTTAGATTTAACCGCCATCCAAGCAGTATGTATGCGAAACTTCCCAAGTTTCCCTTGCTGGTTTATGCAGGTAGAAGATGGGGTATCCTTGGATTAGCCATTAAATGTATTTCACCAAGTCTTTTTGCAAAATAATGAAGAGATGTATTTGTTGCAATACATCCCAGATGTTAAAAACTGAGATCGCAATGAAATTTGTTACCCATAAATATGTGGAAACTGTTTGAATTTAGATGTTCCCAGGTGATTTTTTTTTTAATTTTTACATTACTTATGTAGCTATATGTAAGTACACATTTGCTGCATATGTAGCAGATGCCCTTTACATGTTTTCTACATATGAAAACCTACTAATTTGCAAAAATGACAAGTTCCAAACTTTCTCCATACTCAGCAAAATAGCTTTTTTGTCTGCATTAATAAAAATGGGAAAGTCTTTATATTTTCATTTTGTATCTCGTGTAAGGAAGACTGCATATATTTGCTGGTTTTAGGAAATAAAGAGTTTATCAGGAGTTTCTGTGAGAAATTTGAAATTTCTTTTTAATATTTAGCTATATTCTAATTACTTAAATTACATCATGAACACAAATTAAATTCCATGCTTTTTGCCCTAGCAGTTTAACAAGAGAACACGTAAGATCCATAGGGCATGGGGAAAGCAGTAGCTGTCAGTACATCACACAGTACTAAAAGCAGGCAATACTTGCACCCTCTAACTAGACTGGGTTTTACATTTCGCTATTTGTTTGAGTATTTCTGCTTTACCAACTCTGAATTTAAAACAACGTAAACTGTGAAAGACTGGAAGGAACCTGACTTTCCAGAAGCTTTCTATACAAAGCAGTAATTTTTATTAAGCGATATATGTGTGTGCATGCACGGGTGCACACATGCACTGGACATATTGTGGCCTTACAGATAATAACTGAAGAAGGAAGAATGGGGAGAGAATTGCTTAGTGTGTAAGAAGGTATGCAAAGCACCTGGAGGGGGAAAGCTCTAACTTTCCACACTTGTTATTCAGAAAGTACACATGGAATGTCAGTTCAGCTACTACATTTTAACATTGATACATTTCACAATTATTTACAGCAGCAACAACTTAAAGTGCTGATGTGCTGAGTTTACGGGCTATTCTTCAAACAGCTGTTATAGACACAGCTCACTATTTAACTACAACAATCTTAGTCTCATATACAGATTTACCAATTTTCCCACTGATTAAAAGAGAGAATGCTTACTATTTTCAATTTTGAACAAACAGGGACTTGGGCTATCTTTACTAACCTTAATTTTGAGAAAAGTCAAGAGGTAATGTAGTACTTTGGAAAAAAATAATTGGGATTTTTATAATTGGCAAACAATTCAGTATGATCTCAGCTTCATGACTACATGGGCTGCCACACTTCTAATTATGGTAAAGCATGGTAAACAGCATCATTCTGTATCACAGAAAATAAAACATGCTTCATAATTCAAGTGTCATTCTGAAGGTAAGTGTACCTAGCCTTGAACCTAAACAGACCAACAAAGCTTATAACTCAACTATGCGCTTCATGTTCAAACCAGCAGCAATCAAATCTGTTTGCATCAACATTCAAATGGGAAACTTCTGACTGAAAACATTAACACAGAAGCAACAAACAGCTGGGTGGGCAAAGCCATGCAGCAGCACGTAAGGATACAGTACGACAGACAATGCAGATTTTTATCCTGTTCTGAATCCTCTATATCAATGTGTGACTATTACTTATGCATCCTACACCTTAAAAATGTTAGCACGAAGCTTCCTGCCCCCGAAGAAAAGGGGTAGAATGGCTCCAAATAACTGCTGTGTCCTTCCAATCCTTAACAGACTGTAAAGGTTTGGTAACGCAGCCTGGCAGGCCCAAATCACAGCAGTCCCTGCTGCTCTACAGACCACTGTGCTGCTCAGAATCTTTACAGTTCTCGTATAGCTGTCCTGCAGGTCACATACTCTTTATCCTATTATCTAATTGCTGAGCTTTGCCATTGAGCAGCCTCTCAGATGTCAGAAATTCCTGGAATGTAGAAATCTTCCAAAAGTGAAACCAACTATTACCACCTCTTTATGCAGGTGAGTTCCCAAATTTATATATTGTCATGTATCAATATGTATGCTATGGCTGTAAAGGAAGTGGCAATATGATACCATTTTCAAGTGAGAAAAGTGTCTGTAACAATGTTGCCTGCACTTCAGTAAAAACTGAAGTATACTGGGAAACAAGCAGCCAAACAACACGCAGGACTGCCTAAAAATAATCAACATGTAGTTGAATTTGAAAAGAAACTGCAAGCAAGACAACAGCCTGTTGTAACTGAGGTCTTTCACGTGTTTAACTAACGCTTATTTAAAAAAAAAAA
>VZSZ01001646.1:1517989-1573533 GCA_013398815.1 Ibidorhyncha struthersii | reverse complement strand
CTGTTCTTGTTAAATTAAAAAAAAAAAAAAAAGAAGAAAAAACCCAAACAAACAACAACTCAAAAATACTTTAAGGGTGACCAAAAATTGCCATCTCCATTTTAAAAGGAGAGAAGGAAAACAAAAAGGTAAGGCTGGATGTTTCCAACTGAAGTCTCAAGATATGTCTTAAAGTGGTTGTTTAGTGCTTTACCTGCAATGACTTGCAGAGTTGCAGTAAAGATGACTAATGGTTATGTTAAGTGCTCTTTTTTCCAAGGCAGACTTGAGATTTATTTTTGCAAATGAATACAAGGTGTTAGGTTCAGCTAGAAGTCCACTGCAAAGCTATCCAAATGAGTCAAATNAAAAAAAAAAAAAAAAAAACGGACTGTGATAGTGTGATTAGAAATATGTCTTTCTAACATGAAAAAAAGAGTAATCTCTTTGTTCAGCAAGTGGAATATGTCCCAGATGTTTTGTATGTGGCTTTTTTAATTAACACTTGATGAAAAAAAAAAGCATGATGTGGAAATAAAAGCAAACTTCTTAGTTAAATGCAACTCTTTATCCTGAGAAAATTTACAGATTTTAAGGGAAAGATGAAGCTGTCACTGTGGCAAGTAAAGTAATCATAAATTATTTTAAATTTTACAAAAAATACAAAATTGGTTAAATGGATGTTTTTACCACCATATTTGGCACCAATGGAAACTAGTTTGAATTACAATGCAAGTGCATTGCAAAAGTATACACAAAAAGTATTGGAAACCACTAACTTGCAAATTAGGCTACTGACAATGTGTTGAATAGCAACAGCAAATGTTAAAACTCAGAGATATGCTTGTTTATGTTTATCTACAGACCTAAGCAAACACATTTGACAATGTATTTAATTCTGGTTTGAACACAGTTTAGCAATGAAATGCGTTTTCATAATCAGAAAATGTTTTTCAGCATGCAGTAATCAGAATGCAACAGTCAAATCAGCAGCAGATCAAAGAACACATACACAGTTACTACAGAGACATCTTGCAAGTGGCTAATGACAAATTGCTTAATGAAAGATGTGCCGCTGAACAGAGAACAGATACACAGAAACAACTGCACAACAACTTCCTGCTCCATCACACAGTACACAACTCATTTAAGCCTTTTGTAATTTTTAAGAATGTAGCAACATTATCTGAATCACCGTTTTTAAAAATAAACTCTAGTTTTAAACAAGCGTAAAAAAAAGTTTGGATAGCACTTACCTCAAACATTCTAGCAGCTGTACATCGAACAAGAGCAGAAGTATGGACAACTCCATACCATAAGACAGTTAATAGCAGCTCATGATAAGCTGGGTTTGCACTAAAAGAAAACAGTTGGGCAATCAAAACAACAAAAAAAATACTCCCAACCCTGAATATGTCCTTTGGCTACAAAATGTAGTCTCAAGAACCCATTGCTAAACAAATCTAGAACTCTAACATTTATCCTTTCTGAAGGATATGTAACATTTATGTCATTCTGAAGGACATGCAACATGTTGCATGTCTAGAAAATATGTTGCATTTTGAAGTTTAGTTTTTTAAAAAATGTTAAGAATATAGTTTTTAATAAATTATGACACTGAACTGAATGCAAATACATAATTAGAACACATCATAGTAGTATGGAAAATACAAAAAGAGTTCCCATTTTATCCTCAGTAACTGATTTTTGCAGGTTTTTGGTTTGGGTTTTGGTGTTTCTTTTTTACACTTCAAAATTTTTTTACCACTACATTTTTAATCTAGAGATCAAAAGTTTAAATGTTGTGAAACCCCAAGGAAAAAAAGCCAGCATACCCTTTATTCACCCAAAGCATCACAGTAACTAAAATTACAGCCAGATTAGCAGCTTTTAATAAAAACTTCTAACGTATTTAGATCTAGTCAACTCCAAGGTATATTCTTTACCCCAGTTCCACAAAGGAAGCTTTCAGGCTATCAAGAGGAGCATGGGATAACGAAAGCATGGTCATTACATCTTCTAAGAATCCAACCAACAGCTTGCGGTCTTCTTCCTGAAAGAAGAGTGTACAACCTTGAGTGTAGTAGAAGTATTGCTGCGGTTGTGATGACCTACAGCTATGAAAGAGAACCTACGGATGAGAGCAAACTAGATTTAGCCTTTTAACAATCTTCTTATGAACTTCAAAACTAGTTCAAGAACAAGCACTTTTCAAAGAAAACACCAAGAAGAGACTATATTTCTGTATTTTATCAGCTCAGCAGAAACTCTTGCACAAATCGCCCAAATTGTTTTACTAAAGAAACTTTGTATGGAAGCACTTTCATGGCTCCTGACAGTTTGTGATTGCTCACAATTCACTGAACATTTGTGAGATAATGAAGTATTTACTTTTTCCTGTAAGCTACGTATATGCCAGGCCATAACTGCTGGTTACTGGAAGATTAGGTAGTATTATTTATGGAGTGTTTAGTACTAGGTAACACTAACATTTTGAGACTCCAACTATGCCCAAAATGGTGATTTACCTGCTCACCTGTTTCAGTAGTTTTGCAAAATCATATTTGCAGGGGTCAGAGATAAATGGCAAAGAAGCCATTTATGGAATAACATTAATATTTTTGATAGAGACACATGGCAGCTGTCAACACCTGAGAGCAATGGTGAAGATGCCAGATGTCATTTTAAAGTTTACTGAATTTAGGTTTTAACACTGATGACTATGATCTAAACGTAGTATACAACCTGACTAGAAAACTTTGCTTTTAGATGTGTTTACAGCTTATCTACCTATCTTCAAAGCACAAGAACACTAAGTCTTCAAAGAAAACAGGAAGGGATTTTTGACAGAATAAGTTTTACACATTACACATTTAACAAAGAAAAACAAACCTACCTGAATATAACATGTAAGGACCCCTGTTGCATAGATGGGAACTGTGGCTTTTGTTAGCACTCCATTACCTGCTGTGGAATCTAATGAAACACAGTGAAGAATTTAGACTTTATATATACGTACATGTGTATATACGTACTTGTGTAATATATACACTATATATTTTATATATATACAGGGTGGACTTACATGTGTGTATTATAAGTGTTACATATATATTCACCTTTTTATATATACATGAAGAATTTTTTTATATATATATATATGCATATGTACATGCACTCATGTGCTAAAATAAAGCTCAAGTGGTATTTGGGTTTGAGATTTTATTTGTACTTTACACACGCACACAGAATCTACAACTTCAAAGTGTTCCATTCAGATTAAGATTAGATTTTCAAAATTTCAGAAACATGAAAAATTTGAGAACTGCACTGTGAAAATGTTGTTTGAACAAGAGATTCACCTTTTTTTTCCAGTTACAGTTAAGATCAATTTTTATTCATTTCAGTAAAAAGCTACTTACCTATGTTTTCCTCAGACAATCTTAAGATTTCCTGGAACTGTGGTTTTACCTATACAAAGGATGATGAATCCCATATAAGAAAACGTGTCACCAGTATCAATTGACTTAGGAACAAATTAAGAATAAAAGCCCAACAAACAGAGAAAGGACATTTTGAAGGTATAGAAAGGAAAAAATTCTTTAAAAAGCATAGCCAGCTTTTATGAAAATTGAAAGTATTACAAAAGAGAGTAAAAATTTCTATTGAGTACCCACACCAAAGTAGCAGTATTTAGCACTCCTGATACTAAAAAAGTTGAAGTCTCTTGGCAATGTGTTTAGTTGGGCTTTAGGGTTTACAGTTTTTCCAAGCCACATGTTTAAAACAAACAAACAAGTTTCTGTCTTGTATCTTTGCTGTCCTTTAAGTGCTTTCTTCCAATATGTATCAGAACAACTTTATAGAAGCAAGGGTTCTAAAAATAACTTACAGAGGGGCCTTTCCAAGACCAGAGACTGGTTTTAATCTCCTCTTTGGAGGCAGCACATAACGTTAACCCTGTTTTGCAATTTTATCTTTAGGTAATCCTCTTGTGTTTTATAATTTCCCTTAAAAATATTTTTGAATTACATTAAAAAGTTATTTTATTGAGAAAAAATATATATATTTCCTTGATAAAAATGTTTAGATATCATCTATAGAAAATATTTTGGGCAGGGAAAGCATTAATTTTAAATTTCCGATCAAGTACAGGCTGGAGTAGTTATATACGCCACAAACACTGAACAGCATGCTGTTACAAAGAAAGAAAATTGTTAAATCACTGATGATCTCTCCCATTCTCTATGACATTTGTAAAGCAAATACGAAGAATACAGTTAAAAAAAAAATAATCCTTCCTTGATGGGCAAGATGAGAATGCCATTCCAAAATGGTCAAAAACTGAAATCAAAAGGATGCAAACAGACGCTTAAAAATAGCAGGTTTAAATGTATTTATGGAGAAGCATCATTGTGACATGCAAATATAAATGGTAACAAAGTGTGGGTATTCAGACACACCATAAATATGGAAAATATATATTACCAAGGTACTGTTTTCGTAGAACGTTTAAAGTAATATCTTACCTTAGTGTTTGTAAAAATTTTCCCAAATGTCCTACAAAGTCTCCAGAAAAATCTAGAGAACTCATGGACACAGGCAGTTGATGCTACATTGATCTTGCCGACTATTTCTATAAGCTGTGGTAGCCTAAAAATCAGGAAACAAAAGGATATTAAACACTACTCTGATCTTTTGTTTCTCTTCAGTTATATTTGTATAAGTTTACTATTTATATTAATACATACACACACAGAGCACTATTGGTTCTAATATAATTATCTACATGTTCTGTACAATTCCTGACCCTTGAAGAAAGCATGGGTTTAAGTGCCAGAAAAGTTCAAACATCTGTTACTGCAGAACAGTATATTTCATGAGATATTCAGAATACAACAATCTTCACTTCAACAAAGAGTTGACTATACTAGTGCAAAGAGGAAAGAAACAATTTTTTGGAGCAGGTAGCTACCTACACGTTTTGCTAGACGGTTGATATTTTCTGCATAAAATCAAAGTCAATTCATTATGAAAATTAAAATGCCTAAAAAAATTTCAATCTTTCCCTCTTTAATAATTCTTAAACACAATCATACTTAAAATTCTTGTGTTTGATAATTGTTAAACATAATCACACTTAAGAACTATTAATTTTGACACATTTTAAAATTAGGAATCATAAGGTACAAATTAACTCACAGTTGATTGACTACCCATAGCAAAGTCTCCCAGCCTGTGGTACCCTCATGTTCTAGCTGGTAGTCATACAGTTGCAACAACACTGCTAATTGTTCGCGGCTTCCAATGATGATGGCCACGTCCTGAAGAGGCGATACGGGTCGGGGAAATCTAGTGACTGCAACAGCAGAGAACAAGCGATCATGAACAAAAGATGAAGATACCTGGGAGGGGATGTCAGTAAAGATAACTTAGAAAGTCTGAAACTCTTTAGTGCCTTCTGTGTAAGGTTACCAAATTGCTTTTTAAAAATCAGTGAGTTAAATCCAACTCCGAAGAGATTACATAACCCTCTGTCCCCAGTGGCTGATCTGGCTTAAACCACAACACCCTCACTTAAAAGAGAACGTGCAGGTAGATTATGGATGGTCCCAAAGAACACAATGCAGATTTATGGTAGAGTGACTTGCAGTCAAGGTTTTCTGACTTCTGCTACACTTTAATCACCTAACCACTCCAACCTTTATATATTAAGTACTTTTTGACAATCCCCACTCCCTGCCTCATCTCCTTAATTATCTGAACTATCAGAAGAACATAATAAAAAGTATAAAAAGCAAGAGCTCAAATGCCAGACCATCAAAATATCTGGGGATTGAAAGCTTACTACACCAACATTGCTTTTATTATTCTCAATTCATGTCAAACATACTTAAATTTATTCAGAAATAAATTTAAGTAACAAGAATATCATCCTTCCTACTGCAAAATTCAAGAAAGCAAGCTTGCAGTTCCTGCAATGCTACTGGATCAGGGAAAAAGTACATGAGATTTTTTCCCTCCACTTTTGCAGAGGAAGAAAACGTTAGACTAGACTGAAGCCTGAGATTTTTGAAGTCCTTATTTAAGCAGTAGGAACCCAGGGAAAAAGTGCTCATCTTCAAATGACTCAAAGTCAGCTGAATGAGTTTTACCATGGCATGTTTAACATTTTCACATTAATGCACAGTAACATACCACTAGCTACTTTCCAAATTCTCCTTTACAGTTGTCATCCATTCTTTGAATCTTCGCACACAGCACTGTTATCAGCATGTGGCAGGTATTATGAATAATATATTTGTAATAGGAGAAAGCATTCTACAGGCTGGGAGTATAACTTCACTATTAGGCCTTTCAGTCTGCTAAGATATCACATAGATACACAGCAGATGGTGAAGCTCTTGCACTAGGCTGCATTTTTCCCACTTCATAAATTTTTTTATTTGGAAGAATTAACTGAAGCTGAGGCCAGCCTTCTTGAGCTATTATTGGCTATTAGAGGAAATCAATTCGTCAGACACCTTTAGGAAGTCCAATTAAGGATTGCTTTGCTTTCTCAAAAGCTTCTTTTAAGAAGTAAAAAGAAATAAAGATGGAATAATAACTATTTTTGTGATGATCAGGTCTCTCAAGCAAGTGTAGAAATGGATGGAAAAAGGAAGCATTACTTAAGGATTTGCTAAGAGAGACCATATGAAAAGCATTTAAGAGGCAAATCAGTAGACAAAACTGTCTTTTTTTTTTCCCCTCCACAATTTGTGTTGTGTATTAGGACAAAAAAAGTATTTTATTGCAAGACCATCACTGGATTACATAAAATTATGTCACTGGGCACACAGAAGCCACTTTGCCTGTAACTTACAGTGCAGACCAATGCTGAGTAAATACAGAAAAAAAAAATCCAGAAGGATACCATCTAGTTCTCCTTTATTCTACTGGAAATAATTATGTGAATATTCACAATGTACATATTTCTTCTGCATCAATAACCTTATATTTGTAATTAGATAAATATCTGTTAAGGGTTCAGGTCTAAGACTGACTTCTTTCACAGGAATGGAGTAGGAGCAGGGGGGAGAAAAGGAAGTAGGAAAATGTTTTCCCAAAAAGGGAAAAAACAGAACAAAGAAAGAAGTCATGACAAATCTTTCTATGCTGGAATCTGGTTTAAAAAAAAATAAAATTCTCTTCATGAACTCAGCAACATTAAAGAAAGAAAATTTGTAACATGACAGAGGTCCCCTAAATTTCTTCCTCTGTTCTTGATATATACAAAAATACAACACAAAGAACAGATAGATTATAAAAAATGCCTGTGGACAGAAAATTAAATCATTATTGTACAGACAGTGCGTTATAAAAACCTGAAGTTTATACATATATTCTGCAACTTTAATTTACAACCCTTAACACACATGAATTCCAAATACATGGGCTATTCCTGAAATTCCTCCTTTGAAGTTAACAGTAATTTGAAACTTGTCTCTGAATCATACTTAAGTTTATACAAATTCCACATAAGAGAAATTAATAGTTTACCTTCTATTTGTGGTACTTCTCCCTGAAGTTTAGCCTTGCTTGTGAAAGGTGCATTCTGTAGCACCAGCGCAAACAGTGAAGGGATCAATGACTGCAGAGCAGACAGATACATGTGGAGCTTATGCTCATCCAAGCCATGTTCTCCTTCCTGAAACAAACAGGACATTTAGTTGAAGTTTTTGGTTTGGATGAGCTGTTGCTTCGGCATGTATTCCCTGGCAAGAGATCAACACATCCGTGGAGAGCTTCTAAACAGAAACACTAATTATACAGTAATTTATCCCAACCACAAGCTTACTTTGTGTCACCATCCAAGTCCCCTTGTCACCCTTAAGTCACTTCTCAAAAGATTTAAGCAATAACGCCTTTCCATTTAGTGGTTCATATCGATGAACATATAAATATTCTGAAAGAAAAGTTTTCAGCATGTTTTGGAAATGGGATTCCTTGGTCTTAGGGACCAATGCATCTAAAAACTGAATAAACTATTTGCCTGTACTCTGAAAATAAGCACCCTGGTTAAATGTGTCAGATTGTTACAAGATACCCTATTTTCTAGAACTTTCCAGATATCTAGCAAACCAAGCGCGCAAACTGTCTCATAATTGCAAACCACTTAACTAAACCATCCCATTTTACTTTTTTTTTTTAATAAATAATGCATTTTATTAAAAAACACACTATGTGACACCTTAAAACAATTTAAATATAGGGCAAATAACAGAATAACACACATCATCTGGTCACAGCCTCAAGCGTTTTCTGAACTGCACTTTGATTATTGGGCTATAAAGTAAAACATTGTTAAAGAAGCCCCCATTTGTTTCTAGTGGGGTTTTGAGGGTTTTGGTGGTGGTATTTTTTTCTTTGTTCCAAAGGACAAGTAAAAGTTATTGAGTTATAACAAAAAACTGCAGAAAATTTTCCCCAACAGAACATTAAGTAGAAATTATTTACATTTTTGTATTTTTTTTTAAAAAGTCTGCATATGTAATAAAAATACAAAGAAAACTCTCCAATGTTGAGACACATACCCTGAGCAATTTTTCAATTTTATTAAGCAGCGTAGGTATAAGATGGAACTGTAAGTTTCCCAGTTCTGTTGTCCAGGCCGCGTAAGCAGGTAAAAATACCTGATGCGTTGCACTAACTACACGTTCTGAAGGGTCTCCTAAAGCTGAAAGCAGCAGTTCAAAGCCCTGGCAAAATAAAGAATATAATTACTTTTCCTAAAATTCACGCTGAAGTTTGCTACACAAAACATGCAGTCTACAAAAAGATTATAATTTATTTTTAAAATTTTACGCTAATAAAAATAAAACAATGTAGTACATGGAGGCCCTTCGGCAGATATTCCCAGCCCGCCTACAAAGGTAAACAGTAAGTGGTCCAATGACCCTGCTAGTATTTCTCGACAGTCATCAGAATACAAACACATTTCACCACTCTGCCTTCGAAAACTCAAAAGACAGGATTAGAAGTTTGTCATTTTCACTTATCTAAAACATTATTAAATAGTATTAAGTTGAATTACAAGTAGGCTTTGTAGCAGTAGATGAATCTTTGTTAGCAAGTGATGATATCAAATTGGCTAATAGTATCAGGTGGCCAATGAAGTGGTATGTTCTTGAAGGCAAATTATGAATTATTAGAGAAGCTTCTGTATGAGGCTTACACCCGAGGTTCTAAGGGTACTTATATGTATATGTTTTCTTTTTGGTCTTGGTAATACAACAAAATCAACATTCATTTAAACCATCAAAATTTGTAAGAGTATCTGAAAAGTTTTAATAGAAGTACATGAAATTATGCATCCCCCTTATTCACAAAATACCTACAGAAGACATTTCATACATACAAAACCTGAACCAAATTATACCTGTTGGTATTTGTCTGGATCATCAATATATCCCATAATGATGCCAAGGCTTTTGATCACAGCTTCTCGTACCAGATCTGCCTTATCTTCCATTAACATTTGCTGCAGCATGGAAAGTACTAACGAACTACGGATTTCTTTCTGTTTATAAACAAGAAGCATACTTGTTAAATCCAGTGAAACAAGAAATGTGGGTTTATAGCAATTTTTATAAATAATTTGTACTCCTATTAGCGCTTACAAAAAAAATCCTTTCTTCCAACCACTGATCCCTTTGAATGTTACGCGTTCAGTTTTCACAACAGAAGATGAATGAATATTAAATGCCAGTAGACTCATTAGAGAGCCTTTTGTCCCGCTTAAGCACAGAAGCAGGTCCTTCAATTCATATGGAAGCACGTACCAAAAACAACTAACAGCAAAAAACTACTATGGGCCTGAACTTTAAACAGAATCTCTAATCACTCCATTGCTAAATTGGAAAAGTGGGGGTTTAATTTGGGTTACTTTCATCTTTCTCTGAAGCTTCAAATTCTAGTTTGCCACTGACTTAATTTTGCTGCTTCTTTTGACTGGCAGCACTGTTCACATAACATACCATGGTGTCTGAAGAACTCTATTATTGGGTGCCAATTATTTTTTCAGAGATTATTTCCTTAATTGGTCCTAACTATCTTTACTTCATCTTCACTGAAACAAAGATGATTTTCTCAGAACGTACTGTTTCTAAACACATCCTATACCTAGATTGACCTGTATTCCTTTATAATAAGCTACCTCCTCCTTAATGTCATTTATTGAATCTCACACGCGTGATAAAAAGTAGAAGACAATGTGACTGCCTATGCATACCATACACCCCTGGGAATATTTAAAATGATAAAGGATGTTGACATTATGCAACAGGTTTTCACCTTGCTTTCACTAGCAAAGTATTTAGAGTCAGTATAAATACTTACTGGAAGGTAAGGTGCTAGAGCTCCACAGGATTCTGCTACCAGTAACCGTCTCTCTGGGTATTTGTGGTTGATCTGATAAAGAGGAACAGAATGGCTATTTGCTTTGCAGTAACCAGTATTCAAAATGTGGTTAGAATGAACTGCAATGGAGGGATACGTCTGCACCTCTTAATAAGCATTAACAGTGTCTGTAGAAGTTGCATATGGATACTAAGCAGCCTCAAATTCTTGCACTGAGGCATAAAAGGAAGGCATATGCAGCCTTCTCTAGTTGCCCTGCAAGATAGAGCTTACAGTAAGAGAACAATCTGACAAGTATGTACTTATATGAAGTAAAAAGCAGTGTATGGGCTGCTAGACTCCAAATAATATGCGCATATGAACTTCTGAGCTGGCTTGTCATGAAATATTTTGTCTTGTGTAGCCCTTCAGGAGCGCCATTCCTTTAAGAACTACACAAGTGCCCTCTAGTGCTCTGAGCCAACCAGTGTAGCATTGCTGCTTAGGTCTTGCTGAGCAAGTGGGGTCAAAAAAAAAAAGACATGTGTACTAAACCAAGTAGTAGTTGCATGCTATTGAAGTTCTGCTCTCAAGTCCAGCAAACATGTTGCGTCTCTAAAGTGTGACTGAAAACAGCTCCTGTTCCTGAGAACCTCTTGATCCTGGCCTACCTACCTCTTCTTTCCACTCAAAGGCCATTAGAAAATGGTGCCTTACAAATTTAATATTGACACTTCTGAACCAAGTTTGCATCCTGGTGGAGTCAGCTTTAATGGTCACCTCTGTAGGGATTGGAGCAATTAACTCTAAAAAGCATTTCCAAATGCAGGGGGGCAGGGGGGGTCTGAACTAGATGATCTTCAACGTCCCTTCCCTAAACCATTCTGTGATTCTATATGAAGGACAAGAAGGTGGTTGGGAACAGTCAGCATGTATTTACATAGGAAAAACCATACATGACTGACCGATAGCCTTCCAAGATGACTGGCTCAGTGAACAAGTGAAGAGCAGTGAATATTGTTTATCTTGACTTCAGCAAGACTTCTGATACTGTTTCCCATAACATCCTCATTCACAAACAGATGAAGTCTGGGCTAGGTAAAGACAGTGAGGAGGATGGAAAATTGGCTGAACTAATCACAGGCTCAAAAAGTTGCAGCTGAGGCCAGTCTCCAGCAGTGCACCCCAGGGGTTGATTCTGAGGCCAACAATGAAGATGTGTAACATGTTCATTAATGACCTGGATGACAAGACAGAACACACCTCGACAGGTATGCAGATGACATAAAACTGGAAGGAGTGGCTGATATACACAGATGGGTGTACTGCCATTCAGAGGCACCTCAAGAGGCTGGAGAAATGGGCAGATAGGACCCTTTTGAAGTTCAAGAAAGGGAAGTGCAAAGTCCTGAACCTGAGCAGAAGTAATTGCCATGCACCAGGACAGACTGGGGACCAACTGGCTGGAAAGCAGGTTAGCAGAGAAGGACCTGGAGGGCCTGACAGATACCAAGCAGAGCCAGCAATGCGCTCCCTGCAGCAAGGAAAATCATTGCTATTCTGAGCAGCACTAGGACAAGCAGCATCAGCAGGTAAGGAAAGTGATTATCCCGCTCTACGCAGTGCTGGCAAGACCACATTTGGAGTGCTGTGTACAGTTCTGGGCTTCCCAGCTACAGAGACGAAGACATATTGAAGGGAGACCAGCAAAAAGATATACAGATGATTAAGAGACAGGTGTATCTGATATACGAGGGGAGGCCAAGAGAGCTGGGAATGTTTAGTCCCGAGAAGAGACAGCGTGCTCAGGAGGGATCTTATCTGTATGTATAAATATCTGTACCTACCTGCAGAGAGGTAAAAACCACAGAGGTGCCCAATGAAAGGACAAGAGAAAATGGACACAAATTGAAATACAGGAAATTCTGTTTTACTGGGACAGTTGCCAAACCTTGGAACGTGTTGCCCAGAGATGTTACAGAGCCTCTACCCACAGACATATTCAAAACCAGACTGGACTTGGTCTTGAGCAACCTGTTCCAGTTGACTGTTTTAAGCAGGGGGCTTGGACTACAAGATGGTCAAAGGTCCCTTCCAGCCTCAGCCATTCTGTGATTTTCTCCATTCTACTGGCTTGGGAGAAACTACAGATGAAGATATAGTAATAAATCAACTTTGGAAAACATCTTACCTCGACTTTATTTCCACAGCACACTGAACAACGGTACCTTACAACTGTTGTACTATTAACGACTTCAGCTTTCTCACTGTTCTGAAGTCAACGAACTCTCTCAAGAATGAAGTGTGGCAAAGATCATTTGAAAGAGACTCAAATGAATAAATTATGAGCCTTGGGACTAAACTGAAGTCTCAAGCATGGGAGAACCTTCTTCAAGTGTCTACCATTATTTTGCATTCATTCATCAGTAGGGCACCTGTAATATTTTTTTGAAGTATGGAAATGTCATAGATGAGAAACATTATAGGCACACAACAGCCTACTATAGTATCTTCGACTTATGTGCCATCTTTCCAAATGCAAATTCCCTACTGGTGACAGATGCACTTTGCCTTCTAGAGATCTGCCTACCTGAAGGAAACAGCAAAGACTAGTTTTAACTGGTTTAGGCAGACTGGCAAGACAATATAAATATCACCCCTGATATTGCAAAGACATACTGACACACTGGAGGAAAAAGGCTCAAATTTCCGCAAGGTTTGTGTTCAGGGAAGATTATTAGCCCTTGGAAACTTAAACATAACTGTAAAGTGTTTATTACTATTTCTTTTCCTTTTGTCTTTAATAAGCAGTAATACAGTTTTGGAAGCCATTTAACTGGTCACTAATCCTGAGGGAACTTTAACATTCACAGAGCCTTGATCTAAACTCAGATGAGCCAGCTACCAAATTCTACCTGTGAAGAGCAGGTAGAAAGATCACAAAGACTAGCCTGATTAACTCTAAGCTCCAGAATGTGTGGACGAAAATGCTGATTCTTCTGAGGGCCCAGTCCTTTGCACCTGTAAATAGATTTTGGTTGGAGACCAACTGCATGAACGCTCTCATGATTAAAGTATCTACTGAGAAAAAGTAGAAAATTAAATGTCTTTTTGAGTTCCTTCTACAAATCCCATCTTGTGACAATGAGATTCAGCTGGTATTTTGTTGGAGAAAATAACGACCTGGTTTCAGTACTGCAAACAAAGTCTGGCAAACTGCATTAAATAAATGCATGATGACATATGGCTTGGCAGCCTGATATGCTGTACTGTCACAGTTGGACTGGTTTTCTCTTTTGCATCAGCAATTAACAAGAAACTCGTATGATGAAGATGGGCTCTTAATGAGGTGAGACTTTTTTTAAACACTTTAAATTTCATAAGAAGGACTAAGAAAACAAGATGTGGTTTATTTTGTGTTCAACTACTATTGCTGTGAGTCCTTCATTTAATAAGTAGATACATCAGTCGTACTAAGCACAAATGCTGCATATAATACATACTTCTACTGTCAGAAAGCATTAAGACTATTAAAGCTTGGACGTTATTGTGAAACACAGATGGCTGAGTTATGCAAGAAACAGCAGACAATTATCAGACCAGAAAGACTGTGCCATCAAAGCAAGCATTACCACTCTCATGGCTTAGTTATTCCCTGTCTTTTAGGCAATGATGAACTCCCTTTCCTTCATTATAAGAAAATACCATGCATTTTCATCTGAACTCATGTTGCTCTGTTTCTATGCCTCAGATGAAACAGTAAGAGCATTTCAGTTTCGTTGTTCAGTTATTTCTATTAATTTAGAATATCTGTGGAAAAAGCCACCGTGATTCTAGAATTTACGTGTAAACTTCAGGCTGATCTTACAGGTGTAAAATCACACCCGTCTACAGGGGACTTATTACCGACTAATTTGATCTTTAATTTTCTGTTTAAGAAAATAAACTAGCTGGAGTGTTAACACTGCTCCAGGAACTTATTACAATATAAAAATCAGCAAATTAAATATTTGAATGAAAACGGATTTCCAACAGTTTGAAAATCACAGTATGAACTATAAAGGCACCTACCTGGCAACAAGCTAGGCAACACTGACAATGAACATGTGCATATCTGCATTTCAAAACAACGAACATATGCAGGTATATGCAGGTCACTAGAACCTCCGGAAAATCTTTGACAACTTTTCTGCTTCTGAGTTCTTTTTAATGCTATATAAAAGTATGTATAATGAGGACAAAGAGCACCCAAATATCTTTCTGAAAAATACTTTGAACTGCCATTCACTGAAAAACAAATCCAAAACAACCTCCCCCTCAAACAAATAAAACTCAACATTTATGAAGTTTTAACTAATTTTCCAGCATAAAGCACAAAATAATCAGTTACCTGTTCCCAACACTGTGGTAAAAGCTCTGCTTCTACACGTGTTGGTCCAACATGTCGGGCAAACGCCACACACCCAGTCAGTATCATCTGTCTGAAAACATAAATTTAAAGTTTTAAACTGTTTATTATGTAAAGTTCTAGAATATATACAATATATTCTTTAAGTTAGGAAAAGCAGATGCTGTCAGGCAACAAATAATAGTCTACAGTCAAAATTTCACACAATACACACTGACTTAAAGGCTAAATCTTAAACTGAAAGCCACCATCTTGTTTTCTATTTAATGTGCCACTTCCAGAAACTTGCAGTTCCCAAACTTCATGAACCAGAGTCTGAGAATCTGATTTTGGAATCTCTGACTAAATCTCTCATTTAATTCATATTACTGAGTACTATGATTCATCATGCAGTAAAAGGATCTAGATTACTTAATGTATAATCAGTATTTTACCCAAGTACACATACTACTATTATTTAGAAGCATTAGTGAGATTTAATGACCTTTGTTCAAAACAAGTAACTTAAGTCTTTCATGTAACGGTTTTGCAACATACTAACATGTAAGTTACTGTCATCTCTCCCAAAATACTGGACTTTACTTGTCAGAAACCTTCTGAAGTGCATTATAAAAGGGAAGCAATTAATCAACCAGTAGTATCTGCAATCAACCTGAGTCATCTGTAGTTATATTCTTGCATTTTTCTAACTTTCCTCAAAGTTTGCAAGAAATTACTGTTGTTCCATCAATTTCATAGGCACAGAGATATATTTAAAATTTCAGTAAAATTGTACTTAACTGTCATTTGTGATATTTTAACTTTTACTTAATGAGCGTTTATCTTGCTACGATTTTTTACTTCTACTTCTCCTGTTAGTAGGATTGGAATGATACCAACTTTGCATGCAATTCACCAGGTCTATTTACTTTTAGTGCCTACATCAACACTTAAATAACCAGTTTCAAACGGCAATGAGTGGACATGAGACACTCATTTTATCACCTCCATAGTAAGATTAAGGCACCACTGAGAATTTTTTCATTATCACTTTGCGGAAAGGAAGCCAGAATTAATGTGTTACCATTTTAGTGTCATGTCTAAACTCCTAAATATTTACTGCAGCTAACAGTATGCCCTTAAGGTTGAAAGGCAGAGATTCTGCTGGCTATTTCTTAACCAGTTATACAATATGCTCCATAAAAAAAAAAAAAAAAAAGACAGACTAATTCATTTTCAGAATCTTTTCAAGGAGAAACAGTCTATTAAAAAGATTTTTTTCCCCCAGCACTCTTTAGGCCAACAATCAAAGCCAGCTCTTTGGTTTTGTGTTGTGGTTTAGTTCCCGCCACCACCACCACACACAGAGAACTAGACCTTTGATCAAGGTAAAAAAAAAGGTGGGGGAAAACAAAAATGTAATTATTAGATAATACTCAAGAAATCAACAGCTGATATGCAATAGGAATACGGAGACAAAGGCTGTGGTAATTCTGAATTCTACAATAAACAACATAGTTTGGTTCAACTATATTGTCTTTGGTTCTACACACTGCACATAATCGCAGAACTGGGTGACAGAATATACTCTTAAAATATATTTAAAAAAATCAAATAGCAGAATACAGTAATCACTTGAAATCTTCTGCATTAGAAATTGGGAAACACAAAACTTTTTTTTTTTTTTTTTTTTAAGTAAACCTTCCAAAAAAAGTTCCATGAAATCTCAAAATTAACTCAGATTTCCTTTTGCCTTGCCTATTAAGTAGGGAACTTTAAAGTACTGCAAAAATATTAAAAAGTAATGTTTTAAATATTTTACTGTAACCACCTTAAAGGTATATGACAACAGTCAGTATTTCAGGGGAAGGAAAGGTTGTAAGGATCTCAACAACAGGTCACTGAAACAAGAAATGTTAACACAACGCTGTTGCAAAAATTGCATATGGATTGCAAAAACTGGATATGGGAAAAACTTCTTTCTACTTATTGTCATAATGTTGTCTTTTGTTAAAAATATGCTGGGAACGCTTTCCTCAAAGAGCTCTCTCCAGGTTATGCACTTACGATCACCTTGGCAGGAAAATAAAGTGAATCAGTACAATTCAGCAGAGCAGTAGTTTGCGTTATCAGTACAGAAACCAAAGTGAAATCAACAATCAGACTAGAGGAACAAGGCAGAAGTTAGAGTAGAACAGGCATAAATTAACACTTTTAAATTCTTTCTACAGGTTTTAGAAAGTCATTGCATGCATTAGTAAGCAAATCTATCTTATATTACACAGTTCAAGGTTCTTTTGTCACTCCTAAAGGTTATATTAAAAACTTACTAGAGTTTTCCTTAATATATGAGCAAGTTCTGTGTGTTCTGTAAGAGGTGGTATCATATGACTGGTCAAAAGTCATACTAGATACTCAAAGCTTAATTTATTTTAGCTTTTCATTAAGAGAAATTAAGAGAAATATACCTGCTTCTAGGTATATTACTTGGAAATCTTCAAGAGTTCACATTTTGAACTATGTTTTAGCCTTGTCCTAAAAGACCCCGACGTTAAACTGACTTCTTTGTGGCTCCTTAGCTTCCAAAACCAACATAATTGTCCAAAAAGAAGTTTAAGTAAAGCTAACACGTATTTGTTCCTTTGTAGAATTTGACAGATGTTTTGAAAAGTTCGAATAGTACATAAATAAGAAAAGCCTTGAAGATAAGAGTGGCCTTATTAAATATAATGTTAGTATACAAGGCTATGGCAATATGCTATATCTGCATGCACCAAAAAGCCTCTCACATGGGCAAGTAGTATAATGCAGGCTTTCTGCATAATTAACATACTTTGCAAAGTCAAATATTTAAAGTAAAGGACTTATTCTGACAGGTTTGTTATTAGAAATGCAATGTTGCATTTCAGTCTCTTGCATTTAAGAAATTAAAAAAGGCAACTTGTTATCAACTAATACTTTAATGTAGAATGTAGTCCTGTACAGGATAGCAGCAGGTGAACAAATAACATGAGATAATTACTACCATTGTTCTGATGACTAAACCTGAATGTCCTTACTTACTTCATACTGCACAAGACTGCTAAAATATAATTTAAACTTATTTAGACAAAAAACAAGCATGCAACTTCCATACAAATATGTAAGTATAAAAATCCAACTGAAATTCTGAAGTATTCTCTGTCTAATTTGATTCAGAATCTCTTTTATTTGATGGAATTTTACTTATTCTTCAGTCAGGTGTTATGGCACCTTTAAAACAGATTATGGTTTTTATGTGTGTAAATGTATATTACGTATATACATGGAGAGGTCCTGCGCAGGTTATGGCAGAATATTCTTCCCAAATTTCTGAAGAAAATGAGTTATTTTTAGATATAAATCTCTAACTCACAACAAAGAATGAACAACTTCAAGGAAAAAGAAGTTTGGATTTTCTTCTTTCTTAGGTGCTAGAAAAGACATACCTAACTGCAGCTAAACAGTCATATGAAAAATCTACTTAATATGCCACCAACCCTGTGACAAATTAACTACGAGAGGCTATAAGCGAGATATAACTTCCTTCCCCTCTATCCACAAAATAATTTTAGCTTCTCAATCTGCATGGGACATCCAAACATTTTAGATAGTGGTAGACATTTCAGAAGCAGATTTCTAACGACTCTGAAGTAGAACAAGGACTCTGTCTTTTTGCAATTTCAATTTGCATGGTGCCACTGTGCTACAAGTTGCTTTTATTTATTTATTTATGCATTTTTTGTCTCCAAAGCCATCTCTTTTGATTATATCTCATCTCTAAATCTTACCATGGGAACAATTTAGAAAGACACCAGAACACTTCAGTTTCAGAGAATCTTTAAAAGAAATGCTTTCCATTTATTTCATAAAGCGTATTTTGTCTTAAGACAGAATAGAGCAAGGATAGCTACAGATGCTTTACAAAACATCTCTAACAAAAACAATGGAAGACCTACAGATCAAATATGAAAAAAATCTTTGCAGTTAGAGAAGGAAACATACCAGCTAGGGTACTGTCTTTCAACCTTAAGAATATTCTTATCAAGATCAAAGTCAGATTTCCTGAGTACTAAGGAAAAACTAAATTTATAAAACAAATTTAAAAGTATACTTTGTTTCAAAACCTTAACTGAAATAAACCAAAGCTCTGAACACTCATCAGAACTAAATCACTGCTTCAGTCTTCTGAATTTTTTATTGCTACCACAGTACTGAACTATAAGGAGGAAAAGTACTATTTTCTCATGCAATTTTCCTCAACTAAACATGGTAGTTAACTTACAAACATACAGATCACAAAGATACACTAAGACAGCCGTTTAAAAAAGCTGTTTTGATTTCTATATCAACCATTGCTAAGAATTATGATCTTAAAGCTCATTTCAACAAAGCGTTTCATTTCATCTTTAACCAAAAAAGGAACGGAAATGTTACACTGCACATGTTATCAAGCACATTCTTACATTTCAGTAACTAGAAAGCACAGTTCATGGAAATGGAAAGTCCCAAAGTCCACATAAACTTGTCAGCACTATACCAGCGAAATACCAGCTTAAGTGAAACTTGGTTAAAATCATCCAATAATACCCAGTTTTTATTAGTTCTGCTTCTGTGACAAAGAAAAAAGTTCCCTCTTGTCCCGCAACGCACAAACGCAAACACACCTTTGCTCATCATCTGGTCGTTTGATCAAATTGAACAGTATGTGCAGAAGCTGATCTCTCTCTTTGGGTTCAGGATGGAGGCAGGCTGTACACAGTATGAGTGGGATCAATTCCTAAAAGGTTGTGGGTAGGGGAAAACCAAACAAAGTAAAAATGCTTTGGGCATATATTCATTAATGGCAAAAGAAACTAAGAAGATAAATCTAACCACATAACATTGAAACAGTTAGAGAAGATGTTTTAGAGTCTTGATCTCTTAATAAGTGACCTGAAAAAAGTGAATGTCTACAAAAGTTAGAATGATTTTCCTGCTAGGAAAGATCAGGGGAGAACCAGCACATAAAATAAAAAGCTCTGCAAAGATTACAGTTAACATATGCAGGTCACCTGCAACCAGAATTATAGGACAATCACAGTTTAAATTATCTTCACTACCTAGTGAACTGAAGCAAGCTCCACAGACATCTAATGGAACACAGCTCCTACAGAAAAAAAGCTATTTCTGATGCCATGGAGTTAAAGATTAAAATTTCCAATTAAGCGTGCACACAGTTTTGTGCACAAGTTTGAATAAGCACTGAGAAACTCACATTGCTAAAGGTGACTGCAGACAGATATCTTCCATTTTGTGTTGACTGAGAAGTATATGATTAATTTTAAATGTTTGTTCGTTGTGGGTTTGTTTTGTTGTTTTGTAGGCTGGGTTTGTTGTCGTTTGTTTTGGGGTTTTGTTTGTTTGTTTGTTTGTTTTTTTTTCAATAAAGAGGCAAGGTCTGAAGCTGAATTTTCTTTTTAGAACATTTCAATTCCCTTAAGGAGCAACCTACCAAGAAATTACTGTGTAAAACATTAACTGAAAGAAAATATAAGGCTGTTCACAATAGTGAAGACCTCCTCCCTAAATATGCCTTCAAAGCTTATGGTATTCATTCCCAGAAGAAACAAATGTTTCTATAACACGGACTGGAAGCCCCTTTCCTTGACCTTTTCGACGTGAGCCTTTACTCCAACCAAATTTGGAAGCCACACAATTTCTAGGTGACTTAGTATCTTAGGGACAGTAACATCACACTGGGAAGTCTGGGGCAAAGGACAAGACAAACCTAGGTGTCTGCAGAGAAAAGATGGGCAAGTAATCTGGAGACTTCCTCTCCCACCTGCACATACTTTTGAGCCACTTTCAGCAGACAAGCTTTTTGTGAATTAATAAGCTGTGACAAACAAGCAGATGACAGTGGGAAACACTTCTGAAGTTACTAGGAAATGTTACACAACACCTGGAAAAATCTATATTATTTGTAATAACTTTGCAGGGAGGTGGCAGTTTCTTCTTGCAGACATTCAAAGTGACCTATTCATGATGTTCTTCAGAGTAAGCCTATTAAACAAGGTGGACATGTGGAAACAACATTAAAGACGCCCTCACTGCTCAGCTTGTATTTTCCTAAACAGCAAGCGCTATTTTAGACATAGAACAATACTCTATTTTAGAACATTACCTAAGCCAGTCAACTCCTGATAAACTTTTGTTTTCACTTTACAAGAATTCTACTCGGTGTGGTATTTTCCCCCTCCAAAGGTGACTGAGACTCATCCTAAAATGTATTTTAACATTCTGGAAGATATTTTGGCAATGTTTAACCCGATTACGGTACAGATTAGGTAACTGATGATGAGACAGAGGAACGAATGTAGAAAAATCCTACCCACTTCAAAAATCTGAAAGTACAGGAGAAATGAGAAATAAATTTGAACAATTTGGACATTTCTATTTCTCAGTATTTGAAAGTAAGCCAGTTTTGGGGTTTGTTTTTAAATAAGTGTAGCACAATGCAAAATAATGTGAACTGAAAACCTGTATTAAAGAAACTTTACAAATTACATCACACAAAGAGCTAAATAGCTTTCCTGAGCTGAAAGATCCATTCCCTCTAGAATTTGCATATAAGTTGGGGTTTTTTTTTGTATATTTATCATTCAGTTTTTGTCCATTTAAAGTTCTGAGAAGGTGGGGGACTTAACCTATTTAACGTTGGGGGGTTTTTTGGTACTTCACGGAAGTGTTTCTTCTCCTGCAAACACTTTTAACACAAAAAGATTTGAAAAAATATTATAAAAATAATTTTTTAAAAAGCCACTCGAAATACCACTGCTTAAACATTAAGCTAAGATCTTTTAAAGAGGAAATCAGTTTGCAATTTGTAGATACACAACAAATCTACTAACTTTGCCATGAAGAATATAGCTCATGGAAAAACCTTTAAATAATAAAACCCCTGTGTTACTTTACTGAGATCTAACTTTCTGAAATCTACGCTAAGTTCACATTATCCAACTGCTCTTGCAATTATTCTTAAGTACTCCTTATAATTTTATTTTTTTTAAATAGTGTACTTCACAAAATGAGACGTAGTATATTTTTATGATCTGGGGTTTTTGTTCCATCTGTTGAAACCATCAGTGACTTTACTTTCCTAGTAGGTTTGTGTACCTACTCAAAAATCTCAACTGCTCACTCAGAACTAGTGCTAGATTTCAAAACAGTGCCATGACTTTTTTTTTAAGCTTCTTTTCAAATTTAAGGAAGTTAACAAAGTTGTCTTTTTCGAGCTAAGTCTGTATGAAAGGAAAACACCTCTGAATATTCACCTAGATACTACTATCTTGTGCGTGAACAGCTAATGAGTAACCTAACACCATTGACATGGGGCAGATACAAGGCTGGTTCTTTACCTTGCAGAAAGCTGGTTATTATAGCTGATGGAATTAGCTGTATTTTCTTGTCCATTGGTCACATTCTTTCATGCATACTATGGGAGAAGAGAGTGTTCTCTGCATCGCTGCATCAGTGCTTCTACAGTTCCTTCTATTAAGGGGAGTGGAGAAACAGTGAGAAGTCTTGAACAATGTTTTATGCGCTCCCTATAGACTTAATGGACAGGAAGGTAAAACTGGAGGCGAAAGGGACTTTCTGTGGGACAAGAACAAAAAAACTGCTTTTGCAGATGGACAAAACAGGTCAAATGAAGTCTCCCAAAGACTTAAAAGGGGACAGATTCTTCTCGGGATATTCAGTATGACTAAGAACAAAAAACAACCTACAGGCAGGTTTGAGGTAATTTCTTCCTGTTGCTAAGGGCCATGCCTTAGGTGTAGACTTGTTTAATAAATCTCAGATTTTTCATTCTCAACAATAGCAGAAGTGCTGTAGAAAGTGGTAAATTTCCCAAAAGACACAATAATATTAGCATTTGGCTGTTTAAATTCAAGAGGAAAGTTCATAACATTGTTATGGAGACTGTATATGATTATTAAAAATCAAGGAGAGGACTTCCAGTGCCATTTGAAACACTCTGCCTTCCTTGGGAAGGAATACCACTTGTGCTGATGGACAAAGCAAGAACACAAATTTTTAATAATCCAATAACCCTCCCTCTATTTAATTTGGGATCCTTCCTAGATGCCCTGTTCATCCCCAAGTCCCTCTTTTCCCTTTTGCCTCTGACTTAGGAAAACTGATTAGTTCATGTTCGCGTTAGTCAACAATACCAGTAGGAGTGACTTTCAGAACTGCAATACTATTTTCCCATTAGATGCCAAGCAGACTCCCATTATAACAGTGTCAGTCCTTGTGACTTCATGAAATAAACATCATGTGTCAGAGGTCTCACCTCCACAACTGAAAAGGCAAGTTTGTATCTGAGGCAGTTTATATCTGTGAGCTACCCAGATGTAGAACAGAGAGAAAACAAGTTATTTTGTTTTTACTGTGAGATAAGGTACATACAAGTAAATGACGGACAAGGCTATGAAGCTGACGTGACGCGTTACACAGGAGAACCAAAATGGCCCGTCTTCTCTCTGTTCTACTTCTGTGTAACTGTGCATGTAGGTATCTCCAAAGAAAAACTCAGATTTTTTTTTCACCATAGTACTGTGGGACAACTTCTCCCTAACTTAGAACAACATGTTCTGTTATCTTTGAACGGGATTTGCTATTTGAGCTGATTCAAATTCTCAATAAAGGCAACATTTACGTGGGCATATGGAGCAGCTCTTCATTATGGTCAAAAGAAGGTGGCTTTTTAATGGTAACTGGTATCACCTCAACTATTTGCAAAACAGTTCATCCTACATACTTAAAGGATTAAACCAAAATATTAAAGTTTGGGGTTTTTTTTAAATGCATTCTTTAGGAAGAATTTTCTACAAGGTAGCAAAGAATTTTTTGTGTTGTTGCCTTCATTACAATTTTTTGGGGTTAACATTCTGAAAGTCTTCTACATCTTAGTTTCTCTCACTAATTAGTGTCTTTTTGTTGGAGTGTTCATAAGCAAAATAATTATCTCAAAGAATAAATTTAGTGTTAAACGTCAAGACTAGATACTTCAGTAGCTTAGGATAGTAATTTTTTTTGTTATTTCAAATATCAACGTAATTATATGGCAAACAGATAATGACAATACATAAATCAGGATGACATTATGATTGATTTTGTAAACGACCCTTTTAATCTTTTCTAATAGACAATGCTTATATTGTGAACACATGCTATGTTAAAATTCTTCTGTAACTTAGCTTCTGACAACCAGTAAATAAAATAAAATAATCTTATCTGCAGCAACTGAAATAGCTGCGGGTACTGACAAACTACTGATACGGAGTCTCTCGTGCAAAAATGTTTTTCAAGTTCAGAGTTCACACTTTTAGTTTTAAAATGAAAAAATATTTACTCATAGGATTAATACATCACTCAGAACTTTGTGCTACTCATTAATATTAAAATTACAACTCAAATTACATTTCATGGGATGAGACTATTATTCCAGGGTCCCAGTTGAACCTCTCATAGATTCCAAAGGGATGCTTTTACATAAGAATCAATGCAGATATGCATGTGAAAAAAACCTTTGTACTTCTTTGTTTATATCTACGGTTTATTTGGAAACCTGCATATAAAACTACTGTGATAAAACTAGCAACAATTTGCAATTCAACTCACGAGCATTAAGTTAAGCTCCTTGCATCCATGAGTTACGTTTAAAGACATGGTGTTGAAAGACATCAGCTTTCAGACTAGAGATGAAAAGGATACTTTATGAGATTGAGCAATTTCATTCTAAGAAAACTACACTAGCCCCTCATGCCCAGAGAAGGGAACTAAAGGACCTGAATCAGAAAATGGTTGGGGGGGGGGGCGCAACCCCACACCAAACAAAAAGTCGCCCCAAACCAAAACCAACACCTCATGTAAACCAGAAGAGAATCATCAAACAGGCTGTGGTCAACACTATCCCTGTTTTTCAGAAATGCTATCTACAGAAGCCTACCGCAATCTAAGTTTTACAGAGTACCAGAAAGTATTTTAACTGTTCATTGAAATTTTTCTGTTCTCTCCTATTCTGCAAAACAGAAACAGTCATTTAGAAGATACTGATGGCTGACAACTTTCATGCCTAGGAACTCAAACTTACATACCTTTATCCATATCCAACCAGAATGACATCTGCTTGACACAGCCACTGAAAACAGCCACTTAAACATAATGTCAAGCTCTGACACAGCATTCTTTTACATTTTTTTAACAAAGCCAATATTTCACGGCATTTAAAGTGTAAGACTGAGATGAAAATCTCCAGTAAGATATCCAGCTCTACTGTGTTTTAAGAGACAGCTACCTACAAAAAATGCCAAAGAGTGAAAGTGCCTCAGTGTTACTACACGTTAACATGAACAACTTTAAATCTACAGCATTACTTTCTGCTAGCAGAGTTGAGAATGGCACGCATTTAGAATTTGCAGATTCAGCATTATCTGTGCTTCAACTGTACAAAGAAAACTCTACTCAACATATCGAACTTTATATACTTTCTCAGTATAAAAATCTAGAGGTGCACAGTTAGTAAACAATTACTATCATGGTTTTGCTAAGTTTGCATAACACAAACGAAAGTTACAGAAACTAACCCTGGAATAATAGGTGAGATGAAAGGTATAAATGATTAAGAAAAAGTGTTTCTTGATTAAGAACAAGAGTAACAAGAGCCTGATAGTAAGTCAAAAAGTTTACTCTGGCCCAAACTCCCCTAAAGGTCTACATACTGCAGTGCGTGGAAGGAGTATATACAAACAAGGTTACTCTTGTTAACTGATTAAAAGATACAGATTTTTACACCCCATTGGACTGATTAGTTATCACAAAAATTTTAAAAGATTTTTTTTCTCTAATCACAGTTTAGCCAAAGGAATCTTTCTATGGTATACCTCTTGACAAATAAAAGGTGGCTGATTTTATTCTTTTTTAATCTTAAATGTGTTTTAGTTTTAAGTGGTAAAAACACAATTGAGGAAGCAGATACCAATGCAGATGAAATTTTATGAACTCAAGCTGCTCATCTGCAAGAAGCATTGTCACAGACTGCATATCCAGCCAAAGGGGTTTTGTTTGAAGAACAGGTTTTTAGCATTTTGTTACTGTTCATTCCAATCACTATTTGGCTTTCAGTATCTCCTTTATTTGTGAGCGTGTTCACATGCAAGTCTAAACACTGGCATACGTTTTCAAGCAGTTAGGATAAACTAGACACTTGGGATAAAACCCAAATTAAATTTATATGTTGATACATGGATTTTTAATGACTATGAATTGCTTTCAGGCAATTATCCTATACGATGCATTATTGATTTTACCCGGTTGAACTGCTCGTTTAGAACCAACTAAAATGATCTCCACAGCCACCCTACTCAATACTGTATTTTTCCTTCTTTCTTATTTTCCATAGGAAGCTAAACTATAGACATTGAATAACAGTTAAAGCTGCACCAATATACAAAAATAACATAAATAATTTCAGAAATGCATCAGACATTCTGACATTAACTGGTTGCTCAGATGCCAACTGTAGGATTTACTGGACCACTTATTACCGAGTCAGATAGGCTGCTGCTGACCTTAAGAGGGTTAAAAGCATTGGTGAAATGGTTTCTGAATCTCTGGTAAAGGTCAATACCTACTGTAAGATTGTCCACCTGCACAAACCCAGGTTCTCCAAAATGAAAATGTATAGCACAATATTTCCAGCTTAAGGTTTTGCAACCAATTTCAACCTGATGGATGCTTAAAGAACAAAGGTACTTTAGGGACTCATCACAAAATTCTGTTTAATTATGATGTCTAACACACTGAGTGTAAGAGCTTACATACTTCCACTGTATCTTTTCAGAGCAGACTGGTGATCACTTTGCATTATAACCTGAACCTGTTACGTATTTTTATCAATTTAGTGATCTTCTGGTGTATTTTTACAGCACACCCCTGTAAAATTGTGCTGACTCTCTCATGATAAGGTAGTTTTTGCAGAAGATCCAAAGTTGCACCTTGCTGAGAAGACCTAGTTCTTAGGGTAGCTTTTCAAATACTGATATTAACAAATACTAACAGATGGTCTAGCCAAGTTTTCTTTCAAATTCCACAACTACATCTGAACGAACATTACAACAGTTACAGCAATGGGTGGTAACTGAGAAAAGCTATTTTTAAAGCACATTTCAATTCTTGGAACATTAAACATCCCATGCAATCCAGTTACACAATTCTCACTTGCGGCTTTTTCAATCAAATTGAAACAGATGATTCATTTAAGGCCAAAATACATGTAATCAAATGTAACTTCAACTGTAAAACAAAATAAGTAGGAAATAGCCTAAAAGGTCACAAAAATATTAAATGCCTTACACAGATTATGCTACAAGCTGTGAAAAGAAGCCAAAATACTACACCCTGCCAAGCAGAGGGAAGGAAAGGAATAAATAAGAAATCAGAAATTAAGCACTGATCCAGGAACATTCACAGAATTATTCTGAAAGACTATTAACAGAACCATTTCCAGAGCACCCAGTTAACACACCCACCCCCTCAGAAAAAAAAAAAAAAAATCAACTTTTTAAAGTTTGAGACTTTCAAAACGTGGCACATCTCAGACTCACCATGTCAATTGCTGATAATTACTTGTATGTTATAAGATTTTAGATTATAGGATCAGTACAAATTTCTTGAGGATTTTCAAAGCCTCAAAATGAATTTATGCAAAATGCACTACTAAGTCTACTCTACTGTAGGTTCCCTCAAAAAGGACTAAAACTTACTCAATGAGCTTTGCTATTTCAAACCCTTTATTTCAGTGTCAACTATAAGGCCATTGAATTTTTGTTTGGTATGTTTTCTTATTCTTATTTTTTACACATTCAGTAACATGCAATATTTACAACAAAGCAATATAAAACCAGTCTTTTTTTTCCATCTTCAGTCTTCCTTTTCTACACTATATAGTATGAATGATTACGCAAAACACCATCTTCATTTACACTCAAAATAAACATTACATTTTCATAATTTTGTTTAGCTTCATTTTAAATTTAAGGAAAACATAAGCAAGATTGCTAGTTTTCTTATGATGAGGTGTTTCTTATGAACCTATTTTGGCTGATACATGGAGCTTCTAGAAAAAGACAGTAAAATAATTTTTTTGTTGAAGTTCAAAGTCCTGCAAAAGAACCTGAACATTAATCCTTATTAAAAACGATCAATAAAACAAATCAAATTTAATATCTACTACTCTTTATAACACACATTAACCGTGGTCTTCTCTAACAAAAATATTTGTGCTGCCACAAACGGACCTACAGTAACAGTTAGTCTTGCTGAATGCTAATGGTGCCTTAAGCAAAGGAAGAAATATTAGGATACCATGCAGGTCTACTGAACTCACCTGACAGAGGTGTAAAACCATTTTCTAGGAGCAGAGATGCATGCACAAAAGTAAGAACATGATTGCAAGTAACAGACTTTCATGAAATTAGACACAACATCTTCAAAATGAAGAAGAAAACATCATGGTAAAAATAAAACGTAAAATTTCAGGGTTCCTCACCTCTCGCTTTGCAAGCAGCACATTAGGAACAATATGAGGCAAGCAGCGTCCCAACATTAACATGACACTTTTTTCACTGTCTGCAATCCGAGATACCTAGAAAACCAAGTTCTTTGTTGTTTTTTTTTAAAATGAAGCACAGGAACAAAAACCCGTCCTTTCAAAGGAATAATAAGAATTGCAGAAGGCTGATCACTTAGCAGAAAATATTTAATTTACTCTCACACACATTAAGGTGTAAGTTTTTGATCTGGCAGTAACTTCAAAAGCATGAATCCACTTGTAGAGACTCAAAACTTCCCAGTAATTACATACCTATCACTAGGTTTCATATTTAAGCTAAAATCTGAAAGCGTATCCTTATTTTTTAAGTTTCATTCACATAAATTATCTCTCCATATATGTTAATAAGTCTTGTTTCAAAGCAATTGTCGCTTGTTTAACTATTGCTGCCATGCAGAATAAAGGATCTTCTAATTTATCTCAAGTGGGAAACATACCTCCGATCCCAAACGGCTGTCTGCTGACATCCGACAGAAAGACAGTAGTGCTTGATGGAAAGCTGGTGACAATTTCCTGAAATATCATCAGAAAGGGGGGGGGGGAAGCATAGATAAAAAAGATGACTAAACAAGTCCTTTCACTCTGGTTTACACAGCTAGGTAAAATGACATTCAGAAAGCACGTTTTAAGTGAAGCATACTGCAGAAGTTTTTGTTTAAAACTGTCTTTGACTTTTAGGGTGTTTAATTTGTAGCAAGAAAAACAGTGGGTGTCCTAATAAAGAAATAATTTTTAGTTCTGAAAAAAATGTAACAACTTTCAAACTGCTGCACAGACAAAAATAGGACTAAAGCATGAAGAAAAGGAAGCTTCAGCAATACAAAAGTGTACAATTATGCAAACGGGGGGGCAGAAGTCACAAGACACTATTTCTGCTTAATGCTTTGATTCTGCACATTGCATAAAAAAGTTTGAGTAGACAGTCACAAGCTTCTGGATTATACAGAGATCGTTCAACTGCCACTTTAGGATCTAAATGTTGAATTCAAGTGTACAGCGAGAATCTAAAAAGTAACTTTAAATTGCTGCCTAAGCCCTAATGTAGATGTGTATCTACAGAAGCACTGCCTCACGGCCATGCACAGCACCAGCCAACACAGCTGAGCTACTCAAAGCCGTAAGGATACACATAAAACCCTGATAAGAGTCTCAAAACAACCCCGGGTCCAAGGAGAATAATTTGGCAGAAAAGTTCTCAGAAAACAATTATTGGACTGACCATTACATAAAACAGGCAAGCAGCAGCAGCATCCTATTTTTCCCAGTAATGACAACTCCCTCTGCCTGATCTGAGACCTGTATTTAGATGCTAATCTAACACTGCCTTATCCACTATGCTGAAAGAGGAAAAAGAACATTTGTCTTTCAAAAGATGCACAGAAAGCATCTCACCCTATATCATCACCTGCTGCTTGAATCCTCTATTGACAGGAGAAGGCAATTCCTATTTCTCATGTGGAAAGTGGTATCACCTTTCATCTCCTAAAAAAGCTATTTTGTGCACGTGACTGCACAAAATCCAACACACATGCAATTATGTGTATGGACACACATATTTTTATCTAATAGATTGGAATATCACACACTACTTCCAGTAAATACATCATCATTTATCCTTTTCTAACAAAAAAAAGCACATTAAGAATCTGAATTCCTACTTATAATTGTTTAAACTAATCCAAAGGATACAGATAAACATACTACAGTAGTTTTCCTCTTCTGACTATTTACAAAATATGACAAATAATAATTTATGTTTATTACTTAAAATCAAGTTTCTTTCTTGACAGCATGGGTTTTTAAAACACGTTTTAAATTGTAATGAAGTAAATTTGTTTTAATTCCAATCAGCTTGGTTTTGTGCAAGGGTTCCCTTTAAAGAAGTTACTAACGGACTCAGATGGTAGTGAGTTGTAACGGAGCTCTGTTTAACGGTATGTCCTTATTCTCTAGAAGTATTCTTGAATGACAGATTTACAGGCTCTGCTCAAGGCTTTAAAGTTTATTTACACTGGGAAAACAGAAGCTAGCATTGCAAAGCAGCAGGCTTAACAATAATAGAGTGGCAAAGCCTTGGCCAGCCCTTTGCCTGGGCTGTCCTTCATCTCGGTGTTTGTTCTGCAGAACATCAGATCCTTCCCCACTTGAAACCTTAATTAAAATCCTACACAAGGGCAACGTTCTATCCCCACTTTGCAGAGACTGAAAACTAAGTATGAAAATACGTCCCTGAATTTCCCTGTGGGTTAATTAACAGCAAGCTCTGGGCAGCATGGATCCCATTCTGACTGCTGGCTGTATTTAGAGTCAAGAAAGCTTCTTGATGAAGTCTAGTAAAATCATTGATGACAGACCCAGGCCTCTTGTACGCAAGTCAGTAGAAAGTCTTTTTGAGGGCCAACAGATGCCAGTAGTGAAGATGTTCAAATATAAGAAAGTAAGATGAATATGAAACCCAAACACTACTATTCTACTCCTTATAACACCAGGACAAGAGAGTCAATTTGCTGAAAAAATCAGGAGTGACTGTTATATACAGAAAACACCTTGTATTTGGGGCAAACTACTAAACACCTAAAATGACTTGAATAAATACATGTGGTGCAGTCTATCTAAACTGCTGCTAGTGCTTTCTACTGCAATCTGTTAGACCAGGCATTTTTCCAATGATGGCCATGTCCTCGTTTGTGGGCATGCACACACAGCTGCTCTGAGTGCAGTCACACAAAGCAGGCTGCTTGCTCTTCTATCCTTTCTTCCCATCTGGGCAAGATTAATGCCAAGAATCCACTCCCTAGCTACAGTAGTAACAATCTTGCCTTTTAGGATAGAGTCTTAGTTTTTAATACCCCTTAATACACCCTGAATAAATTGTAGTAATTGTCTTCTACAAATAACCACCCCTGGACTGAAATAAATTAATATCCAGCACTTCTATTGTGCTGCTTCTCCCACAGATCTCAAACTACTTAACATATAATATAAATCTTAATGAAAAAAAATTTACTGTATTATTACAAACTAAGTGCATAATCCAGGAAGAAAATGTAGTGAAACATATCTATGAAGTACTGTATCAGATACGGTTTCCTTTGACACTTCACTGACATGTTAAGACAAAAACTCAGTACAAAAATAGCTACATATTACACATGCATTACTTATTTCCACAGTGAACTGTGTTACAGGGGACTTCTGAAGTTAACTCAATGGGGATTCGACCCTTTATTCAACTACTTTTCAAATAAATCCACGTGCAGTTATATTTAAAAGAGCCGTGAGCAGCAAAACAAATTCTGTTTTTCTAGAGACCACTGTCATAAATCCCACTGGAGACACTCATAGTTCCTTCCTCACTCAGTGATCTCATCCTGTTTTGATACTCAGCCTCACTATCCCCAAACCATCAATCTAATATTTGTGCACTTAATGCCTCCCAGCACTCCCAATTATTCTAAACAAAAAGAAACTTGCAACAAGCCACAGACGAAAGCAGGTATACAAATTTATAGCAATCAATGTATGACAGCTATAAGTTTTGATTATTACATAGTGTAAATACTCAGCTAAGATATGAAAGAAATTAAAGAAAAAAAATCTGGAAAGATTAAGTGGAACCAATGCAATTTTCCAGACAAATCTAAGCAGAGTTTTACTTTCCTAGTAAACACTAATACATTCAATGAGAAGAGATTTGTAGTAGGAGTCTAAGGTACTGTATTCAGAAATCAGAAATCTTTCCTCTTGCTCAATTCTAAAGGTAAGATATCACTGGAAAAGTGCCTGATTTCCCAACCCCTCTTCAAGCAGAACAAAAGAGATTTCATTACGAAATTAAAATTTAAAAAAGAATGGAAATATCCTGTCTTCCCACTTACCATTTTGATTTCAGCTTTTTGTTGTTGTTGTTGCAAGGAACAGGACTGCTTTTAGAAACAAGTAGAGAGGGGAAAAGAAACCCTTAAACTTAATACTAAAAATCTAAAAATTTGTCAAATGTACCGCTTCCTAAAAAGATTAGGAACAATATGAAAGTATCAGTACTGTACCCTAAAGGTACGTTCAGTCTTCTGTTTGCATTCAAAACTCAAATGATCCATGAATTCTGCAGAATTTTACTGTCAGAAAAATATCTATCCACTTTACAAGAAATTTTCATTAAAGCATTCCAGTTTAAAACTTATCACTAACCTATTAGGTTTATCAAAGTGGACTGCAGCTTTAGTTGATGGAGCACAAGAGGACAGTTTCTCTGTTTCTTTACAGGGCACAGAATTTAGCGTATCATCTTTAGAAGTCCTTGAATCCACTTCAGCTGATAAAGAAAGGTTTGTTTCCTCAGTGTTTCCAGGTTTATTGTCATTCTCAGAGCTCTTCATATCCAAGTACCGTCCATTGTCCTCTGAGACTGTGAGAGGCACTTGTTTTAGAGAAGGATGGGGAGCTACACCATAAACCGTTGACACAGCAAAGTTTTCATTCTTGAGAAAATCTATTTCACTAAACAAGGAAAAGCAAAGAATGAAATATTTTTGTAGCTTTCATAAGAAGTTTGTTGGAATCACAAGACTGAAGCACAGAAGTAAGGAGAACATACTGAAGAGCTCCCTCTTCAACTCCAGTATGTTCAAAAATTCCTTTAATAGAAATAACTTATACCACACAAGCTGTTCAAATGGGCACTGGTTCAGTGGAGCTCTTTAGTCAATAATTAGTAGCAGGAAAAATGTTGCACTCAGAGTGAGTGAATCAATTAAATAAGTGAGTAACAATAGCGTTATTTGCTTCTGGCTGAACTCTGAGCACCGCAACACAAATTGTCATGAGACAGAACTCTACCTAGGATGCAAAACTTCAAATACTGTAGTTGTGAACTAACATATACTATCCCACCTAGCTTTAAAGTGGTAACTATGCAAGTCAATAAAGCCACTTAGAAATTATTCACTTCCTGTATGTTGTATTGGTGCATCTCTTAAGAAGAACGATATCTCATAGCTTACAGAATTATATGTTTTGACTAAACTTCTGAAGACTTTTTTTTTTTCCATTTCTACTAGTCTTGCTGTGTAGAAAGAAAAATGGTGTTGAACTAAGTTATTAAAACAAACATCTTTCTGTTTGCAAGCTGTACACACCATAGTACTAAAGAGAAATAAAGCTGACTGAAGAGAAAACCTACACAGAACACATCAGAACTGATTTTGTTTTCAAAGAAGTACATAAAGAACTTCCACTGAAAGAACAAAACTGATTACAAAATTAAATGATGTGGGTAATAAAAGGGAAATAGTCAGCTTGAAGACTCTTCTTCTTTCTAAATCAAACACCATGTATTAAAAAAGAAAGACTGACCTGCTCTGGAGAACTCCTAGTAATTTTGTAAGTGTAAGTTGCATGCTTTCAGGTATGTGCTACAAAAACATTGAGAAGTTATTCCAACATTTATCAGCAGTTGAGCAGATTGATAAGTACATACCTCTCAAGTCTTTGGATTTGTTCCATCAAAGACCATTTCTCACTGTTTAACACACTAATTTGATCTTCTAATTTTTGCACTATTAAACATTGCTAAATACAAGACAAAAACAAAAGAGTTTAGTACAATAGAAGTTAAGTAGTACTTGAAACAGCTGAAACATTTCTTCTGTACAATCTCTTACTTCTATTGACTGTGGTGTTGTTTCAAATACTGGGACGCTCCCAAGTATAGGAGTAGCAGCCTCTAACTCATCATCTTCTACACCAACTGATACATCCACCACATCTCTCGCAGTAACATGATGGTTTCCAAAGTCACGATAGAGTTGTAACAGGTCAGGAGGTTTTGGAATGTTCAATCCTACATCATCCCAAAGTTCAAAATCCTTCAAAGGAATAAGAGAAACTAAAGCATACAATATAATTCCTTTTATTTTCATTTCTCTTCCTCACAGAATCACAGAATAGTCAGGGTTGGAAGGGACCTCTGGAGATCATCTAGTCCACCCCCCCCCGCCAGAGCAGGGTCACCTACAACAGGTTGCACAGGACAGCGTCCAGGCGGGTTTTGAATGTCTCCAGAGTGGGAGACTCCACAACCTCTCTGGGCAGCCTGTTCCAGTGCTCCGCCACCCTCAAAGTAAAGAAGTTCCTCCTCATGTTAAGATGGAACTTCCTATGTTCAAGTTTGTGCCCATTACCCCTCGTCCTATCAATGGGCACCACTGAAAAAAGACTGCTCCCATCCCCCTGGCATCCTCCCTTCAAGTATTTGAAAGCATTAACAAGATCCCCCCTCAATCTTCTTTTCTCCAGACTAAAGAGACCCAAATCCCTCAGCCTCTCCTCATATGAAAGATGTTCCAATCCCCTAATCATCTTTGTAGCCCTTTGCTGGACCCTCTCCAGCAGATCCCTGTCCTTCTTGAACTGGGGAGCCCAGAACTGGACGCAGTATTCCAGATGCGGCCTCACCAGGGCAGAGTAGAGGGGGAGGATGACCTCCCTCGACCTGCTGGCCACACTCCTTTTGATGCACCCCAGGATGCCATTGGCCCTCTTGGCCGCCAGGGCACATTGCTGGCTCATGGTCATCCTGTTGTCCACCAGGACTCCCAGGTCCCTTTCCACAGAGCTGCTCTCCAGGAGGTCGGCCCCCAACCTGTACTGATGCATGGGGTTATTCCTCCCCAGATGCAGTACCCTACATTTACCCTTGTTGAATTTCATTAAGTTCCTCTCTGCCCAACTCTCCAGCCTATCCAGGTCACGCTGTAAGGCAGCACAGCCTTCTGGCGTATCAGCCACTCCTCCCAGTTTAGTGTCATCAGCAAACTTGCTGATGGTACACTCTATCCCTTCGTCCAGATCATCGATGAATATATTGAACAGGACTGGACCCAGTACTGACCCTTGAGGGACACCACTTGTTACTGACCTCCAACTAGACTCTGCACCACTAACCACAACCCTCTGAGCTCTATCTGCTAGCCAGTTCTCAATCCACCCCACTGTCCATCCATCTATCCCACACTTCCTAAGCTTGCCAGTGAGGATGATGTGGGAGACAGTGTCGAAAGCCTTGCCAAAGTCAAGGTAGACAACATCCACTGCCCTCCCCTCATCCACCCATCTAGTGACCTCATCATAGAATGCTATCAGATTAGTCAGACACGACTTCCTCTTAGTGAATCCATGTTGACTACTTCTGATAACCTTCTTTTCATCCAGGTGCTTTGAGATTGACTGCATGTCATACAACAGCAAAATAATCATGTCAAGATTGCACTGTAGTAAAGGAGATGAAAGCTTAAATCAGGTAGCAAGAAACAAAAGTAGAGAAAAGATCCATTTAATGTCCCAAAGCAGTTTCACCCTAAAGGCAGCTCTAGGTAACATACTAAAGAAAGGACCTTCAAAAAACACATAGATCACCATATTTTTTTTTTTCCAGGACACGAACATTTTTTAGAATCAGATAAAACGTTGACCAAATTCTAGCAGAAGCCAGTGCAGTTGACAGAAGGCTTTCTACTGATAAGGGTATCATTTTGTTCCCATCTCATGCACAAGTACAGGTGTAATTTTCCAGAAGCAGACAGTCAAATAGCTTTGTAGATGACTGATAGACAGGGTGCATATTTTCAGTGAAATTTGAACATAACTGTATTAATCGTGTAGAGGTGTAAACAGTACTATGGCCTCCTGCCTCAAACCATCACTATATGTCCATCCTTCCTTTTCTGACTGACATGTTACCATCCTATTATTTCAATACCATTCCATGTCCATATATACAAATAAGCATGTGCACTGCTGTACCGGAGTTGTGATGGTCTCTTTAATGACATTACATTTCAAATTTTTTAATTTTTTTTTTTAACTTTTTTCCTACTGTTCACAATTTTCACTATATTTTTCCATAGTCTGGTTACATTAATCTTCCTTCAAATAGTTTTTTTTTCTGAAAGAATGATGTGAATAACCTGGAAAAAATGTGCATTCTATGTTAATTATAGTATGTTTATAGTTACTTTTTAGAATTAAGAACTTTCCCCTTTTTTTGCTAATTGTCTCACAACATCAAACACTCAGGTGAGAACACATAAAAAGTAAGGATAATTATTCATCTTTTCTATTTTCGTGGCTGTATCCTCACAAATATTTGTATGAAACCTAGTGCTGTTAAACTCAAATCTTAAGTGGACGATCCATAAATTTTATTTGACAGCCCATTTTCTTTACAGATTAGGATAAGAATTGTAGGAAAAATATAGTTACAGATAGAACTGGCTGAAAGTCAGTATTTAATATTGAATTCAATATTTTAATTCTTCTGGCAATATTACAGGTTTTTGTGCTGAATATATATTGGGTGTTGATGCTACTGGGTGTTTAGTTCACCCACTAACAGTCAGAATATAATCAGAACCTTCCAAACACTTGAAGAAATTTTTCCCACGAAATGCAAGCCAATAGAGACACAAAACTGATCATCATAAGAAAAATGCATCAAAGCACAGCTATGTTTGGAATTATCTAAGATAACACCTTATTACTGAGAGGTTCTCCAAGACTGTATTCAATGTCACAGTATGATTAAGTATACTCATACACATATATATGCCCAGGAGACAACAAACTGAGTATATTGTATATCCTGCACAAATCAACTGAGTACAATTTAAGGAAAAGATTACGTTCAAAATTTTACTACGTCCAGATCCTTGAGTTTAACTGAAAAGGTGTCCCTCAGAATCCAGGAAAGTGCAGAAGTACCTATAACTCACAGTATTTTTCTTCTCGTTTTCCTTCCTTTAAACAATGCAAGCATTCTGCCTCCTTCCTACCGATTCTGGGAAAATACTCCTCGAAGTGCTGCGTTTTCAAACCATGCTTTAGATACAAAAATGCTAACTAACATATTTAACTCTTAGAATACTTGTATGTATGAAGTGAACTACATGCACAGGAAATGTCATTTAAATTCATTTGAGTTTATGACAAAATCAGAACATGGAAAGCAGGCATGTAAAAACAACACAAGAAAACGTTACCTGATCATGATTTTCATCTGAAAATGTTATTGATGTAAGCTTGTAACTATTCTTCAATAAAAATTCATTAACTAGGAAGTTTAGAGCTCTTTTCTCAAGAGGTCTGATTGGCTCCTGGAAAAAAAGAAAACAATACACTACATCTTTGGTTCATCTTCCTTTCAACTACGGAAGCATATCCATCTTAAAGTCCATGCAAAGCTCAGTTATCACCAGCCACCTACCTGAATTTCAGGACTTGATTTATAATTTTTTCGTTCCTGCAAAGGAACTTCATTTTCTGGGGAGGAAAAAAAAGTAACTAAATTTTACTCTTACACACAGGATGAGCTCAGCTACTTCTACATTGTTCAAAGTAGAGACTTAAGAAAAGGTTTATGTACACCACCTGCAGCCTGAGTCAGGTTGGCTCGGAGGGCCTGTATGGTCTCCTTGGCTTTCCGTAGTTCAAACTCCAGGACTGGACAGGGATTTGGATTAAACACACACAGGCATCCAACCAAGGCAAGGGAAACAAAAATAAAATATAAAAAGCAAGGATGGGTGTGAAAAAAAATATACAGTTTGTATTAAACAGAAAGCATGCAGTCTTTATGGAACTTATGAACACATGCAGCAGAGTTGGTCTGAAAGCAAACTGGTGAACATTTTCCATAGTTTCATTTGCCTTAAGTTAGCTAAATCAAAATTTCAAGCTGTCTGACAAGGACTCGCTGTAGGGTTTGGGGGTCTTTTTTTTTCCGCTTGCTTTCAACTTTGCATATTATTGGGAAATGCTTGTTATTTCTTCCCCACTCTTCCAATCAGCTGATAACTGTCAAATGCTCTGATTTTTTAGGGCAAGGGGAATATGCGGGCAATCAGGAGGACAGATCTAAAGGAAGCAAATACATGCTGGCATCAGAGGAAGCTGTCTTCATGTAGCAAAGCTTAAACCATGAAGCGAACGTACTGCCCCATTGAGACTACAGGGTTGTTTTTTTGATAATAAAATTACATACTGAAATTTTAGTGGTTTCAATGGCAGAACTTGAAACATACTTTATTTTACTACTAAAAATAATCTCATTTTAAATTTATTTTAAAATAGTGGCTTTTTAGGAATACCCTAGAGTTGACGAAGATTTTGAATTTATTTGAATATATTTAAAAGATGCACAAGCAAAAAAAAACCAAAATATGCAGCTCTCATATAGTACTTACAGAGAAGCTTGCAACAAAAATATGTCTGCTCCCTTATTCTAAAAGTTTCGAGTGAGTCTAGACTACACAATACTTTCAATGATCTAGACTCGACTTTAGAGATTCAAAAAGATGTAATTCTAGCTGCTGTTATCACCTGCTCCACCTCCCCACCTCCCCAGTCATTGTTATGTGTTTCTCTTGTTTCAATGTTTCCTCCAGAAAGGGCCAGTAGTCCTTCTTTGCACTGGAATTTCATGTGTTTTGATGTTGAGGCCATACGTATACTGTGGCTTCAAATTTTAAAACCCTGTACCTTTTCAAAACATACAGTAAATGTTCCTTTTATAGCCACTGACAGCTAGAGCATCTAAGGGAACCTATTTAAGGAATTACCAGATAATTACATGCATTTCATTAATTCTCAGATTAATCTCATCACACTTAAATATATAGTTACCAGAAAGAAGGATACTTGTACTTAACTAGAAGAGATGAGCACACAACAGCTACCATACTGAAGTGTTAAACTATTCTAAATAGATTATCCAACATTTACTTCATTGCCATGCACAACTAAAAATCCTGTAGCTGCTTTTAATAAGAAAATATTAATGAGATTTTAAATCATTGCCTGGAAACAATTTAACATGGCGTTTTGAAATATTTACACAGAGGACAATGCATGGCAGAAACACTGCATTGGTTCTTGCTTGTACAAAATGCTACTGAAGACTACAAATAAAATGGTTTCCTCTTTTAAACATGTGTTACTAAGAATCTTTTGATAATTAGCACGCATGGAAAAAAGGATTCACTCAGTTTGCATTTATCCATAAAAACTGAAGGAGTAACTACAGTACACCACGTTTGCTACATAAAAGTAACTTGTTTGATGCACAGAATTTTACTGCAGCGATACAAAAGCGCAACTGAGGATACAATGAATAAAATATGTATAATCTCTCTAGTATTCAGCAATGCTGATCTGCAAATACTTCTGTGCAACAAAGTTAGAAAATGCTCTTGTAGTAAAGTATCTAATGATTTTAGCACTTCCTTGCATTTGAGTTACTAATTCACAGTTATGATTCTAAGTTGTAAGCTACTAATTTGTTAGTTTTTGAAAACTGTAAAGATTTCAAATTAAGTAATTCTTCTTATGGAAATGACTATGTGTTAACATTTTATTCTTGTAACATATTTTCAAAGACCAGAACAGTTGCAGATCAGGAGTGCCCTGCACTAGAATGATATAAATAATAATAAAAAAAAAGTTAGGAAAACAACACAAACTAGAAAATCTCAGGAATCCCATTAAGGAAAATAGGAATAAGACATGTCTGAAGGCGTAGAAAGCCAAAAAACTCATGTCAGACAAACCCATGTCAGACGGCAAGAATTAATTTTTAGTGAACTGTCATGATGCTGAAAATTCTTAGAAGCCATTAAGACTTTACCCATCCAACCTTAAAAGTAGATTACTCTGCTGCATGTTTCTCTGTATACAGTGGAAGATTCTGGACATAGTATATTTAAGAAGTTGTCACTTCGCAGCATGTCACAAGAGCCACGTAATTCTGCTACAACACAGCATTATTACAGTTGTACCTCATCTCCTAGTCTTACCGGTATCATTGTAACTGCCACTATACAAACCTTGAAGCACCTGTCAGCCACAAATTTAGCTTTTATTTGAAGACGTTTGCATTTTTTTTTTACTAGAAGCATAGGTATAACATCATTTCAATTAAATTTTAAATTATGATTAAAAGCTCTCTATTTTAGAAGCTACACTGAAATGCAATCTTCTCCCAAAATATGTAATGATTTTTAACTTAACACATGTATTAATGAAATCAACACTAGAAATCCCTATTTGTTGATGATATGACATTCCCTTAAATAATAAAAAAGCGCAACTTCTAACCCCTTCTTTCGTAACCATTGTCAAGTACTGACATTTAAAATAAATGACATGATCTTGCTCTCCTGCTCCTACTGTAAAGTTTATGTACCTTAGAGAAGTTAACACTTCAAAAGCATTGATAAAGCCAGCTAAAGTTTAACTTCGTGTTTGGCTGACCCGATAACATGTATAACTCATTATAATATTTAGTGAAAGGAGCTGACACTCCTTAAGAATGATGCACAGAAGAGTTTTGCTGCAGACAGACTAGGAAAGAAAAGAATCAAATTGATTCTCCTCTGCATCAGGAAAGCAGAGAGTAGACATGTAGAGCTCTGAGGTTAGTTAAACTTCCTACAAGAAAAGGGCATTTTTGAACAATCTGTTTTGCCTTAGGGGAGAAAACTGCCCCTTCTGAATTTAAGCGGCTCTTTCGCTTTTTTGTTTTTATAAAGAACTCAAATCACTACNTCTTAAGAGTTCAGCTCAGAAATTTAAAAATGAAGCTTTCTCAAGGATTTTGTCCTATTCATCCCATTTGTTAATGACTTCAGAAGTTATTGTACCATAGATTGAGAAGGTAGCTATAAAGAACAACCTGTGATTTGGGATATTGAACAAGCCAAGACCTACATGAAAGCAGTCTTGTTGAGCCAAGGCCAAAAAGTTGAAGAAATAAACAGTACTTCTAAAAATTTTCAATACTTACTTTTGTACAATCAGTATTTTTTCCCGATTATACTAGAATTTTACATTCTACATATGAATTATCTTGGCAGACTTTTGCATGCTTCAGTATGAAGTACTTCAGACAACAGCAGAAAGGTAGTTTTGTTGTGAAGCCACTATATGGCATTCTGGCATTTTCTTTTAAAAGCAGTTCTCCACTGAAGTATCAAGGGGCCCTGTGCTTACCTAGCTTTCGTCAAATTTGGACATACTGTTATAAGTTTTGTTGTTGCTTGGTTCTTAACTGTCATTTCAAGTTCTTCCTCTTTCTAAAGTAAACGCAGAACTCCAGATGTTCTAAATTATTCCTTCTAAAACATGTGTGACATCCCACTACATTTGATGGATTTGTGCATACATTTTGAGTCAATCAGAAGAAATCTAAATTCTCTGATTACAGTTAGCAATGAACCCACTGTCCGAATATACTTCAAGACCTGATGTTTCCTAATTCCCACTTCCCTGATACAAGTCCTAAGAAGAAAAGAAGTGAGCATACTTACATTCAGTGTGAAACACATCAGGATATAACACAAATAGACCTGAACCAGAAAGTTGTACTGCAGCATCAGAGATGACTTATCAAGCTACAAAAATTACGATCAGCGTGAGAGTTCATAAGCAAGTTAACAGAGAACTTGTTATCATTCTAATAGCGGGATGCCAACACTTGACTCATTAGCCTCATTCATGCATTTAAGTTAATGAGACAGCCCCAGCCACAGGGAAGACCTGAACTACACCAGACTCATCTTCAAGTTCGACCTTTGGAGACTATTGACCTGGATGGAAATTAACGAGGCTCACAATTCCTTAACAATGCTTAAGACAGGAAATGGGAAGACAAAACCAGACCCACTTCCAGGACAAACAAAGTGAACACACAATGTCAGCAAGTGATTGTTGTATTACAGATGCCTTTTGTGTTTTGTTTGTGGTTGGTCTGAGGTTTTTTTAGGATTCTCCTCTGATTTTAACTGCACACAAGTAATAGTACTTATTAAAAACAAACAAAAAGGCTTTATAAAAAGCAGAAACTGTGAACTTAAGTCTAGATAAATGAAATCCTCAAAAATAAATCAAGTGCTTCTTGAATTTGTCTCTTCCCTTCAAATCCTGACAGGGACAGTATTTTACTTTCCAATCAGAGATACACAGTCTAGCCAGAAATCAATGCTAATGCAGGGAGATCTGAAAACACAAATGATTGAAATGGAGTTTGACTATGAGAATTAATTTTATTATAATTGAAAACACAGCATTGTGTTTCTAAAATTATCAGATTCTCAGAACAGTAGATGTCAAAGGCAGGTTAGCAATACTAAATATTTTGAACTGTGGAAAGTAGGGGTTTAGATCACAAGCATACCCGTGCACATAGTCAATTTAATATGTTGCAGAAGATTCAGTTCCTTAGATTGAATGTCAGATGACCTATTTACACCAAACGCTGTAGGTATTCGAGTTCAAGTTAGGTGTACTCTTATTTCACAGGAATGGAACAGGTTTTCCATTCTCTGGTTGTTTTACGAATATTTGGAGGAGGTTTACTAAGCCTAGTAAATCCTTCAGCAGTGACTTAATCTCAGCACCAACTGTTTCAGCACTTCATACATGAATTTAGATTCACGACTTATTAGTCTTAGAGAACAAGTTGTTTCCATCTAGTACATAGCATGCTCTAAGGATGCATGCATCTTTTGAAACTCTGCATGGATTACAGAAGTATTATCCAATTTGTTATACACCTCTCTATATTTATGTTAATATCAGGTAGATAAGGAAGAAAATTCATCTTTTGCAAACTGCAGTTAGTTTTGTCATGCTCATCCATATCCCGACTGGCTTTTGTGACTTGCGTCTCTTCAGTCAAGCTGATAATAAGAGTATAGAAAACTCTCGCTTAGCTTCCTTCGATCAAATTTTCTAAGAGACAAGTTCACGTCATGCTTCAAAGCATGTTTGCTTCTAGGCCAAATTTTGATTCTAACACCAGATGAATGAACTAGTCTAACAGATTTGAGATACTGAAATTATTTCAAACAAGAGTCTTCCTAGTTATTTCCAGGAATTTTTGGATTGGTAAAATAAAAAAATACAGCAGCTAAGTCTAACACCATCCATAACGGCAGGAAAAAAAAAAAAAAAAAAAGACAACTTTGGACAGTATACATGCCCATTTTTTTGATTTGGTGCTTTCTAACATTGCCATGGTATAAAAGTATTTGTAACTGGATATGTTATAACTTCAGTTTTAAAGTCCTTCTGACTCAGGACCAGTTTCTTTTAGAAACTGATGTACATTTATTTCCTACCCTTCATTTGACTAGGGAATCGATACGGAAATCATGGGTTCTGTGCAAACAGTAAAAAAACAGAGATAACAGCATAAGAAAGGCATTTACAAAAAGAAACTATTCAAACCTTACTCTGAGAACTATCAGAAGAAAAATATGACTACCAGATCACGGCCTCAAGCGTTTGCAACAGATTACAATTTTATCTCATAAGCATCAAAGCCCTTTGCTGAGAAGTAAGAATATGAGAGGAAATAAGCAGGATGGACTTCTAGTTATGTTTCAAAGTGCATTCGCAGCTAAGAATACTTCAAAAGCAGAAGTTATAAGCCAGAGTTTGTTCAAAGAAGGAACTGGATATGAAAAGTTTTTGAAACCTCTATTAACGTAATTTTTTTACGTGCAAATTAAATACTTAACAGTTTTCTGAAGTTTATTGCTTAGGTAGACTGTTTTAAACAGAATTAAGGCAAAAGATTCTAAGTAATTATAATTGAACAGAAGTTTAAGTAGAAATAGAATATTTTGGAAAACTTCAAGTCTTTACAAACATCCAGAAATAATATCCAGTCTTACTTTGTTCAAGTCACTTTTTCACGACTCATGGAAAAACCTCTCTAAAGCAATACAGAAATGTAATGTAAATACCCCGCCATATAATTTGCTTGTCTATTATATATGACTGTGGTCAATTAATACACTCCAATCTTCAAAAATCTCTATGTATTTTTGGACGTACTTATTTACATTTAGTATTTAATTTTAGGATGTATTTATTTCATGCTGGACATAACCAATATTTTGTCATCAATGTTCCGTCAAAAGATTAATTGTTCTACTGGATGTCAATTCTGACTGGTCTTTACTTTCTACAAACATCTCTGATCCAATTCAGTTACTAAAGAAAGTTCCAAGCAAAGATCAAAGTAGCTCTCTCAATAATCCTATTACCAAGAAATACTGGCTAGAAACAGGAGAAATCTACCCAAGATGATGAAACAGTTAAAACATTTGGAATTTGCTTGTTTCTTCCTTGTATTCCAGGACACATTTCAGAAATACTTGGGTTCCTTAAACACACTGTTTAGATGATTAGCCATGTATTGACAATTTTTGCCTCCTTGAAACTGACTAAGTATATTGAAAAAGGCAGTAGTTAGATAGTAGTAAGAATCTGGAAGTTTCCATATAAATCAAATAACAGTAAGTACCTATAGTTCCAGACCAGAGCACCAAAATAGCTAAATCTGCTTCACATTCATGAATTTAGTCCGGTCTCTTACCTCAGAAGCACTGGTCAGGTAAGAAAAAAAGAGATTTTTGTTTCTTCTTTCTGGGTCAATACTGGTTGCCATTTCAGACTGACAGGAAATTTCAGACTCAAGATCCTCTACAGAACTATGTTTCACCAGCCTTTTCTTTGCTTAAGAACATGACAGTATTTCTGCTAGCATGAAGCATGCTGCTTCAGAGCAAAGCCATAACACCCTGCATCATTTCAGGTTTCATAAAGCTAACATAGGTCACAGCATGGATAACCTTCATGTGCTCGTGATATTAAACAGTATTAACTGACAAGACGTAAACAGAGTTCTGCAGCAGTTTCTAGAGAGCTTTTATGGGTTTTTCTATAAAGGCTGTGAATAACTTAATATCTGAACTTAGAGAAAAGCCTGAATTAGAGAAACACAGCTCACAAACAAAAGAGATTATTATAGTAATTTCAAGTATAAGAGAAAAGCAGTCTCTGCCTTTGGCAGAATAATCATAAATCCTGAAATTAAAAATGCCACAGGCTCCTAAGTTCAGAACAACTGCAAGAGGCAAAACCCCGCTGTCGCTTCTTCAAAACAATCTTATACAATCAGAAATCAAATGGGAGAGAAGAAAACCACTACAATTAAGATTTGTAACAAAGACGATTTACAGAACTGAGAAAATTCCAAATTTACTCTGGATTTGGTAATGCTTGTTTGATTTATACCTAAGCTATATTTAAGAGATGACTTGCTACAGATCTTTATGTCAGAAAGCTATCACCCATGTAGTAGTCACAGAATACTATATAGAATATTTTAGTATGTTTCAGCTAAACAGTAGTTGTCAGTAGGCAATATTAAGATACTGTTCTGTTGTCAAAAACTGGGCACAATTTTCAAGTACACTGATTGCTTCTACCCTGGTGACATCTGGTATCATACAGAAGTACACCTGCATGAAAATTTACAATAAAATTTACAGTATAATTTACAGTAGAAGTGTCTGAAACATGATTATATCATTAAGTGACTAGTTAAACCACTGCAGTGAAGTCTTGTCATCTTCAGGAATGTTCATGTAAATATACTGCTCCTAGAAATGACAAGTTAAATGGTAAAGTTAGCATTCTGTGATTCCTCAGTCATACAAAAAACTTACCTGCTACTCTTTCATCTGTTTCCCTGTTGCCATCATCAGAGTATCTTGCAAAATCCAAGGAATCAAGAGTACTGATACTTCCAGCGCGATCTTAAGGGGGAGGAAAAAAAAAAAAAGATATCAGAAACAGTTCTGAAGAGTTGACTGGCTTTGATAGAGAAAGTCAAAACAACATCTCATTTCAGGAACTACAAATCAAAGGCTAAGTATGCTGCAAAACTGAAATTTTACTTTTTCTAAAAGTCTGCCTCTAAGAGTATGTCAGAAATTTGAAAAAAAAAAAAAATACAGCATTATATCAAGTTCAGTGAACAGACACTTTAAGAAATTCACCCTTGCTCCCTAAAAGGCTGCATTTCTACCCTGTCCACAGCAGATGAGGAGCAGGACACAGGGACCTTTGCTTGGACATGCAGGTGAGCATGCACAAAAAGCCAAACAAATACAAACTGTTGCACGACAAGTTTTAAGCAGTTATGTTCCTATTTTACAGAAACCTGTAACTGTCCCAAATAGGCTACTTCTTTTTCCTTTTTTAGTATTTTAAGGTAGGTTAACATGACCAAATACTTTTCTACATATTTCCTGATCTAACCGTTAATTTCAGTACATACCCATTTAATACAACATTTACTAAAGAATGCACTACCTAGCAGAATTAAAGCAAAGCAAGTACAGTTCATGCTATTGTGGGTATAATATTCACACTCTACAATCAAACTGTTAAAAAAAAAGTTCAAGAAATTCAGTAACCAGCACAACATTTTGATCTGACCTTGACATTTTTCATTTTGGGGGTGGGATCAAACAAAATGCAATTATAATAGTTTCAAGTGTGTTGAAGCACACATTCACCTTTTCATTGTAAAAATGTACAAAGAAATTACTTGGTGACAGAACCCAAAATAAATAGAACACGTTCCTAACACAATTGAACATGCAGAAATTATATTAAGTAACTTAGTATCTTTCCCCTGCTTTTGATATTAATTTCGACGTAGCAATTCAGAAATAATTTTAATTACATTAGAGCTGTTGTCACATTAACAAAGAACAAATTCCATATGGCTGTCAAAAAACCTCCATAACTGTCAGTGGAAATAGAAGCAATTTCATCACTTGCCAGTCAAATTCTGTCATGGCTAACATCATGGAAAGTATTTAAATCCCCCCCCCGCCCATTTCTGCATTGTGTCAAAAAAAAAAAACCCACCTGTTAATGAGTTTCTTTTTTGTAAGTTTGAGCCTAAATTGTCCCTTAAGGTCTTGTGACACATCCTGTCTACATACAGGCCAGCACTAAACTGATACAATATCTGGATTAGGACTGGTTAAAGCATCTATACTCACTTGAAAAGACAGAGAGAATATCAAATTTGCCAACTCTAGCCGAGTTACACAGTACCAAAACTAAAGTGCCTGGCAATCCTAACTTGTCTAGTTTATGGATATAAAGTTTATATTTAACTACATTTTTTTTTCCCAGGACTATGCTTTGTCATCCAGGCAATGAAACAGACTGTTGCTCCTCAACAAGTGTCTATTCAGTATTTTGTTTTAAAATGCACTGTTCGTTTGCAGGTTCTGGTCTTATCTACTGCATTTTTTCCAGACGCTAATCTGATTTAATAATTCTCCTCCAGGCTGTTCCATAGTGCTTAGCAGCATAGTACAAACTCTTCTTATTACAACATCTTTGCAAAATGGACCTCTGTGAAAATGAACCAGATTTTATATAAGGGAAACCACAGTTAGACTGGTTAAGTTCAAAAGTAAACATGGATTTTGCATGCACAGCATGAAAGTCTTCAGAGCTGACTTTTCAACACACCTAACACCTTGTTCAGTAAATACTGCTCCAATTTATTTCATTGGGAGCTGCAAGATCATTTTTTGAAATGAAATCCAAGGCTGCAGTTGAAGAAGCAGACAACATTCAGAGAGATCTCAATGAAAAGCTGATGTTTAAAAGTGACCCAGTCTCATACACGGCAAAAGCCGAAATACAATTCTGCTTCCTCTTGCAGTCTTGCCCTGTTGACAGCTTGATTTTCTATTTCTCGTATGAAGCAGGTAACATCAGAGAAACAATGCTTAAGTTTTCAGGTAGTCAGCCACATCATAATTACTGAAGCATTTGAACTCAAAAGCAACAAAACCTTTTCATATGACTAATGGCACGCTTTAGAGGCAAAGGCTCTCTCTCCACAACTGATAAAACAAAACTAGCCATAAAACACAGTCTTATTTACCAAAGCAGCTAGAAACTTCTTGGAAAACAAACAGCTGTCTAGAAAAAAGCATGAAGTAATCAAAGTCTATATCAGGATGTACACTGTGGAAGCCATTTAAGATCATACCAGCAGCTGTAAATTCAACAATTCATCCCAACCAGTGAATATCAGTTTTACAACCTTAACGGTGCCTATAGAAACCAAATAAACCCAAGAGCTTTTATGATTTTAACATCCAGAAACTGTCTTAAGCACCATATCTACACGCAAAGCAGCAATTTGTAGGGTTCAAACTTATACATTCACCATTTAGTCTTCTCCTTATCATTACAGTGTTCACAATAACAGCAAACATCTGACACTCTCTTTACATACTGGCTGGCATTATAAAGAGACACAAATCATAGACTCACTGAATGCCAGGTCAGAAGGGACCTCAAGGATCATTTGGTCCAATCTTTCTTGGCAAAAGCATGGGCTAGACAAGAAGGCCCAGCACCCCGTCCACCCGAATCTTAAAAGTGTTCAATGTTGGGGAATCCACCACTTCCCTGGAGAGATCGTTCCAATGGCTGATTGTTCTCTTTGTGAAAAATTTTCCTCTTGTGTCCAATCAGAATCTCCCCAAGAGTAACGTGCACCCATTGCCCCTCATCTTTTCCATGTGACTCCTGGTAAAAAGGGAGTCTCCATCATCTTTGTAGCTACCCTTTAAATACTAAAACATGGTGATATAGTTTCCCCTAAGCCACCTTCTCTCACAGCTGAACAAACTCTGTTCTCTATGCCTTTCCTCACATGGCAGGCTTCCCAATCCTTGATCATCTCTGTGGCCCTTCTCTGGAACCTCTCCAACCTGTCCGCTTCTTTTTTGCATAGTGGGGACCAAAACTGAACACGCTATTCCAGGTGTGGCCTGACAAGCGCAGAGTAGAGTGGAATGATGACTTCTTTGGCTCTGCTGGTGATGCCCTTGTTGATGCAATCCAACATTCTGTTGGCTTTCTTTGCCGCAGCATCACACTATTGACTTATATTGAGCTTGTTGTCCACCAGGACCTCCAGGTCCCTTTCCACAGAGCTGCTCCCCAGCTGGGTAGATCCCAGCCTGTGCTGCTCTCTTGGATTATTTTCTTCCCACGTACAAGACCTTACTTTTGTCCTTGTTGAACTGTTACTCATTTTTACTTAACAGGCAGTTAGGTCCAGCTACCCCAACCTCAGTAGGCCAGAGGCTTTATTTCAGTTTTGGAACAAATCTACTGCATATTTACAGGATGAACTCGCACAGCAATAACAGCTCAAAGTTTTGATAGACAGACAACCTGTATGCCAGCACAGAAGGGTGACTCCAGATGATCCACATTTTCTTATAACAAAACCAACAGCTGAAGTAGTTCAAACTCCAAATGCTTGCCAGTAAGCACTGCCCAGGCAGCCACTCCCCACCTCTTTGTGGGAAGCGGCATCAACTGTTCTGCTGACTGGGCCTGTGTTAAGAGCAGCGGGCTGATCATTTCCTAGCCTGGGTGGAATACAGCAAACAAAGGCAAGGCACCGGACTCTTCTGGAGCAGTGTCCACTCACACATAGAGCACTAAAAGCAGGATTCATCTACACAGAGGTTCTGTTTGGAATATGGCTGTCAACACCAGACCTGGTTGCCTCGAACTTCCTGCATGGTTTGTGCAATCAGTGGATTCAAGGCTGGCTTGACACATCCTACAGGGAAGGCTTTTGTTAGGTAAGATCAAATATAATATCTGGATTCAGACTGATTAAACCAAGCAAAGGTGTGCTGAGAAGCACGAGTCTCACAGCCTGTCTCCTACTACCATTAGTTGCCTCTCCCAGTAATGCTGATCCTCCTTCACATCACAAAAGTACCTGCCCCAGTTACCACCATCCCCCAAGCATGCTGTCATTGCTAAACCAAGCTAATTTGGGTGCCAGAAGTTATTATGTTCACATTGCTCAACCTGAAGATCAGTTTTTAAATGAAAGCTGCCTTTATGTATCACTTTGGTGGAACCTGAATCTACACAGAGAACTGTGTACAGATGTCTAAATAAATGCGGAAGGAAACGAAATGGTCAGAGACAACTGTATACACACATAGGCTGGATAGTAGCTTTTCAATTCAGTGTCTCACTAGATGATACATATTGCAGAACTCAATCAAGTCAGGAAATTATAGCTTCCATAACACAACTCCAACTAAACGGTTAGCTTGAATAATATAATAAGACTTCTACCACTACTTGGCTATAGGATACTGCCTTTGAAATATGTGGAAATGGTTCCCGCAGTTAGGTTAAGAGGCCATCAGCGCTGAAGCACTTCAGCTGAGGCACATCCTGGCCAGACTGGCTCCACAGGCACCAATGAATCATCAGTGCTAAGGTTATGCCCTGCCACAACTCAGCTACAGGAAAAGCCCAGTCACAGCTCCCACTGAAGCAGGTGTTTGATGCAGCAGGAAAGGAAGCGACGCAGGACCTGCTCCCTCTGCATTCAGTGCTGGTATGCCTACTTCTTTCTGCTACCCACCTGGAAAGACGGGCTTCCAGCATAGCCAGGCCGGTGAGGTCCAAGTGGCAGCTTCACCTCCTTGCACTCACACTGCAAAGCTTGTAGTGCCACATGGCCCTTGCCTGTTTCAGGTACAGTGCCCCGAGGCACAGCTGCGGTGGCGGAGCCAAGACTGAAGGGACAGCGGGCAGTCAAGGGACCTGCTGCTTCTATCAAATGCCATAGCAGCACTACTGACCCGGATTTTCCCCCACTGGGACTAGGTGAGGTGAATTTTAGAGCTGTTACTCTACAACATATTGAAGCTTCTCAAGGAACAGAGTTAAGTGCCACAGAGGAACTTAAGACAGCAAGTTTAAACATCAAAGAGGGATTTCTGATAGAGCCTACTAAGGTATCAGCCATGGGATCACCCGAGAAAACAAGGTGAGAAGAGAAAGCCACATGAGATAGTTAACTGAAAATATTGCCCAGGCAGGTAAGGGCTGGGAAGCCTGACAGATATATCATCAATGGCAGAGTCATGGCACGGACACGCTGCCTGGCAGGGCTACGCTGAGGACTGCCCAAAGCTCAACAGTGGCAGGCCTGCCCCATCGCTTCACCTACCTAAAATGTCGCTGTGGGGGTAACTGTATCTGTTGCCTCACTCCTTACCACTGTCTTCATAGACAGTCTTCAGCGGATGAACTCCTAAGACTAATGCCATCACCCAGAAAATTACATAATAGCATCTTATAACCTCAAATTTTATGCTCCCATAAAGGATGTATCTGCTTAGCAATGGATCAGAGGGTGAAATCAGGACCTCCCTGCTGGCAACGCAACAGCCTCATTCACCACGAAAACCAGCAGGGCTGTCTGAAGGAGAGGAATTGGCAAGGGAAGGGTGGTGCTCAGTCATGTAGCTCACACGAGGAACATGAAACATCACTACCTTTCTCACGTACAAATAGTTGTACTCCAGTACACTGAGCAGAAGTATTTCAACTAAAGCATTCAGAAAAGAGAACTGAACTGGAAGGGGAAAAGAAAAAAAAAAAATTATTTTTTTAAGGAAAATAATGTATATTTCTCCACTTTATTTTTTTATAAAAAATAAAAATCTTAGGTTTAAGTTATTTGGCAAAGAATAATCAAAGCAAAATCCTGAAGGGGGAAGCCACTGAAAAGGAGAAGTACGCTTTGGCTGAATTCTGTTTCTTTTCTAGAAAAAAACCTGATGTGACACAGCAGTGGGAAGCCATTTTGCTGTCATGATATGACATTCTTACCGACAGTCTTCTGTGCACGGATTTTCTAGTTCTACTTTCTCTAGTATTCCGATTTAAAACACACTTCTGTTTCTAATCAACAAATCCTTTTTGCTAAAAGCTTTCCTAGTGAATAGTGGAAAAAATAATTGCTGTCAGTTTAATGTTTCAGAAATGGTAAAGCAACTTAACAAGAACAGTTTTGACAAGGAGGTAATAAACAACTCCAGAAAGCGCATCACTGCAATATGGAACAAGAGAGTGCCACAGGTGTGCAGAAAACAAGTGAAATAGGCTCAGGCTTTCCATAGCTCATACTGGTGAAATGCCAAGAGATGGACTGGAATATTAAAGGAGAGCCTGTGTACAGTTCTTGTCTCTTATGTCTACCACTGGAAAAGGATCAACAAAATCAGAAAGCTAAAATTCATATTTGATACTCAAAGCGAATAAGTTTTTTAATCAATTTGTTGAAAAATGCAATGGCTTCAATTTAATTTGTGAAGTTAAAAATCAGGTTCACCACCATGTTTTGCTTATTACCTTACACAATCTTTGAAAATATGCTTCATTCCAGAGCAAAGGAGTTTTAATTCCCTTCTTATTCCCAGAACTGTCACCTGTGTGACATGCACATTTCTGCTGACAGCTTCTGTTCCCTAGGCATATTCAGCTCTTTCAGTGAAAGTTGAGTATAACTATATAAGGAAGAAAATGTAAAAAGATCTCAAAGCAAAGCGATACACCCCTTTCCACTGTCACATGTAATACGGAAGAGGTTAAGTTTCATTCACTCTGATGGTAAAAGCAGTTTATTTTTACCAGCTTATCTAAAGGGACACCAAGATGGATCATATGACCCGTAGTTCCACAGTACATGAATTAAGAAGAAATTAGTTGCAGTCTTCTACAAAAAAATACATTATTAAATAATCTTTACATGAGCATAATACTGTAAATCAGCTAAAAATATAGACAAACCAAGTGATACTATTGCTTGATAAAAAGGCTGAAGAAAAAAAAGTAAAAAATTAAAGAAATCTTTTAGAAGCTATTTGAATTTGCTTTGCAAATATCTAAATTGATTTTAAAAATCACTAGCTGGCAAAGCAGCCAGAAAGTTGTGATATTTTCACTAAGATCACGGGAAATCATATAATCATGTAATAACAATTAACTAAACGGAGCATAAAACAGACCAAGAACTCCATCTTTTTCCTTGAAATTCAAGGAGAAGTAACAATGATACTATGCTTGTACAAGACAAATCCACCTTGCATCTCTAAGTGTTTGCTTGTACTGAAAAATATCTGTAACCCTGAAAAAAGACTGTTGCTGTATTTTGAACTGATGAGCGAAATAGATGTCTAACCACATTTTAAACTGATCGGAGAAATAACTGGCCCCTGGAAATTTGTTTTTCAACCTACAACTCATGGACTATTACTAAGGCAAGTGTTGATATAATGAAGGATGTAGTTCCATGTAACTTTAGAAAATACACAGAAGTTTTTCCTGATGAGTTCTGCTATTGTTATGAGCTAAGCTCTCTCTCCTCCCAATATACACATAGAACCCTTTCCAAATGGAGGAACCTCTGATAGAAAATTTTCCATCCAAAAGCAAATTATGTCATAAGGACATCAAAACAAACTTTTTAAGGGGTCTGCAAATCAAAGGCTGGAAAAAAACTTCACCTACATCTGGAAAGGACAACAGTACAACGTATTTCATAGGGTACAGCTTATCTTTACCTTTGCAACATCCAACCTAATTTTTAAGTTCAAAGAGATGCAGGCAAACCAGCAAGCACTCTGGTAACAGATCCCAATTGAGAAGTTTCCTTAGAAACTACTCGGGTCTCCCAGTTTTCCTTTTTTCTCTGTGTTACAGGTACAATAAAAGAACTACTGAAGTTCAGTGCTAAGGAAATGCAAGTGTATAAATATATATTTAAAATCTGTTTCTGTTGGTGGTAAAGAAGTCAGCAGACGAGGTATTCTACCTACCTTAAATATTCAAGAGCTAGAGTAAATTAGCCCTTACGGCCACACAAGAGATGGCCTGCTCTTCTAGAGATACTGCTCTGAAAAAGCATGTCCTCGAATAACTTGCATTTTCAGCTGTCCTGCACAATATCACAGGCACAAAACAGCAGAAGCCAAGGAAACCGGTGACAGAGACTATCTGGGAGAAAGAATAAATTTCCTCTTGTATTTACTTGCACATGATTAAGCCCTATAATAGCACCAAACTGCACATATGCATATGTGACTAAACCATCTGGCAAGAGGGACAGCATTTACAGAAGACGTGGAATAATGTAAAAACCTGAAGAGCTTTAATGGAGTTCTTTCTACATTAAATTAAAGAATCAGACATCATTAACACTTTAAAAAGGGATCATCAATTCATACTTTGTGTTTGTAGCTGCATTATGTCGCAACTGAAATAGATATATTGTGCAATACATATGAATAAATTAAACTATTTAATTCCCCATAAATGATACTGCAGATTTCTTTAAGCCTTACCAAATTTCATAAGACAACTGTGGAGCAATATTACTTTGAGAAGTCTTAAATGGCTGCTGCATTTAAAACTTCTGATATGTTTCAACTTGTTCCAAGCTTACCAATGCTGGATTAGCCAGCAAGGCAAACCTGATCCATGGCAGCAGAACTGATCTAGCATAAAACCTCTAGTAGAAAGACTTATATAGCATTTTTTTTTAACCAATTTAAACTTCCAGAGTGAATTTTACCTGATCAACACATTCCACATCACTATGGTAACTCTGAGATGGAACTAAGAGCCTTAAGGCAATTCATTGCATCAGGCACTAAATTGTAAGTACCTATCCCATCAACCTTGTTTTGTAACTGCAAGAGCCTCTTTTGCTCCCTCACAGATGTTCTTACTCAATGAAAGCTGCTGAATTTTCAAAGTTGGTATGTTCTGAAAAGAAGACCTCAGACCATCATCAAATGAAAAGGAAACTAAGTTAAGTAAAGCTACTAGAATAAAATTAACTTTCAAGCTGTCAGAGCAATTGGCTTACAAATTACCTAGAACAGGCATTCAAGACGATCAGGTAATACTAGTTCATGATGGGCAATCCAAACCAGATTGAAAAGAGATGATCAATACATTTACCTACTTCATATTACTAACAAGTTATGAAAATTCATAGAAAGTATATAAGGGTAAAAACACTAAAGCTACTTCTGCTGGTCAAGAACAGCAGAAAAAAAATTAACCAATCACCAGACACGTAGAACAACTACTTTGCAAATATCTTTCTACTGCAATGTATAACCCTCACTACCATGACAGGAACATAGCAGAACCTCATAAGAAGGATAAAATTACCAGTAGAAAATAGACAGATCTTGCATCCTAGCACAGAAATAACATACACACAAGCAAGTGAACTAGGTTAAGACATAGATAGATTCACCTGAGCTGATCTCATGGAGAGCCATACCAATAATAAACACTGCTTTTTTTTTTTTTTTGTGGGGGGGG
>VZSZ01001646.1:1453961-1509759 GCA_013398815.1 Ibidorhyncha struthersii | reverse complement strand
GAGTCCTGACGCGTGCGCGCTTAGCGCTTCCTGTGGGGTGGGACGGGGAGTGGGGGCTGTTGCTCCCGGGCCGGGTCCCCGCTATGGCGGTGGGCGCCGGTCTGCGCCTCCCGGCCTTTGGAGAGCTTGGGCCGGTCTGGGGGCTTCGCGGCGGCGGCGGCGGTGGTGGCGGCGGCCCGGCCGGTGGCCTAAGGGCGTTGCTGGCGTTGGGAGTGTGGGGCTCGGCTTCAGCACCCGGCCCGGGGCCCAGGCTCTAAGGCACCCGTCAGCCGGCCCCGTACGAGGGCCCCCGGGAGGCCTGGGGCTCGCTACCCCGGTGGGCACGAGCCGATAGGCCTGAAATGAGGGAGGGTGCGGGCACGGGTGGTAATAAGTTGTGTATCTAGAAGTATGACGCTATCGCTGTTAAAAAGATGATGATGCGGCAAAGCTGTTAGCATGTGTGTTACCTGGCAAGAAACTCGAAGCCGGAGTGTAGCAACAGGTAGTGTTTGATACTGAAGGAAGTTCAGCTCACTAGAAACGATGCAGAACAGGGTCAGCGTTTGTTTCTGTTCTGCTTCCTTGAAAATAACATCCCCTTTCTACTAGTGGTAGCTCTGTGTAAAGCTCATTCACTGGGAATTACTTGCTTTACTGAGCAAAACTTGGGCTGAAATCTTGCTAATAAAATAGTGATGTTTTGCAGCAATACCAGAAGCATTATTCTGTACTGTGACTGCAAACTATTTATTCCATTCACATCATGATAGTATGGAAGACTGCTTTCCTTCTGCTTCTAATTTGCATATTTTTCTTGTAAACAGGATAATCGATTTTGCATTGTGTCCTGTAATAACCTTTGAATTTTTTACTTAACTTACTGTTCTATGTTGTTGATATATGAGAAGAGAGTAGGTAATGGAGTGTGAGCTGGTTGTAGCATAAAGCAAAATGGTGGTATATTAAAAACGCTTTAAAATTTGACCCAGACAACAATAAAAATATTTTACTGTTGCTGCTCCGGTGGAATTAGGAACCCTTAAAGAAGTGTTGTGCTTTTTCCTTTCCTTTCCTTTCTGGAGAGTTAAAGCACGTTCAGTATGAACTTGTTAAAAGTTGGTATGCCACTTCCCTTAAAATGGAGGGAAAAACTTACTGATGTCCTGTAGCAGCCTCTAGTGGCGATCCGTAGTGTTTACATGTGACTTGAAATTGTTTGAAGGTAGTCCAAAGCCTAAATTCTGCCTTTCTTGGGAGAGACTAATTTCATCCGAGTTCTGTGTGCTGTTACAGTAAGGACTAACTTTTTTCCCCTTCCTCACCTAGAATAATGTAAAAGTATTCCTCTCTTTTGGTACTTCCAAAGAAGTTTGTTTGAGTTTATGAAACTAACAAATATTTACAGATGTCACTCAGTTGGTCCAAAATAATTTATAGATGGCTGGGATAGAGTTAACACAGCTGAAATGTATGTGCCAGAGCTGAAGAATGTGGGGAGAGAAGCGTGCTTTTTACAGCGTGCTTAAAAAAAGTTTCTTATGGTATACCAAAGGGGTATTGTTTTGAGAGACCTGAAAAGAAAACCTGATGAGGGAAGCATAGTACCTTGGAGGATGTGCAAGGTAGAAATAGATGCTTGAGTTCTGGAAATAAAGCATTACATAAGTCTTTTTGAGGCAGACAGCTATGAATTTTTTTTTTTATAATTTATTTGGTAGTCAGTCAGAGGCAGGTTGTTCATCAAGCTGCTTTGTCTCTTACTGGACTTAAGTGTTTCCTTCTAACTTTTAAAGGTTTTGAGTTATGTATCTGAAGAACAGCATACATAAATACATCTCAGAAAGCTTGATTTTGAAAAGTGAATCTGTCAAGCTAAGTATACAAAATACAGGGGACTTGTAGAAAAAATATCTTCAGAGTTTTTTGGAGGTAGTGGCATATAAATATTTTTTTCAGTCTAAGCATGTTTTTTAATGAACTTTTAAACTTAGGGTTCTTCAGGTGAAAAATAAGTACAAAAAAATCAGTCTATGGTTTTAATGTGTTGATTTTGGTCGGAGTGTTAAATCTTGAGCTAGTGCTTCAAATTTTAATGAACTTAAACATATGACCAGTTTTAGATTCTCTCTATGCTGTTAGGGGTTGTGTGTGTAAAGTATGCTTTTTTTTCTGTGCTACTCTGGTGCAGTGTCAATTGCTGTCACAGTGGACGCACAGTTCAAGTCAGGCTATGAGGGGTTTTTCTCTTTCAACTTCTACAGACAAGGCTAATTTTTTTTAAAAAAAATAGTTCTGTTCGGTCCGTATTGGGTTTTTCTGTGCTGAATACTTGAAATATATGAATTAATGTGTTCTAGTGAGTCCTATAGTGGAGTAGCTTTTTTTTTTTTTCCATCTGATTGGAGTCCCAGTCAAGGCACAGGGAACAAAATAATGGAGCAAAATCTGAAGCAAATCTGACTTCTACTTTAAAGTAATGCAGATCTGTGAGTTCTGCCAACTCTTGCTTAAGTTGTCTTCTAAAACTGAGCTGCCTAAAAGAATCTTTGTCTATGTGTGTTTACTTAAGAATTCTACCCCCTTTCAAAAGAAAATTTACAGAAATTGTTTTTTATGTTTATTTTCAGACCTTAAGAAAAATGAATGTCAGTGCTTTGTAAACTCTCTAACCTCAAAAACATTTTGGTATTCTGCAGGAGCTGAATAATGCAAATGTTGAGACTCATAATGTTGTTAGTTTGTGCTTAAAGACCTCTCCTATTTCTCTGAAACTGTGTCTGTCCCTTCCAGTTTTAAGGGTGTGGGTTTTAATGAAAATAGCTTGTATCACTAGTTAAGTTACCTGTGTGTTAAGTACAGATGTAGCTTTACCCCGAGAAACTGAATTTAGAAAGTGTTTGTTAAGTTGGGATTTGAAGTAGTAGAGCAGTGTGAAGGGGCTCTTGTTAATAATTTCAGCCTCACCAAAAATGTCCCATGAAGTCAGATGGGGACCTGAATTAAACAAAATGAACCTCCAAAATCCCTTTGAATCAAATTTTGGCTGTGTTTTTCTGCCTCTAAAACTGTTGTTTTCAAGCATTGAACAGCGGCTATTTGGAAGCCCACCATCAAAAATACAGTGAGCAAGCATAGTCAGAGCCTAAGGAGTATTTTAGAAAACTTGTTCAAGCTTCATGATGCGTGTATTGTGCTTTTGTGAGAATTAATAGAGAGAAAGAAATGCTGTTACAGTCGAGTGAGGAGACATAATTTAGGGATAAAAGATATGATCTTCTCTAACACCACATACAGTAGAGTGTTGAATTGCCTGGGCTTCGTTCACCCTAGTCTGGAAGATGGAGTGTGTTGTTTGGAAATGCAGGCTGCACAGCAAGCTGTTGTAGAGGGTAACAGACCGCTCTAACAAGGTGTGTCTTACCATGGTGAAGGACAGTGTAGATGGGGAAGGGAAGCAGTGCGTTAAAGTGAAGTATGAAAACAATCATAGTAAAGTCATTCTTGAGTTCTGAGGTCTAAAGGTACTAAATTCAAATTAAAAGCTGTTTTGACTGATTTTTTTTAAGGTGGCTTTTACTGAAGCCTTGTGGAGATCAAGACAATAACTTGACATTGAAAAGGTCTCATATCTTACCAGTGCAGAAGCACGGGCCAACTTGCAGAGTTGTTGCTATGCTGACTCCATGCTGCTGCTCTGTGCTTTTGAGAGTTGCCTGCTTCACCTTATTTCTCTTCAATGGAGTATTTGCACAATTTTGAAAAAACAAACAAACAAACCCTTATATTTTCCTTATACAGCCTGCTGTTCTTCAGGCATGTTCAAATATAAGGGGGAAATACTATAAGAGAGATTTGAGATGGCCTGTGGAGGAGGTCGTGCAATAAACTGCGGTGTTGATGAAAGGAATACAACTAGTGTGAGATGCAGGCTTTGGAGAACAAAGTAGGAGTCTGAGGACATGCATTGAGCATGCTGAGTTAGCAGTGTTGTTGGGAGGAGATGCAAGTCCTGTCTTGGTGCCAACGCAGAGGTTTGTTTTGTGAAATAAACTGAGGAACTAAACTACAGCAAAGTTATCTTTACTCTTCCTTTTTTTTTTTCCTTGAGGTTATTTTCAGTTGCATTCGTTCTCCAGTCTACTTCCCTGTACAGTTGTACAGATGGCTGTGACAGCCCAAGGAAGAGATTTGCATAGGAATAAGTGGGCAGGAGTAGAGGAGGACAGAACAGCTCTCTGCAGCTGTACTGGCTTTGTTTTCCTTGCAGTATTTGTGACTGTGAAGACCTCTTGTTCTTTTAACTTCTACTCCCATGACAGCCATTTTTGTATAAAATATCTGATAAAATATGCTTGCCTTGCTGGTCTTAAGTATTTTGGAATACATGCTTTTAATTACAAGCAAGTTTCTACAGATGATAAGGGTACAGGTAAATGCCTGCTACACAGAAGTGAATAATAGACTTTTTCTGTTATCTCAAAACTAGCTGGTTATGTCCTCCCTGAGAACAGATACTAAGATAGGTAGACTTTGCCTTCGTATTCTTGACATGAAACTGTATTTGGTGTCTGTCTCATAATAGTGATTGTCATCTCTTTGGAATCTTCTACTTACCAGTGTTTATTGCTCCCCTCTTTTGCCAGCAAAGAGGTCAGGAGATGACAAATGACCCTACATTTGTAGGAGGAAGATGTAACATGAGAACTAGAGAGATGTTGCCCATCTGTGTTCTCCAGGTTTCTGGGTCTCTGTCTAACAGTTTTGTCTTGTGCTCTGAGCTTTTTTTCTACAATGAGGCTATTGCCGTTTTTTGCCAAACAAGTTTGAGTCGTGGGGAGCTTTCATTTTAGATCAGCGGTTCCCCTCTATTGCAAAGAGATATAGTATTAATTGTTTCCAGGAATAATTTCCTGGCTCTATTAGATTCAGTCAGCAGCTGAAAAATAAACGTGTTTTACAGAAGTGAAAAATGGCTGGCTTTGTCTTAAAAACAAGGGTAACCTCACAGGGTTTCAGCAGAGGGTGTTTACAAGTTGATATGTCATAAATGATAATGAATGTTAATTACTTAGTAGACATTGCTGTAGGAGAAAAAAGAACTTTGTTCTGAAGTAAACATAAGTACTTCAAGTGGCAGTAACTGATAATTTGAGTGGGTTTTGTGTCATGCACACTTAGAAAAATGCTTTCTATTTGTACACCTTTCCAACTGTGGCTGCTAGTAGATGAGTTAAAGAGGAGGTGACTCCTTTGTGTAAAGATTTCTTACTAAACCTCAAAGTATCCTTGGACAAATACTGTATATACTTACATTACTACTTGAGAACTTGAATGCTCTCTTGAAGGTGACATAATCCATCCTTTTAGTGTTTTTCTACGTTTTACAACTCGGCTATTACAAATTTTTTTTAATAGTTTGTTTCATTTGGTGATTGAAGGAATTGGAGATTTTTTTTTTCCCTCATGCTTATTTCTTTATGATGAAGCAGTATTTCCTGACAGCGTATTTTCAGGGTAGGATTTTCCAGGGACTCAAGTCTGTCATGGTTCTGAGTCTTGGGTCGTACCCCTGAGCAGGATGGGCTTTGTGGGGCCCGGAGTGGTGCCGGAGCCTGGAGAGCCCCTGCCTGCTGCGTGTGGGGGTCTGTGTGTCCCTGTCCCAGGGGGTCACTGGCCATTCCTCCCCTCTGCACTCACAGGTTGCTCTTGTGAGCTGTACTCATCAATGAAGTGTGCCATACAATGCATATCAGATTTGGATTGCTTTCCTTATATATGTTCACCTCAGGCTTTAAATGAGTTCCTGTTTTCAGTGGACAACTTACCTACCTGTGTCAACTTTGCTGTGAACTGAAGCTGGGTAGGTAAGGATAGATAAAGTACCAATTATGCTAGCCAGCTGAATTGTATTGAGTTATACATTATTATCAACTGGCTAGTGTAATTAAGTAGTAATTTTGAACTTGAGTTAAAAAAACTTAAGAAACTTAAAACTTAAAAAAAATGCTTTTGAAAGGGTGGGTATTGATTATTTGACTTCTGTATTTCTTCTATTGAAAGTATAACTGTTTGCTTAGAAGATTGTCTTGTCCTTTTTTTCTCTTTCAGACTAAAGCTATTGGCAAATTGGCATTCAGAGGCTTATGTGCAAGATTCAACAGATGTGGCTTGTTACTATTTGAGATAATTCTTGTTTATTTGTAATGTTTGATACCAGTAAGAAAATGTGACTTAATAAAAGGCAAACAATTCCTGCCAGCTTTTTTCTTCCTTATTCATACTAGTTTCTATGGAACATACTTTAAGTACTGTTTGGGTTTTTTTTGTCGAAGTATGTTTTCTTCTCTGTGTGTATACAGAATACATTTGTAAGCTGCTTTTGCAAAGCTAGCTCAACACAGCTGAAAGTTGTTCTTTTTCCATCCTTTTCCCATGTGCTCTACCTTTATATTTTCTGTAGGACTTCAAAGAGTTTGATCCTTGTCCCTTTTATTGCTAAAGGGAGGAACTGTGCTGCTTGTATTGGTGCATGTGTTCTGTTGCATAGGTTTATTGCAAATATTTTTTTTAAATGTCTCAGGGGGCTTTCAGCCTTGGATTGACAGGGAGGGCTCTGGCAAGCTGTCTTCCATGCGCTTTCATTCTCTGAAGGGCCACTTGTCCCTTGACCCAAGCAGCTGTGGCAGTCGGTGGGTTAGGTTTTGCTAGATGCTCGTAGGCTGACGTTGTTTCCCCACAAGTAACCCATGAAACTTGTAATGTGAAAAATCTGTCTACAGAATCTCCAAACAGGGCAAGAAAAAACAATGACAGAAAAAAAAACCCAAACCCGATCCTTATTTTCTCCAAGAATAGAGAAGTTGACCAGAGTAACGCAAGACACTTTTAGCAGCACAAAAGAATTAAACAGTCCGTATTGAGATGAAAATATGATGTCAAGCTGTAGAACAGTGGTGCTTGAAGAAAACTTGCTGATAAGAGTATTGCTGAATGACTCCAAAGTCAAGAAATATTCCGGAGGATTTGCAAATACCTGTGAAAACAGGCATAGGCACCCAAAATCCTGCTACCCAGTGAAATAGCTCATTTGCAGCAAAACCACACAGGGTTTATTGTTGCTGGGTTTTGTTTTTTTTGGAGTTCTGCATTTCTGGCTGCATACTGAGCAGATGTAATGCTGAATTTTTACTCTTTGTTTTTTCTCCACTTGCCTAACAAGTGTTACCAAAGGGTGATGCTCTTGTTTTCTCTTTCATGCCTCAAAGCAGTCATCTTTTCTTAAAGAAGTACCCTTGTTCACTTTGTCAGTGCTATCCTGTTGTCCCAAGTATGTTTTTGTGCCTGGGAGACTTGTGGATACAATTTCCCATGTTTAGAGGATAATTCAGAGAAAATTGCTTAGGCTGACATTGAGGTAACTGATTTGCAGTATGTTCAAGCATTAGGACACTTGATGGTTTATTGGCTCCTTGCAGGCCATAGTCAAATTTCTCCTTGGAGATTTTTGGCAAAAGAGGCTTTTCTATGCAGGCAAAGCAATTTTGATCATCAAGTGATGTTAAAATGAAATTAAATATTCTTTGAGCTCCTAGCCTCAGGTTTGGATGTGCTTTACTGAACCACATTTAAAATTTAAAACAGATGTCATTTGTTATTATAATCCCTAAAATGCTCAGTGAAGATGTTGAACATAAAATAATTTTAAACAGATGGTTTGAATTACAAAAGCCACTTCAGTGCAAGAGCACGTGGAAATATTGTAGTTGCAGTTTCATTGGCAGAGCATATTATGCCTCAATAGAGAAAGGAAATGAAATTTTGGAAAGGAGAAAAAGGGACTTGATCATTATCCCACTTCTATTCATAGTATGATTATACGATGAAGTCAAGATGAGGATTTTGGGTTTCCTATGTTTAAGTAGTGTGTAAAGATATGAGAGAGAGTTACTCTGAGACCAGCTGGTCTCTTGTACAAATTAATTTGTGCAGTCAATAGGTCTTTGTGCTGTGACAGCAGGAATGACTTGATTCTTGACTAGTGTAACTCTTCAAAAATCTAAATGAGTAAAAGAATAGAGTAGGGGCTGCTAGTACCATCTCAGATGATGTATAACTGCCTTACCAAGCAAACTACTGTCACTTAGACCACACAACTCCCACTTTGCTCCCCTGCCCTAAGCAAAAGGATCATTTTTTTTATGTACAGACAAATTGTACTGTCACCACTTTGACAGTTTAAATTACAAAATACACAACACTGTTTAGTTGAAAAATGTGTTCCTCAGCCAGCAACTTAGCAGAAATTCCTATTTCTTTTTTTCTGTAAAAGATACTTACCAAGGCCATTGATGCTTATTGAAAATGCATTTCCAATGGATTTTCTTCATCTTAACCAACAGACTTGACAGTATTAGTGAAGCATGGTCCTTCTAAAGAAATGACTGATGTATCTTGAGCTCCCTGTCTTGACACTTTATTATCCTTAAAAAAATATTCCTGCCAAGGGGGCATATTCCATGTAGTATTTTGTGTATGTTTTATTGCATATTTGAAGAAAGAAAAATGTAAAAGGGAAATGTTACATTTCTCACAAAGAACTATATTGTACTGCAGTACAAGTATGGTTTTCTTTGCCTTATAAATAATGCTGAGAGATTATAACTTGAGGAATGCTGCTTAGATGTTGATTACTTTGGGGAAATGGGGGCTGTACTTAATTATGTCAGCCTTCCTGTTAAGCACTGAGGGACCTGATCCAGCCTGGGGCTATGGATGTAGGTTCTGTGGCATGAGTTAAAAAAAAAAAAAGGAAAAAAAAAAAAAGAAAAAAAGTCTTGTCAGCAAGTTATGCATCTACTTGAAAAGAGGGAAGAGCTCATGTGAAGTAAACTGCTGGTTCTTGTCTGTGATAGTTGGGCTTACGTGGCTCATTGCAGCTGTCTTGCTTCCCTGCCATTGTCACAGTCTGGGTGTTTTGGTCCTCACACTGACGTGACTGCTGGTGAGGAGCTTTCAGCTAATAACGGGCAGTTTTGTATTCTTGTGATAGATGTGAATACAAAGAAAGAGGGGGTCTCTTCACCCTGTCTGCCACCAGCCGGGAGCTGAACTTTTTCTCTGAGGATTCTAAAGAAAACCTTCTCTAATCTGTGCAAATCACTTTATTCTGGAAAAATAATTAATTGTGGTCAGGAGGTCCTTGCTGCTTTTCTTTCTTTAATCTTCTAGACTTTAAGAAAGGTGTCTGCTGGTTCTGGCTTGTTGTTTCTCAGAATGATTGCTCCTCTGTATCTGCTCGCTCTCTTCACTGCTTGCGTACAGCATCCAATAATGTCAGAAGATCTGAAGTCTGCTAGAGGCCCTGGCATAGCCAGGTCAGTGCTAATTTTCTACGTGTTTTGTTCATGCAGACAACTCGTATTTAACAGGCAGTGAATAGCTTGGTGGATCTTTAGTACTTTACTGTTAAGGATCCAAAAAGGGTCTTTATTTAAGAATCCATGCCAGCTTTATGTTGTTGGCTTCAAATAGTTTGAACAAAACCCACCTTATTGGGATAGTTTAAACACTGACATACTGGAGCTTGGACAGTATCATTATTGGCTCTGTATTTAGTTTAGGAGGTAGTGACAGAAGGAGAAAAAATGTAGAAAGAAAAGAATAAATCTGAGTCTCATACATAGTTTCCTAGTTGGGCTGAGTCTGTAGAGGAGGTGAATTGGCTGTCTGAATTAGAACAAGGGATATGTTTGGATGGACAGTCAGAAATGGCATGTGGCAAATAGGTTGCAACATGCTTCTCTATTATCTACAAGGCTAGAAGCTTCTTTCCTGTTGGAGTGATAGGCAATGGCTTAACAGAATTAAGTAGAATAATGTAGTCGGGATTTGGGCAAAGTTCGTGTTTTGCCTTGTGAAAATAAGGACTATGGGAGGTAGCACGCTAAATCACTTGCTAAGGGATTGCCTGGGAAAGTATCAGAGGACACAAAAATGCTGAGATATCCTTGCCTTAAGATTTCTTGACAGAAAGATGTAGGATATATTTTCAAGTGGCAGTTTGTTTATCCACTTGGATGGCCAGGCACCTGAGGGCAGAGACATTTTTGCACTAGTAATAAATACTTAGATCTGGCTCCTTGTCCTCCAAAGTGAAAAGGGGTGGGTGGATGTTTAATACTTTTCTATTTTTCTTCTCTTGACAGGCTGTGGCTTTTGCTTTTTCTTATAAGCCAGTGCTTAATCCACTTTTTTCCTTTTATCCTTGTTATTGCTTCCTTTTAGCATGCCTTGCGAGGTTTATGCCTTGAACCATCAAGCACCAGGCCCTACAGAGAAATTGGCTCATGATGACCTCTGTAATGGAGGGGGGAGAAGAAAACTGAAGGACTCTTCCCATTCCCCCCCCCGCTCCCGCCTTGTGTAGTATCCTATAGAAGATGGATAATGGATTTCATTTCTGTATCTCATGTGAGATACAGAGAAATAGTATATAAATAAGCATGTTTCCTGCTAGGGCAGATGCATACACAGTGCTAGCTGTGCTTTCTCTGTGCCTAGAAGGCATGAAACACTGTAGGTTTGAGGGATGTCTGAGCCCCCAGATTTTACTGGGTTACCTGCTCTCTCCTCTTCCCAGCCAGAAAAGCATGCCAGATGGCTGCTGGGCACCAAGGAGTTTGATACTGATGCTTCCATTTGCAGCTCCTCCTGATGCTGACAGATCTGTCAGAACACTGATGAGATCCTTTTAAGCCTCTGGTTCCCACATTGGACCTGCAGGTTCAGACTGGCTTTTGAACCACCCTGTCAAATGGTGATGCAAAAGCATAAAGGGGCAAGAAAAGAGGAGTGGAAGAGATCTCTGTATGGCAGAGGACTCAGATGAATGAAGATATGTGCATTTTCAAATTTAGAGGTGCTGCCAACTAGTTTCAGCTGTTCCTGCACTTGTTGTGTGGAGGCTGTGTTGACTGCTAAGTGACATCCCTCCTTCGTCTTGCAGTCCGAGACCTTGCATTGCATCCTTGAGAACACAGATCAGCTGATGATTCTACTCCTCTTGGAAATGGTTGGGGATAAAATGGTGTAGTGCTAATGCATATCATAGGCAGAAAAACCCCAGACATCCGAGGAGATCTACACAGACGTCTTTCCACAAATCTCGTTTTTTCTAAGTCTCCTTTTTCTGACTCATGAAGATCGTGTCCAGGTCTTGTAAGGAAAAGGCTATTTTCAAGATAAGTGTTCAGCTTTCCCTCTCCATATTGATGGCCCCTCATGCAAGGATGCAGTGGAGGAGAGATGATGAAAAGAATCCAGTTTATGCTTGAAGTGAGCAATACTAATCTTTTTCTTCTGTTTGTGCCACAAATGCTTGTAGCTGCAATTACACAGCACAAACATTGCTTAGCGTTAATCCTCCTTTTCTATGGAGGTCCATTCACAAATCCCAGAGGTCCCTCTGTCTTTTACCTTCACTTTCTTCCATGATGGTTTACCTTTCATGATTCAGTGATCCATGGTAAATCAACTTTTAATAATAGGGTACCAAGGGATGGATGACTGCTTCAAGAAGAGATGTTTTTTCTCTGTTGCGTTGGCATCCATTGAACTAATGACTCCTTCATATCAAGTAGCTAGAAACAAGTGGACAAAATTATCTTATTCCACAGCAGAATGAAAGGTGGTAGCCCATCCTGGATTTAAGCAGCTTAAATACGTGCAAATGTGAATTCAAGTGACTTTGGCATTCCCAAGCAGGGAAGAGGGTTGTCCTCCGATTTGCAGGACATATATTCTAACACTTGAAATGCAAAGGTTTGCAATGAAATGTTGATAGTGAAATGCTGGTGGTCTGGCCTTGTCAGCCCTGTCAGCCTTAACTTGGATTGTAGCTGGGGTGACTGCTTTATCTCTCTTTTTAGGAGTATATAAAGCACCCTCGTTTTTCTTACCAGTGTAGGTAAAAACTGAAGATGCCTTCTGAATGGTACCTCTGATGCTCTTTCTGATTTAGTTGACCTCCTGTCTTGCTGGCTTTTTTAGTTAAAAGAACTGTGTGAAGTAGCAGTTGGGAGCAGTTTAGCCAAGAAATGAACAAGTATCAGCCAAGACCTGTTTCTGCACAGCAACGGATCATGCAGACAAGCTCCTTCTCAAAATGCAAACTGTTTTTTGTGTGGGAAGGAACTATTTCAGCGTGTCATTCAACTGTCTTCCACCTCTGTCTGTCTGAGACCGTGGTACTTGTAAGTTCAGAGAGGCCTAGTGAAGGCATTTCTTTGACAGGGAGTTTCTAGGTGCGACTCTTTGTCAGGTGTCTGATAAGTAATTTTGTAATTCACCGAATATGAATGACTGAATGTGTCATCTTGGTTACAGTTTTATCTGCAGTAGGGTGGCTCAGAACCTGGTCTGTACATATGGTGGTTGCAGTGTCCGCCACAGGCAGCGTGCCTGGGGGACCCCTCTGGCTGACTTCAGTCTCTAGGAAGAGCTTTCTGGAAATTATCTTGCCCGTTTTCATTCCTGTTGCCATACTTTTTAGGCAAACTAATGTTTCCATATCATGGGTGAAAACAGAAACTTAACTCTGCATTCAAGGCCCCAAGCCTTGGCCTTCCGCTGAGCATCCTTTCCCTTTGAGAGGACTAATGTGCACAGTCACTCTTTTCTGATACAGTCTCATTGCTCTGCTTTGTCAGATCTCTCCCACTGGCCCTGTTCAGCTGTTAGAGAAGAGGATCTGTATAAGAACTGTCATCCATGCGCCCGCTTGCTTTTCTTTCGCCCTTCTTGATAGTCAAATACATGTCAGTATTGCAGGCTGAGAAGAAATGGGGGTGTGCTCCAAATGGCATAGCATGTGTTAAGAGGAGCTGACATTGAGATGGGAATGGATCTGTGGAAAGCTGGGTCCAGAGAAGCCTGATCTTGTGTGTTTACCCTACAGGGGTTTGGTTTGGAAGTCCCAGAGAAACCCAGGCAGTGATAAAGACCTTCCTTTTCTGTTGAAAACCAGTTACTGGAAATGTTTTGTTCTTCCATGATACTTTGGGTGTTTGAAGACGATGTATTTCACAAATCAGCTGTCTTAAATGAACTTCAGGCTCTTTGGACTGGCAATGACCAAGTTTTGTTGGAACTTGGTCAAGATGAAAAGGTGTAGAAGGTCACTGATGCTCTCTAGAATTGCTGTTGACTGTATTTAAACTTTGTTCTTTGAGTTGGAGCCTTCTCTAACCACAGACAAGTGCTCATTTGCAACACCTCGTCCAATAGCTTAGTAGTTTGAAAGCAGGACTGCTGTTAGGAAAGGGTGCTGGGTGCCATTCTGGCATTCGGCCGAGATGCAGCTAGGAGCTTTCCAAACACTTCATACCTGTGGGAAAGTATTTGCAAGCCTGAGGATGGGATGCTCTTCACAATATTATGTCACAGTGATGATGCACAGTCCTGCATTAAAGGAGCAACGTAAGCTAAGCTAGAGGCAGAAGAAGCGGCTACGAGGGACGTGGCAGAAGCAGGTGCTCTGGGAGGCCTGTCTGCAAATCACAGAATGGTGAGGGTTAGAAGGGACCTCTGGAGATCATCTAGTCCAACCCCCCCGCCAGAGCAGGGTCACCTACAACAGGTTGCACAGGACGGCGTCCAGGCAGGTTTTGAATGTCTGCAGAGTGGGAGACTCCACAACCTCTCTGGGCAGCCTGTTCCTGTGCTCCACTACCCTCAAAGTAAAGAAGTTCCTCCTCATGTTAAGATGGAACTTCCTATGTTCAAGCTTGTGCCCATTACCCCTCGTCATCTGATGGTGATGAGCAGTTGGATATGTTGTGCCCAGATCAAGTCTAATGTAGTGTAGTCAAACTGTGGTTGCAAAAGAAGGTCTCTTTTTTTTATTATTATTAATTATGCAGATCACTGTATTCTATGACAGCATTAAATTTGAATTGTGTAGATTGCACTCTTTTTGCTGCAAGAAGGGGTTTAGGCCTGGGGAGAGCTAAAGCAAGGAGAAATAGCCAGTGCTGAAAACAGATTAGGTTACTAATAATTTAATTAGAAGAATTTAGAATATGGTAAGCTATACAAATGTAGCACTGGGAGTACAGAACCAGTATCTGATTGAAGTAACTGCTTTGTTTAGTAGGGTGTTTAGTCGCATCGGTTTAAGGCATGATGAATACCTCGGATTTCCCATCAAACACAAATACATCAAAAGAAAAAGCCCTGTGGAAAATATAACACTGAATAAAATGAGGTCTGGTGTTCAACTTAATGGTATTTCTGTTACTGTGTTTTCCTGTATTTAAATTCATGCAGGAACCCTGAGTACTTTAAAAATAAACAAACTGATATTTACAAATATTCCAAGTGTATCTTGGAATCTCACTTGTAGACACAGAAGCATGTAAGTTCCTGATTAATGACAAATTTTTGTTTCATCACTTAAGTGTGACTACTAGGTGTCGCTTTGAAATGCTGTATTTAGTTATCTCGATCTTGTTACGTGGTTTTCTCTCCAAATCTCTAAAATGAGAAATTACTGTATTAATGTTGCTGATTAGGATTGGAGTTGTTGCATCTGTGTTTCAGTAGAGAAAATGCGTGGAATTGGAAGTAATGGTTAAGTTGCATACAAGTCTGAATTTTCTGTAGATTAGTAAGTAATAATATATATTAACTTTCAAATCTTATTGGTGTGTGGGGTTTTCCTCTGGTTTTCCTGGCCCTTTAAAATTTTTATTTTAAAAAACATTTATCGGAGTTAATGTTACCTGGTAGTAAAGCCTTTTTTCTTTATTTGATAATAATAGTCTTATCCTGTGGTCGCTGTCTGTGTCAGTCCAGCTACTGGAATTCTGTAAAGAAAAAAGATAAACGTATGTATTGTTATCTAGAAGTGCTAACTAGATTCTGAATCAAAGAGTTTATTTTAGAGAGAGGCATCTATTTACATAGGTAATTGCATATCTGAGCCTTCCAGGCTGTTAGGAACATCTGTTTCTAAATTGGTGCGTGGAGGTGTTGTTTTGTTGAGGTTGATAATCAGCTAATATTTAAATAACTAACTTAGCAGCCTGTACAGTGCTAACAGTACTTTGTCAGAACTAACCCTCATTCAGGCTCAGATCCTACACTTACTTGAGTCAATATACGTATTTGCGTTGCCTTCAGTAGGCATCATATGAACCTCTCAGTACACATGGCAGACATGTACATTTCCAGTGTACCTGTTATTAAGCATATTTGTATCCCTAACCTGACTTCAGAGGATTGCAGGGCAGAAAAAACATTTAGAAAGGGAATACCATTGTCCATGAAACATAATCCTTTGGCTGCTGCGCTTTTGTCACCTCTTTTAGAAGAGGAATAGTGTTCTGCACTCAGCAGAGCATCTTTGTTCCTTTACAAGAAGTTTTCTGTTTCTAGGCAGAATATAATGAGGGCAGAATTGACAGTAAGCTTAGAAAAAGCAACTTTGGATGGATGTTTGCTATAGGACAGCTTTCCCTAGCTGTCTTTGGCTTGTGCTTGCCTGAGCAGACCTCAACACTGACACGCAATCAGCCGGCAGAGGGTAGTATGTTCATGGAGACATTGCATTGTCTGAGTCGTCTGTCACTGATGTAAATAACAAAAACCTGCTGAATATCAGACAAACTGGCTTGATTTGATGGTCTTTTGAAGCCATCTGGTACCCCACTGAACACCAGAGATGAGCTGCTGAGACATAATGACTATCTGAAAGTCTGAATTAGCCATGCATTGACTTTTGACCAAAACTTCTGGGAAGAAGCTTGTTGGAAGCAGAGATTAATTATGGATCCTGAGTAATGACCTTGGTTATGATACTCCAATTCTATAACAAATTGAGTAAATATTGATTCTGGTAAGTCTCATCTGCCTAACTTTATTTTTCTCACTCCCTCTCAGTGTTGGACTTTGCCTTGCCAGCCCACTGTTGCCATGGGTATACCGGTCTTCGTACTCGCTGGTCTCCTTGTGCATTGTGTGTTCTTGGTCTCCATTTTTGACATCTACTTCAGCTCTCCCCTGGTTCATGGTATGACTCCTCAGCAGACTCCACTGCCACCGCCAGCAAAACGTCTCGTACTCTTCGTTGCTGACGGTCTGCGGGCAGATTCTCTGTATGAATTGAACAGCAACAGTACACCCCAAGCACCTTACCTGCGGTAAGTCCATCTGAAAATGTTACTGATCCAGAAGATTTTGCTTCTGGAGACAGCGCTATGTAATGTTGAAAAGAGAACAAGAAGAACAATGGCAACCATGGTGGCTTGAGTACTGCCTTCCCTCTGCCTTTGAAGTAACAAACTTTGCAGAGTTACACTCTGCAGAAATGCATGAATTTGAGTTGGTGTCCCTTGTCACTAAAGCTGCTAAACCATGAACAGAGTAGATTAAGTCAATATTGTCCCCTGAAAGCTACAGCTAGCCAATACCTGAGAGGAGTGTGAACTTCCTCCATTCAGATCAGCATGGTATCAATTCTGAAGCCTAACAGAGTCGTTAATTTAAACTGCTTCCAGGATGTTCAGTTTAGGAGTAGTAGTTCATTAAGGTCCTTGTCTTATAATTCCAAGCTACTGATGAAGCTCCTTTAAGGAGTGATTAAAGAAGATGGCCTGAATGGATCTAACAGCAGGCTGCCACTTCCTATTTGTTCCACCCTTCCTGCATGTGTGACCCCGCTGCCTCCCTTGTGCTCTCTAATGTGTGTCTGATTGCTTAATGGAATGATTTGGTTTAAGATTGTGAAAAAGTAATCATGGCAAAAAAGTGTTAAAAGCCATATCCTTGAGTGCTTAAAACTAATTTTCACCAACCTTCCCTGTTCTCTTATATCAAGATAATTATTTGATCATAAGACACATAATTTCTTAAACTAAAAAAATAGTATTAAATAAGACTACTTTGCGTAACCAGTGCTGGTCTGGCTTGAATGTCAGAGCAAACTGGAATAATCAGTCATCTGAAGCTGTTAGGGTGTTTGCAGTCTGCTACAGAAATCTGAGGAGCCCTTGCTACAGCACTTGCCAGCTTATATGGTATTACTTGTACCTGCTTCTCCTGTTGTTAGTGTTTTTGTAAGGTGCTATCCGCCACTGTCAAATGTCTGCCACATCAGCGTGAGTTTTCCATGTTGTCTTTTAGCAGTGGACTTCACACCTCCTCCAGAGCAGTTTCTTCTCTTAGCAGTAAAACTGATGGTCTTTTGCACCATCAACAAGGTGTGAATGCTGCAATGGTCCCATCACTAGAAGCAGTGGTGGGCAGTGGCTAGGAAAGAGTTATAATGGATATTTTTGCCATTAAGTGGTTTGAGTTTTTTGGTCTCAGTCATTCAGCATTATCATGCCTATCTAAAAATAAAAAGTTAAACCATGTATTAGCTTGTCCAGTGTTGGGAAGTCTGCACTTTTGCTGTCTCTGGCTTATCTTGTTTGTGGAGTCAAGGACTTTCTGTTTCAAAATCTGTAGAAATAAAACATTGTTACCTTCGCTGAAAGTATGCAGGTGAGCGGAGCGGGAGAACTGCCTTGAAATAAGCAAAGTTGCTGGTAGGTCACCAAGTGGAATAAAATGCCAGTAGAGGTTTGAAGTTCCATCTGTATTTCTGTTGTTGTCTCTCATCCTGCATATAAATATATATGTATGTGAGCATGTATATGTGAGAGAAGCTGAGAAGAAAAAACATATGGCATGTTGTACCTTCTGAAAGGTGGAGGGCCAGGCGGTCCAGGGCATATCTTCAGCTCTACTACATACCATAGAATCATAGAACGGTTTAGGTTGGAGGGGACCTTGAAGATCATCTAGTTCCAACCCTTCTGCCATAGCAGGGACACCTCCCACTGGACCAGGTTGCTCAAAGCCCTATCCAGCCTGGCCCTAAATGCCTTCAGGGACAGGGCTTCCTCAACTTCTCTTGGTAACCTGTTCCAGTGCCTTACCACCCTCAAAATGAAATATTTCTTCCTAATATCTAATCTAAGTCTACCTACTTCCAGTTTGAAGCCATTCCCCCTCGTCCTATCACTACATGCCCTTGTAAAAAGTCCTTCCTCAGCTCTACTGTAGGCCCCCTTTAGGTACTGGAAGGCTGCAATAAGGTCTCTCTGGAGCCTTTTCTTCTCCAGGCTGAACAACCCCAACTCTCTCAGCCTGTCCTCATAGGAGAGGTGTTCCATCCCTCTGATCATCTTTGTGGCCCCCCTCTGGACCTGCTCCAACAGGTCTGTCTTTCCTATGTTGGGGGCTCCAGAGCTGGATGCAGTACTCCAGGTGGGGTCTCACCAGAGTAGAGGGGCAGAATCACCTCCCTTGACCTGCTGGCCACACTTCTTCTGATGCAGCCAGGGATACGGTTGGCCTGGGCTGTCATTGCACGTTGCCAGCTCATGTTGAGCTTTTCGTCAATCAGCACCTCCGTATGTATATAAAAAATATACATATAATCAGCACACCTGTATATATACTGCTGCCATTTCAAAGCAAGATGCTCAGTGTTTTGTCACCGAACCTTTGAGCTACACAGCTTCTGTAAGTTAGCCTTGTAAACGGGTCAACAAGAGCAGGTGTTGGTTGCTGAAAGTGTTTCCTTTTTTATTCTGCCAAGTTACTGCTGTCTGAGCTTTTCTTTTTCAATAATATTACTGTGAAGTATATGCAATTTAATATAAAGTCCACTTTTTTGCACACTCATTCCTAAGTGCCTAGTGTTCAGTCCCTTATCTGCTTTATCGTAGTGGACAATGTAGCAGCCAGATTACTTGTCTCATCACTACTCATCACTTGTCTCCAGGTGGAGCACTTTGGGAGCTACTGTGTTGTTAATGAGGAAAGATTATTTTTAAATGAGCAAGAACCATTCTTGTAGCAATGTGCTATAAATAGAGTTTAGTTTTAGTAGGTACATAAAATTAATAATAAATACCCATTAGGCTTAGAGCAGATTGCTGGCTGATACATGCCAAGTACCTAGTCTTTTCTCCTACGAATATTCTTGAAAAATCTGTTTTTCAGCAGTGTTGTGATAGCAGTGAGGGATGGTAGGTGGTCTGAATTGCTGTGGTGGGGATATCGGGGAAGATTCTTTTTCCTTGGCTGTCATGTTTCTAGCTGTATTACTATATCATATTCATATTCATCATTGTTATTATAAGTAGCTAATGTTTATACTGTCAAGAAAATTAATTTTTTTAAATGGTTCTTCTGAGTAAAAGGCTTTGAAATAATTCAAAATAGCTAAATGAATTTTGAACAGGTAAATGGCAGTATCTGGCTATATTTTTTCTGCTTCGTATGTGTTATTCCTGTGATTTAGTCCCACAAAAGCAAAGGTAAAGGATTACTTTCCAACTCAATAGAAATCAAATTCCAGTTAAAACAATTTCCTACCTGTTGGGGCAATGAAGTGTGAGGAAGGCCAAAAGTGTTTATTTTTGTCTTAAATCTCCCGCTAATGCTAGTGCGAGACATTTTTTTCAGTCTGCAGTGAGGATAAATTAGAGAACCACTTTAATATTTAAATCTTTTTTTAAAATTAGTACTTTTTTTTCAGTACAACTTGTCTTAAGACCTAGCTGAGATGAGAGCTAGGAATAACATGTTAAAGTGCTATATCACCTTTTATTTTTTTCACTGTATTATTTGGGTTATTCCAGATAGTCCTGTGAGCTTTCAAGTAGGCCTGAGAATGTGAGGTCGAAGATGAGTTCTAAAAAAAAAACAAAAACCAAACAAAACAAACAAACAAAAAAAAAAACCCAAAACAAAACCCAAGCAAACTGTGAATTGTCCAAGCTTAGAGTGGAGCCTGAAACTTTAGGTTGTGGTTTGATTCTTACTTCATTAGTGAGAAATATATTTAAGGCTGAGGGTATGGATCCTGTAATAACAGTTGTATAAAGTCTCTGTTAAAAATGAAGTTACAAAGCATGAACTTAGAATCTACTAAGGCTAAAACACATGATAGAAATATAGCAAATTTTGTAGCTTATATCATGAACAACAAAAATACAGTTTCCTGGTAGATTTGACTCTCAAAAACTGCTTTGAATTTGTTCAGAAGATTCTGCAGCTTTTTTCCTAAACATTAGTGTAAGGTATGTCCTGGTGTGTTTTGTTTTCTTTCTTTCTCCCCTTGCTCTGGCAGTGGGCAGTGAATCTTTCTCTTCTTCCAGAAGATGGAGACAAGAAAACAGCATATGGTAACGCTCACCGCTTGCTCTCTGACAGGCTCCAGCTGTTCCTATCTTCAGCAGACAAGAGTAGTTTATGAGGCTGTTTCTTACATTTGGTCTTTGTCCTCTATTTTCTTCGCTTTTTTATGTGTTATAACTATTGTACATGCATAATCCCCAGACAATTTATGTATTTCTGTATATGTGGTGAGAAGGTATTCTCCTTCACTTCGGTGCCATTGCAAAAGATACAAGACTTACTTAAATTTTCTCTATGTTGCTGAAATGATTTGCACCCTAGATTTATGTGGTTTTTAAATTCTCTTGATGCTGTCTTCCGATATTCAGCACAAATAAAGGCAGATGTGGTCACGAGAACTAATTATAATTGAGCATATTTAATAAGTAAGAGAAGGTCAAACTAGACACTTTGAAACTAAATGGAAAGAACAAAAAAACGTAACACCAGGCAGAAACACTCCATCAGGGCAGAAAAAAGTAAGCTGTAGCAGAAAGCAGGAGGAAAAAAGAAAGAGTATGTTAATTCTAAGTGTATTAGAACACCAGCTAAACTCATCTGTTTGCAGTGCTGATGGGCCGTAATAGTAGTGTTCTCTGTGGGGCGTTAGAATATACGACTACTTGCAGGTTAATGTTCTGCTTGTTTTGCTGCACAGCAGGCAGTAGTGAAAATCTGGTTTTGTCTGGGGGTGTTTTTTTTTTTTGCATTTCCTGCCTCACATCTACCTGTCACTCTTTATCTGCAATTCATTGTACTTTCAAGTAGTCATAAGCATTAACTGCCTTGTATCCTGTTTTCAGGGGTATTCTAGAGAATAATGGCAGCTGGGGAATCTCTCACACCCGGGTCCCAACAGAATCCAGGCCAGGGCACGTTGCTCTTATAGCTGGATTTTATGAAGATGTCAGCGCAGTTGCTAAAGGTATGCCAGTCCTAAAGCTTTGAATGCCATCCTCCAAAGTCAGGTGTTGCAGTGATGTGCTGGATTTCTAGATGATTATTAATAAATACCTGCGTAGTGGTTTGTGTACCAAGATTATATGGAAAAGAATAATTTTGGATGGATTTCCCACTCTTAATATTGATAGCTATGAAAATAGCTTACATAAGTTAATGTTTTGTAACATGGTAAAATTTAGCACTCTGAAAGCAGAAGAACCTTCTGGAACGAACTCTTCATGTAACAGTTTTTAATTATAATTTGGGATGTAATGGGAGATGGCTAAGTAGATGTCACAAACAAAAAGTGAACTGCAGTGTCTTAGCTGAACCATTACTAGGCTGAGCTGGAGAATCAGTAGCAAAATAAAGCGAAATCCCTAACTATGTGTTTTGTCCAGAGCGAGCTGTTACTGCATGCTTGCTGGTTAATAATGTGGAACAAGCCTTCGCATTACTGACTTGGTCTTTTTTGTGGTCCTCTGCCTTCCCCCAGGCTTCCAGGCCTGAGCACTTGTAATGTTGTGTGTTGATTTTGGACGGGGAGGTAAGAGGAATTTCTTGGTCTTGGCCATGTTCCTAATGAATAGGTTTTTCCTTCTGACATCTGCTACAAATGCAGGATTGGCGGGAATTGCTGTTAAGAGCATCTCTTTGTATTTCCGTCAGCTGCCTTGTCGTGGAAACAGAACAACTTGAAGGTTTTATTGTGATGAGGTGGAATGTGACTGCTGGAAATATGATATGTGAGTGTGTAATTTATTGCCTAAAATGCCAAAAGCTGAGTTCAGACAACAGGGAATTTAGATTTCAGGAGAATTTTAGCTGTGTTGAAGGTAAACCAGCTGTGTGGTTTGTGTGTTTGAATCCCTGCATAATGAGATTGGCTTAGGTTTTCAGCGAACTTCTTAATGAATGGGGGACTAATTGCAAATAGAGGTTGAAATGGAAGTAAAAGAGACTCGCAAAGTGGAGTTCATTGTGAAATAATATAAGGGAAACTTTTTTTAAAAAAAAAAAAAAACAAACCCAAACATTTTGCGTGGTCTGTCAATCTTAGGAGTCAATGAGATATTCTGGCAAACCCATTTAAATCCGTGTTGGTTTAACAGGATGGAAGGAGAATCCAGTGGAATTTGACTCGGTATTCAACGAAAGTAAATATACTTGGAGCTGGGGAAGCCCAGATATTTTGCCAATGTTTGCAAAAGGTAAGGTGAAATTTTAGGAATCTTTAACACGTAGTTATCAGGTAGCAAAATAGAGATGTTTAAAAATGGTGAGTTAGAGAAGAAAGTGAATAAAGTATTTCCAGTTTGTACATTTATGTATACCTGATTTCTAGTTTGTGAATTCAAGACTGGGTGGAGAAAGAGAAGGAGGCTTTTATAGAGGATATCCCTGTTTATTATTCATCCATTTAAATAGGTCTTACCTAATTGTTTCAGCATGCTAAATGAAACACACCCTTAGTTAAAAGGACCTAATATTTTTTCTTTGTTTGAAGTTTAAAGCCCTTGTTTGCAAGAGCCTGCAGCTGGGGTTTTCTTCTGCTGCATGCAGCTCTCAGTGAGTCAGGTGATAAAACTACAGTCATGCTTTTTGAGTGTTTGAGCTAGAGAAGTAGCTTATTAGGGGTTATTCTGCTTCTACTCCAGAACAATAATGTGTAAAGGGAGTAATTTTATGCAAGTAGGAACTGCTTGGTACTATTACTGAAGCTGAGGTCTTTTCCCCATGGTGTGCAGTGTGTTAAAGTCTTGTCAGCCAAGTGCAATTGGTCTCTCAGCATGCAGAGATTGCTGAGCCACACTTCAAACATTTAAAGAGCCTCCAAGTTTAATTTTGGTTTTTGTTCTTGGAAGAATGAGGGCGTATACACCCTTTCCCATAATCTCAGAGTAAAAGAGACTGAAGTGAAAAGGGGGCAAGATAGGGGCATGTGCTGCTGTTCTGTTCTAAGTATTGGCATTGACAAATGAGAAAAATGTGATAGGCAGGATAGGAGTGTAATCTAATATTGCTTTAGGAAAAGTATACATCACGTTTCTCGTGATGATTCTTGAACTTTTTCTGAACTCTAGTCTCTTTTGCCTCGCCTCCTGATATTCCCCACACACACCCCCACCCACCTCCTTTCTGTTCTTTTCTTTATCCTCATAAGTTTATGGTAAGCTGTAAAAATATCTCCTGATAATTTCCCATGACCTCAGATTACAGCTTGTATTTGGGAATATTGTGATGGCAGCTGGAGAGAGGGAAAAGGTGGTACACTGTCCTTGCAGAGCTTATTTACATTTTTGGAGATATGTTCCTGGGAAAATATTTGGGGAATTCAAGAATTTCCCAGAGCCCTGTCCTTCTACTAGGTTTGTTTGAGTAAGAAGATAAGCACAGGACTTGGAAGCAGCTTTGATGTTATCTGGAGGGATGTGCAAGGGTAATACCATGCTGTTGCTTTGTCTCTCAGTATGTCTTGTTCTGAATGGCATCAACAATGGAGCTTTCTTTTGCAGGGGGAGGGAAATCCCCCGAAACTGAGAAAGGTTTAGTGCAGCACTGTATCTGAGAAATAGATGCTGTGTGGGAAAATGAATCGTAATTTCTCACGATAGAAAGGTAGATTAACTTCTTTCAGTAGAAAAAGGTATTTACCCTTCTTCCAAAGAGAAGTTTTATAACACAGAAAGGATTTTATAATACAGAATTTCCAAAGAGAAAAGTTTAATAATACAGGAAATGGAATCAAGTGTTTGCTCTTTAACTTTACTTTTACAAAAAAGCCAAAAAAGAGATAGGGAAGCAGAGCTTAATTTCTCTCCCTCTTTCCATGTTGCAAATTAGTGAGCTCACAGGACTCTTCTTGTGTGTATTTTATCATGCCAAAATGTTCAGAATTTTGTTAGCTGTTTTGCTGCTTTCATTATATGCTTTCATATAACACCTGCTGTTTTTTGGGAAGGAGAGAAAAATCCTTTGTTTCCTGCTGTTGTCTATGTACTTGGGGTCCTTTTCCTATCATAAAATAAATAATTCAATTAAATGGTTAAAAGGATTCTATAGAGAAGGTAAATAAAATGCTCACAGATCTCCTATAATATCAAAATAGATGTGTGTGAAATATAAATTTGTCTAGTCTCAATGACTGTGATTAGTGTTTTAGTCTGAGAAAATCTGTGAAATACCTTTGGAACTGGTGTGCAATTTACTTACATCTTAAGCAGGATTAAAAGGTGTTAGTTTCTAATAGTTAAACTTACATAAGATACTGTCCTGGTTTCAGCTGGGATAGAGTTAATTTTCTTCCTAGTAGCTGCTGTGTTTTGGATTTAGTACAAGGATAATGTCAATAACACATATTGTTTTAGTTGTAGCTAGGTAATGCTTATATTAAATCAAGGACTTTTTGAGCTTCCCATAGAAGCTGAGAAGGAGCATAGACAGGACAAGTTGGTGAAAGAAATACTCCATACCATAGATATCATGGTCAGTGTATAAATGGAGATTGGCTGGGGGGTGGGAATCCACAATCGCTGCTCAGGATGGCCTGGGCAACCAATACTTGGCTGGTGAGACCAATTTATTGTTGCATCACTTCATTTTGTATATTCTTTTGCCATTTTTTTTCTCTTTTGTTACTGTTCTATTAAACTGTCTTTATCTCAGCCCACAAGTTGTTTGTTTGTTTGTTTATTTTTCCTTTTTTCCCCCCTACTTTTTCTCCCTCTTCTCCCTACCCTACTGGGGGGGGGGGGGGANTGTGGGGGGGGGGGGGGGAGTGAATGGCTGTGTGGTCCTAGTTGCTGGCTGGGGTTAAACCACAACAGCTGCACAAATTCAGTGCCTTATTTTCTATTATATTTTTAGATTATGACCTTGAAATGATATGAAAATAATGTACCTTGAAAATGCCTGCATTATTTCCAGAATGCTCTTTAAAATTTTGAGTTTTTCTTCTAGACTTGCCAGAATTTGAGGTTTGACTTGAACAGTCCAGTCCTGTACTGTTTTGTCATGCGTCTAGATTGGAGTATAATCCAGAATGTTAAATGCCATGCTGAAAAAGGAGCTGAAGCTGTGTCTTCTCTTAAGGGAAGTAGATGGTAGTCCTTTGCATCCAGATTGCCATTTGTTCCAGAGGTTCCCTTTCTCTCTGTTGGAAGCTAGCAGCAAGGCTAGGGTCATTGTGCAGCTTGAGTGTGAAGAAGGATATCATCAAGACCATAGGGACAACTGGGACAAGCCTTTGTCAGGGTTGTTTTGGATGGACAGACAGACCTCTTGGTCTCCTCTTCTAGTTCCTTGTTCCTGCAGCGCACCACAAAAAATGCAGAATTTCTCATATTCCTCACCTGGCTGTGTTTGACTGCCCACACTCTGCCAGCTCAGTGTCTGACTGTCCCTGTGCCTTCATTCTTTCTTACCGTCTTTGTGCCTGCAAAATTTGCTAGCAAAAGTATCCTGTTGGTCTGGGCTCTGACCCATGAAAGACTTGTCAGACATAGGACCTGCCCCGCTAGCAAAGTGAGAGCTTTGCTTTCTGCAAGACGTAAGTCTTAGTGTAAGAGGGTGGTAACTTGATCCCCGATCCTAGTATTTGAATATTGATACTGTAGGTGAGATGATGTGCCAGACAATTCTGCAATAGGAATAGGTGGTATCTGGTGTGGGACTTTCTGACACCTCCAGTTACTTCCCTTAGTGTAATGGCAGCACCAAACCCAGTAAAGCTCTGTGCTCGCTTCTAAAGGATGTTTTCGTCCCTGTCTTCCTTCTACTTCTCTATCCCATCTTTGTTTCATCATCTCTGGATTTAAAGAAAATATTTGGTATACTGTTGCTTGCTGCCTCTCAAACAACAGCAATAAAATAATACTTTGTAACATATTGCATAGTAGGTTTTCTTATTTAAAAAAACCCCGACATTATTTAAGCTACGCAGGCAGTCCAGAACTTTCCTAGTATGGTGTCGTTCTGCAGTGCAGGGTTGGGTGGGGTGTGGTTGGGTTTTTCATGCTCTGGTGGAAATTAGAAATGGGTAAGTAGTAGATGTGTTCCTTTGCCTGGTCTGCAAACTGCGTGTTTTCATTTGGCTTCCTTGGTGTGGCAGCTCTCAAAGACAAGTCTTCTCAGGTTTGCTGTGACACTGCGGAAAAACTGTACAGCACTATACCCTCTTAGACCATCAGTCATCCTGACAGTGATGGCTAGGGCTTATTTCTTCTTTTGAAGTAATTTATCCACCAATTGGAACTCCTTAATTCATTTTTTAATGCCTGGAAGTATTTTCTTCTTTTTCTTTCAGACTGTGAGAACTGCAGTGAGTGTTCTGGGTTATAAGTAGTAGAAATATCTCCTGGGGGGTAGGAGGGAGCTGCACCAGAAAATCTATGCCAGCTTTCATCTTCATGGCCTGAAATACCTCCATCCCTTGTGTAGGTTTGGACATAATCTTGGCTAAATAGTTCCCTTATACTGGGATGTTAGTTCATTCACAAGCCGGGAAGCTTACAAAACTGCATTATATAATTGTGACATCCAGAAAATCGGTTCTATTCTCTCTGGCCATCAACTGATAGAGGAACGTTTTCCCTCTGGGAGTTTACGTAGTCACGGTAGAAATAGCATCCCCGAGCTGTAACAGCTCAGTCATTAGCTGAATTATTTAATGAAATCCCACCGAACTTCAGATCTTTCCAGGACTTCAGAAGTTTGCTTTCTTCTAGGTCTGTATCTCTGCCCTCCCAGAAGTTTACTTTCTTCTAGGTCTGTATCTCTGCCCTCCTCCCCCACCCCCCTTTATCTGCTTTGCTCTGTTGACAGTGAATACAGAATGAAACTGCCTTGTCCAGATGCTGTGTTTTCGCATCAGTGGCCCTCATGTTGTACTTTATGTCTGAACATAGTCCAGTAGTTCTCCCTTTTACATTTTGAATCCATGTTTTAAAGATGCACACTTTGAATATTGCCTTTCTGAAGCTATCCACTTGGCTTTCAATGCTGCCTTGCCACCTAGAATTAATGCACAGTAACTAAGTTACATTCCTCCTGTTGCCTTCTTTATATGTGATACATAAAGTTTTCATGTGTAAAAGGCCTCATTGATAGGGCATTGTTTTGTATGATTCAGTTTAACAACCACAAGCTAAGCATGTTTTCTTAAACAAAAAAAAAAAAAAAAAAAAAAAACAAAACACCTATGTTCAAACAAGGCTTTTAATGTCTGGCTTTCTCTGTTAGAAGTTTCTCAGTGAAATTCCTTGTTTCAAAACTAAATTCTGTTTAATTTGCATTAACAGGGATTTATTCTACTCCTATATGCTTTTCCATACTTTATTTCCTCACCTGAGCATACTGGATAACATTGCTCCTCATTCCTCTGAGCTGCTGATAAGCTAATGAGTTAAATGGTATCCAGGCTTCAAAAAAACATAAATGATGGGAAAGTTTAAAATAAGGATAAAATGTATTTGACTTTGGATTGTTGTTCTTGATAGATTTCTATTTCTATGCATTAATATTTGTGTATTTTTGACTACGAGAAAAGGAGGAAGAATTTTCTCTATCTCCTATGTCATCTATATTGTTTTTGTAGGTGCTACTGGGGATCATGTTTATACATTTTGTTACACGGCAGAAAGTGAAGACTTTGGAGCACAAGATGCAGCAAAGCTTGACACGTGGGTTTTTGAGCATGTTAAGGTGAGCAGAGAATCTTTTTATGCTACCTGTGTATAAAAAGCACAGCTGGATGTTAACTTTATCATAGAACATGTTAACTTTATCATAGAACTAGAAAGTAAGAAATTTCTGAAAGACCTATCACTGGGTCATAAGTAAAAATTGCTTGAATTGATTATCGTGACTGGCATAGTGGAAGCTTAGAGGAAGTATTTTGCCATTCAATGCTAATAAAAAAATCTTAACTGTAATAAAAGTATGCTTTAAAAACATATTTGGCTTTTCTTTGACTTAAATTTGCGTATAATCTTAAACCCATTTTAGAGCACTACAGAATGTGATAAGGATATTATAACAAATATTATGACATGGCAGAAATGGTAAGTCTTCATTATGAGAAAGTATTATTGACTTAATTTTAGTCAGGCATGTACCCACTGTAATTATACAGTGTGGCTTGTTCTGATGCATGTAGCTGATTCCTGATTATCACTGCGGTTCATGCTATACTGTGGCTGTCAGAGAAGTTAGTTGCAGGGGGACGGGAGAGGGGCAGCTTAGGCCCTGCAGCAGTATAACTTGTTCACAAGGTGCTCTGTTCAGTTGACTTGGGTCAGTGCTGGTTCATGACTGTTTTCTGCAACATTGTCACTGTACATATTAATAGTCCAAGGCACATAGTTTCTAATTATTCATTAATTCCTATATTCATGTTATTCCATGCTACCTCATTTGTCCTGGATTAAGAAATGCTGATAGTGGGTATTGGTGTATAAGTATCTGTATCAGTGGAGCAATTTAGGTGATTTACTTTCTGGATCTCATAAGAATGTTAATGGACTTAAAACTTTTTGCACAAGATCTCTGGGCTGCATGCATTAACATTAGCTAAGCAGCATAAATCAAATCAAACCAAAAATAAAACCAAATAAACCAATAAATAAACTAAGTTAGTAACTTCATTAGGAAGCCACGGGTTGTTCTGCTTTAAACAGTGATGTAGCATGGAAAAATTCATTATAGTTTGCTGATTTTCAAAGGAAATTACCTTCTGAGTTTGCAAGTGAAAAGATGTTTTTTCTAGCTGCCATCTTCTCCCTGAACTTACACATTACAACACACAACCTGGCACAAGCGCATGAAGAATACAAATCAAATTAGAATGTCAATTACACTCGGATAGCTGTTGTCTTAAAGTTGCACCCTGCTGTCTCTTGGAGGTGCACAGGTATGTGAGGGTGATACTACCTTTCTTTTGCTTCAGAACACCTAATAGCATTTCTTCTTTTAAGCTGTAATGATACGCTTGATATATATGTCATTACTGATTACTTCTTCCTTGGAATCAGCACTGTTATTTTAAAGACTTATTTTGCCTACCTAAATTTTATACTGTGAATGGATATGACTTGATTGACGGGTGTAAAACACTCATGCCATTCATCACCTCTTTCGTTACACATCAGTGATTCCTTCAGAAGCACGAAACTTGAGGCTGACTGAAACTGAGGTCACTCTGCTGTTATAACTCAAACAACTCTCAGCTATGCTGGTGAGATTATATAAGTAACAATGACAATTTGCTGAAACTCTAAATTCTCCTTTGATTACAGTTGTGTTTTTTTTCTTTCTTTGAGTTTTATCTCAAATACTTAATGACATATCATTTAACTCTCTGTTGGGCAAAATGGTCCCTAGATTTCTGACTCTAGGAAGTGAAAGGCACTAAGGTGTACTCCCTCTCTACTGTGTAGTTGGCAGGTCTGAAGCATCACAAGGGCCACTTGTGCCTTCCTCTGCTCCAAGAAAGATGGGGATAAAATGGAGAACGGCCAGCTAATGTTTGGGATAGTAGTGCTGGCACCCTGAAATTGCTTCTTGTCTTAAAAAGTGCTAACAAATAACTCCATTGGTCAAGAGATGTGAAATTCTGACTAGTTTTTATTTGTGTGGATCAAAAGGAGATTGCTTAAATCATGAATGCAGGTAAAATGTATGATACTTGATAGTTCCTGATGTGTCTGTTTGTGATACAAGGTGATTCTAGCCCTTTCTTGGGACAGAGAAAGTAGACTAGACTGGGTGGCATTTTTATCTGCAGCTGAGTTAAAACTCAGTAATTTTAGTGTGTGGTAATAGCTTGGGAGTGGCTTGGAGATCCAGATGGGTGGGAAGTTAATTGACTGTGGATTTTTTCTGATTTTGGGGGGGTTTTTTAGAAGCCTTCAAAATAATTAAGGGCCTGAGTGTAATTTAGTGTGAGGTGGCCCAGTGATTCTCAGTTCAATAAATAATCTTTACCTAGTTTGAATCTGTGCTAAAGAAAAATTAGGGAGCAAAATACTGGTAGTCTAGGTTAACAGGGAAAAAAATGGGTCTTTTTAGTGTATTTCTGATTTTTCTTTAAGTATTTCCTGAAAAACAGTTTTATAAGATTGAACTCTTTTTGTAGGGTAAAATTATTAAAATTCCAGGAACTCAAACAGTCTTGGAGATTAGTCCCAGTAATGGTATAACACAATTTATTATGACCGCAGGGTAGGATATGCTCAAGGTATTCAGTTGATGTCTTCTNCCCCCCCCGTCTTTTCTCCTTTCGGACACAGTACCTCATTCTTCCTTTGGCCCCTTTCTGCTGGAAGAAGGCCAGACCAAGCCTTCAGACTGTCCCTTCTGTACAGGGTAGGGGCCAGAGTCCAGAACTGAATGATGTTAAACTTTGAAGCTCTGCAGGCAGTGCCATGACCTAATGTTGATTTCTGCCAGTGGATTTCCATACAGATAGCTCTGCTCTAATTAGCAGTACAATGGTTGAATGATTTATTTTAAATAAGTGTAGGAGTCTTGTGCATGAGCATGCTCAACTGATATAAACCTGGCATATATATGTTTATCCTGCCTTTGTACATTTACTTTACATCTAAAAACTGGCATAACTATTTGAACTCTTGCATCCGTACAAATTAGCATGCACAGCTTTAATTAACCAATTTAAGTTGTCCTGGATTTATGTACAAAGGAGCTCTGTGAGAGAGTTTGTTGATCTCTTTCTCCCTGTACATCCATGCAGTCAGCAGCAGTTTTATCAGCTCTGTTAAAGGATCGTGCTTCCATGGAGGGATCTGAGGGAACAAATGGTCACCAGAAACTTCTGTTAAACATCTGTGGAGTCCATATTTTGTTCAGACATCAGTAAATCCTGTACTTGCTAGACCTTCTAGGTAGTCTTTTTTCTTCTTTGCTTTCTCCCATCTAAGGAGGGAGATGATACTAAAAGATTTCACATAGTTGTAACCGAACTTGTCTTGTAATATTTATATTAGTATTACATTATAATTAACTTTACAATTTACTGTGAATGTTTTAATGGGAAATTTATTGCTGATCTTACTAAATTGTGTATCAGTTGTAGACAGGGCATTACTTGTTGTTAGTTGCCAGAAAAGCATTGAGAAGTTGCCAGAATCATAGAAAAAGGTTGGAAGAAAGCTGTGGTGGTCATCGAGTCCAACTCCCTGTGTGAAGGAGGGCCAGTTTGAGCAGGCTGCTCAGGCCTTGCCCAGTCAAGTTTTGAGCATCTTCAAAGGCAGAAATTCAGGAACCTCTTGAGCACCTGTTCCAATATCTGGCTACAGTTATGGTTTTAAAAAATAATTTTAAAAAGTCTCTTTATCTTACTGGAAATTCCCACATTTCAAACTGTGAGTTTCCCCTTGTCGGATCACCAAGGCCCTCTGAGCAGTGTTGCTCAATCTTCTATTCACCCTTCCAGTAGATGGCTGTAGACGGCAACGAGATCTCTCCTCAGCTGGCTTTTCTTGAGACTGGAGAAACAGTTCTCTCAGCGTCTTTGTTGTTTACTCCCATCCCTGAAACTTCTTGGTCGTATTTGGCTTAAATATACAAGGGAGGTAATATTACTGAATGGAGCAAATAAAGGGGAAACAAAAAAAAAAATTGAGACAGAAACAATATATATACAATTAACGTATAATGGTGGCTTGGAAACTAGTGTTGAGTGGTGGTAGGTCTCAAGTTTTGTGAAGACTGAATACCAAAAAGACGAGGCCTCTAGTAGGCTACAAGAAGATACAAGGATAGTGCTGGGCAGGCAGTTCAGCAGCCTGCAGAGGAAGATGAAGTGGGTTTTGCCCTTACTGTTTGATGTCCTGCTTACCAACTCACCGCCTTTATCAGCCTAATATCAGCCTTGTGGTGAACTTCCTATTTGTTTTTTTCAGTAAACCATTTAAAAAAATGTTCCATGGGATAAAGTTTGCCATTTGCTCTGGGAAAAGATGCCACATCTTAGGTTACACCCATCTTCCTTTTGTCATCTCTTTCTTAATTAGCCAGAGGTTGGGAAAGCTCTTCCGGCTGCTGCTGCTCTGGGTTACGAGGTGGCTGGGGTTGGGAGAGTGGGGTGGTTTTGGTCTGTCATGGGGACTCATCGGGTGGGAGAACAGAAGCTCAGGCCTTGCCTTCCACACAATGGCTTCTTTCGCTTAATCAATCTGTGATAGGAAAATACCTGCCTTCAAACATTGGTCTACATTTTGGATTTAATTTTGGGAGTTTCCCATTTGTCTCTTCTGATATCACAGAATGGTGAGGGTTGGAAGGGACCTCTGTAGATCATCTAGTCCAACTCCCCTGCCAGAGCCGGGTCACCTACAGCAGATTGCACAGAACGGCGTCCGGGCAGGTTTTGAATGTCTCCAGTGTGGGAGACTCCACCATCTCTCTGGGCAGCCCGTTCCAGTGCTCTGCCACCCTCAGAATAAAGGAGCTCCTCCTCATGTTAAGGAGGATATGTTTTTTCCTTTTGTTTGACTAAAATAAGGAACAGAATTATACTATGTCCTGCAAGTTACTGGTGTGCTCTGGAAGGCTTCTTCAGTCTACGGTCAAATACGTGCAGGTGGATGGGCCTCTGTGAGAAATGGAGACCTCCATAAAAATAAGTATATTACTATTGAATGTGATTCAATTTTGTTCTTGTGTCTTTATTTAAAATATCTCTGGACGTTGGTCATGATTTTATTTGTACAAGAGCTGAAGTTGAGAATGTGCAAGTATTAGTCCATGTGGCTTCTGTATATTTGGTGGGGACGGGGGGAGGTGGAGTTGTATACTACCATTGTTTCCTGACATGGCTTGCTATGATACTCTTGCTGCCAGTGTGGTCTTCCTCTGGGTACAGTAACTTTTGTTTACACAAGATATAAGCTTCAGTTTTTAGGAGCTTCACACCACTATCACAAGTGTGTGGTGGACTGCTCTGTTCTTTGGTGGCAGAAATGGTTCACTGGTTCTGTCAGTGTTTTCCCTGGACTCTAGTGTGAAATTCAAAGACGCTATCCTTTATGTTAGTGTACTGAAAGGTTCTCAGGGTGCTCTTTGAACTAAAACTCTACCCAACTTTGTTTCCTTGGGCAGTGCTGTTACAAAGGAGATCATGTTGGAATAGCTGTCTGCTTGCATTTTGCATTGCTGTAATATGGTTGGTCTAACACAGAATAGCCATGTCAAGACTCATTCAATCTGAGGGGAAAATCCCCCTGGCATCTGCCTCAGGGATGCTTAAGGAGGACATGTGCAAGGCAGATGTATGTTCTGCAGTCCATGTATTTGCAAAGCGTGTCTTGTTCTGTTTTAATTTGGTTTCTGCAAATGAGTTGTAGCTTGGTATCTCAATCCTGCAGAACCTGCTTCCAAAGGAAGAGTATTTGAGACGTTTGCTTCTAGCTTGAAATTGATAAATCAATGGAAATATAAAGCCATAAGTGGATCTTGGGAGTGGTGCATAGTTGCAATTACATAGGAGGCAAAGAAGGGATGATACCAGTTATCTGGTATTTCTGCCTAAATAAGCTCAAATAACACTTAAAAAAAAAAATCCCCACAAAAAGACCCCTGAACTTGAGGAGCGTTGCCTGTCTTAGGCTGTAATTTTGGACCAACTATATCGATGGTACTTATCCTTCAAGAAGTAAATTGGAAGTATTAATTTTTCTCATTCATAACTAATAACTATTAGTATTTTGACATGAAAACAGCTGTGTTCTATTTTTAATAGGCTGCCTATCATCTTTTTCCATTGTACTCTGATTAATATCTTAATGGCTTATTCCATACAGAGCTTCTTTAATTCTTCGAGAAGTAATCAAACATTGTTCTCTGCACTGCATGAAGACAAAGTGGTTCTGTTCCTTCATTTGCTAGGCATAGACACAAACGGACATGCTCACCGGCCAAACTCAAGGTAATTGAGAGATTAAGCATATCTTTCTTACCAGTTTTAAATGCATACAGTAACTTTTTAAAGTGCTATTTATGAAGCCTGAAATAAGACTTGCAGTCTTGAGGGTTTCTACAATAGGCCATGAATGTCACCATGATTACTTATGTTCTGAATTTTCTGTGTTTTTTTGGTTTTGAGGTCTCTTCTGCAGAAGTGACAGATTTTTGCTATATACTGCCTGCCTGGTTATATTCCTCCACTCAAGTCTGATTTTTAGCAGGTTGTCTTAGTTATAGTCGAAACATGATCTAGAGGATATGTAGGAAATTTTAGTTTTAAGTATAAAATTGAAACGGTTCTGTCATTCCCTGTGGCTGAAATGGATGGTTGAATTTATAGACAACAGTAAGTTCAGCAATAATGGCTGCAAATTTCAACATTATGCTTTAGCTTTCCTTAGGACACTTGAATGAAGAGAAGAGTTTTAGATTAACAGTACTCATCACCAATTCAACTTGAAGTGCACTATTTGACAACTTTCTTTTCATTTCCACACATGCTTTGAATGTAGGATATTATGTCTTTCAGTCCTTGCATACTTTCAAAATCCTTGCTCTGATTTCTTACATCATTCCAAAGTTCATACTTGCTGTATGTCTCATGTTATTTTTGTTATGATTTTTTGAAGGTAGAGTTTTAAAACTGACTTTAGCAACAGCAACAAATAGAAAATTAGTTGCCTGAAAGTTAATTGTGGTCACTTTTTCTAAAAATATATAGATTTTTGGTTTAGCTTGTATTCCACAAACCTCTGGGATCTGTGCTGGTTCAGGAATGTTCAAACTGTGCTGTGACCATTTAGTACATCATGTAAGACTTAGAGGAGGAGAGATTTTACATCTAGGATGACTTTTGTTAGCTTGAGGTTCTGTAGAGGGTAAAGCCATCTATAATCAAAGGACTGGGCATTATGACCATGGATAACTTGCTTTATACCAAGTGTGAAAGCCACCTGGAATTTAATAACCTTTTTTCTTATTTTTTTTAGGGAATTTAATAACCTTTTTTCTTATTTTTTTTAGGGAATACAAGGAGAATATTAAAAAAGTTGATGAGGGTATAAAAGAAATTGTTTCAATGATTGAGAATTTCTATGGAAATGATGGAAAAACTGCATTTATTTTAACTTCTGACCATGGAATGACAGATTGGGGTGAGTCTTTTTAAATGCTGAGTCAGCTGAGTTTATGGATGAGTATCTGGAGTGCAATTAGAGCTCTGTCACATTAGAAGATATGGAGCCCCTGCTTTGATTTGATATCCGAAGTGTTGCTTGTGTATGAAACCCACACAAATTAGGAAATGGTTAATTGGCTGCAGGGACCCTCATCAGCCCTATGACAGCTGAGTTGCATATCTGGACAAGTGAAAAAGAGATTAAGAGGGTAAAGCTTAACTCCCTTAGTGGCTGCTAGTGGGGAGAAAAAGACCTGAAAAACACCTCTGTCAGCCTCCCTGCAGAAAACTAGCCTGAGCAGGGGGAGGTTGTGTTATTTGGCTGCCAGCTGCGAAGCTGTTGCAACACATGTGGGACAGAAATAGTTATCACTTCTCTCTTGAAGCACCTGGGAAAGGTGACAAGCATGTCTGTGAGCTGGTGAAAAACTTTTTGGGGCTTTTTGCTTGTTTTGGCCATTTAGGCACAGCAGAAAGGATGTGACTGCTGTGTGATCTTTCTAGAGGAGGCTGGTGCTGGTGGAGCAGTTGAGCGCAGAAAACAGTGAGGCAGGTGGCGGGCCAGGCTGGTACCCACAGAGGACACTTGTGAAGGCCATGACCACAGTGGTCCAATGACTTGAGGGAATTTTGGTGTAACTAGATTAAGGGCGGATGAGAAGAGTTTACGGTGGTGAACTCATTTAGACAAATATTTTTTTTCTCCTTTTTCCTTTTTTCAAGAATTTTAAGAATGCTTCTGTCCTTGTGTGCAGCCAATGAAAGTGATGAGTCTCTCTTCTGATGCTGTGTGTGTTTGTAACTCCCAACTCTGATACTTTTAAACCACTTCAGGCAAAATTCAGTATCTTATTCTGTGTGTGAACTCCTAAACTTTTCAAAGGGAAGGAATGCAGACTTTTGCTATCATCAGTGATGAAAAAAAATATTCATATGTTTATTCAAAATCAGCCTAATTGCCATCTGCTTATTTCCAAAATAGTTGGTTTTGAATATTATTTACTGTTATGCTGACTGCCACTTGCAATAAAATTTTAATTCTGGCATATATATTTTTGTCTGTTTCAAGTAATCATTTCATAATTTTTATAAGGGAGGTGTTTATATGTATTTTTTTTATATATATATATGATCATAGGGACCTCAGGAGGTCCAACCACCTACTCAAAGCAGGATCAGCTTTGGGATCAGACACGGTTGCTTGGGCTTTATCCAGCAGGGCCTTTAAAACCTCAAAGGATCGAGCCTATGCAGCCCCTTTGGGCATCCTGCTCTGCTGCTTGCCTGCCCTCCTGGAGGGGGAAAGTTTTTATTTATCTTCAATCTGAACGTCCTTTGTTCCAACTTACGCCTGTTCTCTCCCATCCTCTCACCATGCACTGCAGTGAGACCCTGGATCCATCCTCTCTCAAAGCCCCTTGCAGTGGGGTACAGGCAGGATGCTCTGTTACATCCTCCCCAAAGCCATTTCTTCTCCAGGCTGAACAAGTCCCAGTCCTTCAGCCTCTCCTCACAGGCCAAGTGCTCCTCCTCTCCGCACTGAGCTCATTCCAGATGGTTGATGTCTTTCCTGTACTGGAGGGTCCTAAAACTGGATCCAATGTCTAGAGGTTGTCTCACAGGTAGTGAGTAGAGGAGGATAACCCCTTCCCTGGACCGTGCTCCTGTTAACACAGCCCGGGGTGCTGTTGGCCTTCCACACTGCCAGAATGTGCTTCTGGTGTGTTCTCATTAGGTACTGGATTCTTTGAAGGGGGAATAAAAGGTGATGAGAGTAACTCTTCAGGCTTTGAGAACCACTGGCCTGTCATAGTTTTTCGTCATCTCTTTCTGTCTGAAGAAAAAGCTTACTCTTCTGCCAGAAGTGTTAATAACTTTAAAGTTGACTTCAGTGAGTCCAAGAGCAAAGCCAGAGATGATGCTCAAGCCCATAGCCAGAGGTCTGAAGGCTAGTTCAGTAGTTTTTTATTTGAGTTTGTAGCATCAGCAACTGCTGCAGTCTTTCAGTGGTTATTTGCAGAATGGGAGGTGCACCAGTTTTAAAACAAATTAAAAATTAAAAGGGCAGGGGGGACCTATTAAGGAAGAAAACATTTTGAGCTTGATATGATCAAAGAAACTGTGGTTGGTGGAAAAGCCCAGTTAAATCCCTTGCTTTCTCAATCTCACTCCATGATTTTGCTTTAAGGTGGTCTCAGATGGAACTGCTGACCACCAACATAGGTGGTCCCATACCCACCCTCACCTTGGCCGCTTGTTGCTGCTGCAATCCTGGCATAAGTACTACTGTGTGGTATGCTGGACCAGAGAACAGAAAACTAAACAACACCCCCCTTTCCCTCCCTTTTTCTCTCTTTTCCCTGAAAAGGTGTGTTTGAAGGGTGCTGAGGGGTGGAACAGGGAACTCACCCAGCTGAAAATCAAATATTCCCCCCCCTTATAATTCAGATCAGACTGAAACCTGGTTCTTAAAACAGGTGGAGGGTGGATACAGCTGCCTCTCAGCTCTATCTGCCTTAAAATATTCATGGAGGCATTGTCTCAGTAAAATGCTGATGGAGCTGATGGCTTGACTAAAATGAAAGCTCACCAAAAAATGCACTTTCTTCCTGTAATAGAAAGAAATAACTGATGCCTGGAGGATGGAGGAAGCACTCTCTCCATCTGTTCTTTTCCCAGGCTCTGCAAAGAAGAGCAGTTGTTGCTGCTTTTCAGCCCAGAGAGTGCCTTCCAAGGGATTTCTCAACATCGGAAATCTTATTCCCAGACCTGTGCGTTCTTAAGCTTAGGGCTGTTTAAAGAAAACAAAGCTAGATCTTCAGCTCTTCCATAGTGATTGTTGTACAGCCTCAATGCTATTCTCAATTTCATATCCAATTCTGGTTTGGTTTTTGTTGTTTTTAAAAAAAAAAAAAAGCTGTCCTTAAAGCAATGTGTTATTCTTTGTCCTTTGTAATTATTAAAATATATATACACATGCACACATGCAGAGGGAGGAGTTTGTGTCTATGCAAATACAAGGAAATGTGTAATCTGTGCAGTGATGGGCATAGTTTGTGTAACAGTGTCATTCCCTTTGAGACTGGGTTATCTCACTGCTGTGGCACCTCACCCACTGAGTTCAATGACCGGCATTTCTTTCAAGCTTGTGTGGCTTCTGCTTCAGTGCAGCTGCTGTTCAGACGTCATAGTTTTAAAGCTTCCTTCTTTGGGTGGCTGATACGTTAATCTCGAGGGAATTAATTTCCCTGGGGAAGAAAGCCATATTTTATCAATTTTTAAGGAGTGTGCTACCAGGCTTTAAAACCTTAAAAATGAACTTGTATCACTGGGGAGAGGACAGCTGCAATACATAGTCTCCTGGTCTTGGAATGGAAAGCTAATCCTTATTTGTGGACCAGAGGTCAGTTCTGTATTTCTTTTTGGGCACAAGCCTAATTTTACTCAAATCATCCATCCCTGGTTTCCATGGGATGGTCAGGATAGGCACACGTATGTGTTTTGAGCAGGTAATTCCTCTGCATCTTGAGGCTTTCAAATACTTTGGCTTTAGTTTCTCTGTGTTAATGGTTTGAGTTTCTTAATGTACAAAGTTGTATCTTTATAGGCTTGACTTAAGTGGTACCGATTTCCCAACTTGCAGCTTGAATTTAGCCTTTATTGTTAGTGGCATAAAAATAAGCTATGAAGCTGGAATCGGTTGTCTGTAACAGGATTTTAGTATGCATACTGTAACAAGAGCTTAGTACACGTGTGCATATATATATATATATAGGGTTTTTTTGGTTTTATACCATCTGTCTTAAAGTTTACACTTTTTTTGGTTTGGTGTATCTTAGGATCCCATGGAGCTGGTCATCCCTCGGAAACTTTAACACCACTGATTGTTTGGGGTGCTGGGGTGAATTATCCACAGAAAGTCACGTCCCAGTTCTTTGAAGACAGTTTTTTGAAAGGTAGGTAAAATATAAAACTTAAGTGCAAGATTTTGGGGAAAGGGAGGTGTTTAACCATTACACCTGTTGGTGTTCACTGCCTTCTGTTCCATTACAGTAAATATGACTTGCTTTGTGTGGTTTGGAAAGAAGAGGTGACAGGGCATGCCTACGGAGTATGTAGCAAAATCGAGTAGATAATATCGGAGTCGGTTTTGTTTTCTAATCATGGAATTGAAGACTTTCTTTCTTTGGGTGCAGGAGGCTATTCACACTCCTAAAACTTACTTCCAGAGGACACTTAATTCTTAGGAAGACCCCCAAAGGTTAAAAGCTATTTGTACAGAAACATGATAAGTTGACATGTCCTAAGACTCTTTTCTAGGTCCGCAGTACAACCCTGGGGACTTTCCAGGGGCTGTCTTGTCTCACTTGCATCCTCGTGGCTGTTGAGGAATTGTAAACAGTCTTTCTCAATGAAAAACTGACTCTTTACTGTTATTTTTCCCCTTTGTAATCTATTAAGAAGAGTAAACTTTAAAAAACCATTATATATAAATGAAATAATTTATATAAATATTATATATATACACAGATATAAAAAATATATAATGTAATAAACACTGGCTTACTGAAATAGCAATGGATTTCTAGAACCATGTATGATTAATCTGTGCAAGCTCTTCCTCTTTCACGTGCCTGATTCTTGTAGCCTGCTCTGTTTCTTAAGATGCCTTGAATCTCTCAGGTTGTTATTCGAAATCAATGAGGTAATGACTGTCTGTTTTATCAGATTGTTTGTCAAGCTACATTAGAGAAGAGAAAATGGGCAAAAATTACTTCAGCCCTGAGGTTTTAACCCTGCCCTGCTCTTGACCAAGGTATTTGGTAACGGATTAAACACACAGGACTACTTGGATAGAACATGCTAGCATTTCACACTCTGTGATTAACGGCTGCTGTAAAACTATGACATCTCTGATAAAATTGAAAATTAGTTGTAGAGTAAAAAATAGAAAACAGAGTAAAACCAAATGATTTTGGTGTCTGTGATGGCTGATCTGCTAGACTTCTAAGGACACTTGATTTCTCTAAGGGTTGACCCGTAATAGTTGATTTTTACAGCTGTCAGTTTCCTTAATTCTCAGCAGCTTTAGTACAAACCTCAGCGTTTGACTTCAAGTAATGATGAAATGGTGTGAGAGCATTTCAAAAAAGAACAATCAACCACCAGACTAAAAAACACCTCAAAGCAAAGATCAGAAACTTCTCCCTTCATTCTGGACTTGCTTTGCAGCTTTTGAGCTGTCAAGCATGTTGTTGGTTTGTTTAGACATTATCTTTCCAAGTTCTTAATTGCCAGGGGTAATCTCTGTTGGAGATTTGAGTCTCTCTGAGTATCTTGGGAGTTTGAATCTCTGAGTAATAAATATCTTCTTTAAAAGTGACTCTTCTCTCAATGGTGTTACACTACAGCTTCTAATAGGCTATGTAGTTTAAAAGTAAAGAAAAAAATTGTTGAAACGGAACTTAGCACTTTCACAGGTCAATACAGTTCAGCTTCTCCATTAAGTTATAATCCCAGCTATTTTCACAAAGCTTAAATATGAAAGAAAAGATGCTTAAAAGAGGTCTCTTAAGTTCTTTGAATTTGCTTTTCCTGCATCATACAAATGCAGCTGAGTGTGTGCAGGAGAGGAGAATGTTTTCAAGACTGCTGTGTCACTGATGTATGTGGGTGTCCAACTTATATTTGCGATTGCATGCACCAATGTTCAAGTCCTTTTGTCTACTGACAATCCTTCCTAATTTCTCTGAGTTAAGAGCTCATGGAAAGAGCAAAATATTTCTAATGCTGACAAACTTCGTACGCTCTGTTCAATGCAAGCAGGCTGTAGGCAGCTCAGTGAATTGTCTCTCTTCTTGTTATTGCCGCCCCCCAAAGGCGGTGCCAACAGGCAGGACTTAGTCTGTCCAATTCGTCACGGAAAGATTAATGGGCTCCTGGATGGCCGGAAGGGTGCGGTGTCTGCTCTGGGGTGACGGTTGCCTTCTTATCAGTCCCTTCACCTGTGCTCTGCCTTCCCTCAGGCCTGGCCGTGCAATCATCTTGGAGAGATTTGTGATGGCAGCCCTGCGTCCTGTGGGCAATGTGTAGCATTACCCTTTCAGCCGTTGGCTTGACCCTTGAGAAAGAGAATACAGGGCTGCTCTCCGGCTCCTCAGCACAGGTCCTGCTGGGTGGCCTTGGGGCACAAATCCAGAGAAGCTTGTAAGTGAAGGCACAGCCTTCTGCAGCAGAAGGATGTGGGATGGTTGTTTTCATCTATACACATTGCTGTTTTGGCGGGGGCTCAGCCTGCTTTGCCATGGCTCAGGGATCTCAGTGTACCCAGTGCTGGTTTTGCTTCTGTGAGGTTTTACAGGAGATGTCCTTTGGTTCATGTAGCCTCAGCCTCATCTTGAACCAGCGATTCCCTGCTGTTTCCCCTGGAGCCTTTGCATCTGACTGCCCAGTGGGCTGCAGTAAAAGCAAGGCAGGATAAAGGAAAACAAAAACCTATCAAGCAGGTGGAAAACTTTGCTGAGCACGGTACAGGAAACCTAGACAGTGAGCTGGAGTCATAAACCAGCCTGGGCAGCACGTACACCCAAGGTGCCTCACTCCTGGGAGGACAGCCTGGGCTGGCCGGTCTTCAGGTGGGCCCTGGTCCTCAGGAGCTCCTGGGCTCGATGACTTACATACAGCTCCTAGTCCAAGGCAGATGTCTTCAACTCTGTGCCTTTTGGGAATGTCTGAGTAGGGGAAGCAGAGGTGTAAAAGCTTCTGACGAAGCTAGATTTTTCTCTAGTAGAGCTACAGTTTCTTCCTACTTTGAGCACATTGTGTGCATGTGGACAAGTTTTCCAATAGTTTTCATTGGACAAAGTTATTTAAAGGAAAACAAACAGTGCATTATATATAATAGAAATATGGATGAGAGTCTATACCTCTAGAAATATAAACCCATTTCCTTTGCTGGGAAGCAGACGGAAGCAACCTTGTTCATTGTGGTGTGAGTTTAACACAATTCATGACTAATGCTGGTAATACTTCCCCTGTGTTGCCATGGGAACTCGCTGTAACTGTATGTCTCGCTGCTGTTAAGGTACATGGCTGCTCTTCAGGGTGCTCTTGGGACCAAATAACAGTGGACTTCTACTCAGACCCCCAAAGCTAGCAGTGGTATGAATTAATAGCTGAAAACAAGTTTGGTATGTGCAATACTGCAAATGTAGATGTTTCCTGCATCAAGCTGTTTTCAGCTGAGACAGGTTTGGGTCTGGCACAGACAGGGTGTATCAAAAGATGGAGAAAGAGTGGTATGGTCTAGGATTTGAATGCATGTTTGGAGAAAATAAATGAGGCTGAGCCAGACCTTTCAGCAATAGTTTACCTGTATTTTTCATGAAACCTGTTTCTGGTGCATTTAAACTCCTACTGCATAAACCCAAAGGGTAATTTTGGGTACTGTGGCTATATCATCAATGGCCTGAGGTGCTAGGCAGACTCCTGCTTCTGTCTGTGCTGTTTCTGCACTGTCATTTTGGCAAAGCAGCTGTTAGCAGGGTTGTGAGTGGCCCGTTTAGCTTTGTGTATTGAGGATGGTGGCTGTGCCCGTTGCTACCATTGTTTAGTTCCCAAGTTGAGGGTAGGTGCCGCCAATGTTTTTACTGCTGTATTTGAGATCCGCTCTAGGTAGGTCTTTGACAGTATTTTAAGTACTGTATCAGCAAGTCTGTTTCAGCCCCTATCATTTTTTCCTGTGTATCTTATTTTTTTAGGATTGAATAAAAAAAAAAAAAAGCCATGTGTTGTCTGTTTGGGGTTTTTTTTGGTTGGGTTTTCTTTCCTGCTCATATTATTGCTGTGGGTAGTAGGGCAGCAAATTTTAAAGGAAAAGAAGACAAAAAAAAAAAATCCAAACCCTGCTAAACTCTTTTTAAATAGCTCTCCACCCCCAAAGAAAACAGGTTATTTCCTCTTTATTTCCTTAGAGGCAAATGGAGAGCAGGAAAATACAGTTTTGAACCAGCTTTTTGTATGATGCGCTACAGCTTTAGGGGCTTGTACATTCGGCTTTGTCTCTGCCTTTGTTGTAGTTGTTCCAGTTGCTAAATCGTTGAACTTTTCCCTTGAGCTTGCTATTGGCCTGTATTGCTTATGGCAGACATGAAGTATATTTGTACCACTCTATGCCAGTATGTTGGGGACCTTGGGTTAAATTTTTTTTAAAACTATTGAAGAGATTTAAACAGCCCTTCTCCTAAACCTGAGTTTGAATCTTTTAGTTGGCACAGGAGGTAATACATCACTTTCTATACTGTGCTGGAAAAAAAAAAAAAAAACCCTTGGACTTTCTTCAACTGATCTGGGTCACAATTGCAGGCAGCAATTTATCCTGGTGGATAAAAGAAAATGTGAACTGAAATGAATGCACGTTATTGTTTCTGCCTGTTGAGTTCCATCTGCAATCCCTCTTGAGCTAGCATCCTAAAGCCAAATTATAATTTTCTTTAGTAACAACACTTTACAGAAAACAGCAACAAGACATTAAATATCAGCTGAACTATCCCTTTCAAATCTGTGTAGATTAGCTGTTCATGTGCTCTGTTATTTCTTGTAGAATGGAAACTGGAGGACTTGAAGAGACTGGATGTCAATCAGGTATCAAACATACCTATTTACTAGCTTATAAATTTTTCCCTTAAATTATGAGAGTTCTGTGATTTAAACTAATTGATGGAATTTTAATGAATGATCACACTGACATAGCATTTCCCTGGAATGTGTTACTTAAATGCTAGAGTTGCAGGAACTGCACCCATATTGAATATAATATGAAAAACTTTAAATTGCTTGTTAACATGCGTGGCAGTTACATACTTCTCTTCCTGAAGATGCATTATCACACCACTTTTAGTTATGTGATCATACGCCATTGCAGAAAGAGTGCAGTACAACGTGCCAGGTACCCCCTGAAAACTCAGTGCACTATCTGAAAGTAAATTGAATAGCATCTAACGTTTTCAGAGTGGGATTTGTTTTTGCAAACCTTTAGGAGTAACTTGGGCGTTTTCCCTCTACTTTCTACTTTGAAAATGTTCTGGACCTGAGCTTATACCTCCTCGGTAGCTCCTATGAACGTGCCCAGCTAAACACCAAAAAAACATGGTCTGATGACCATGTTCCCCAAGTTGGTGAGCATCTGCTGTATGCTTTTCACTACACTTAAGTTAGTCAGGTGTATGTTTAGTATAGATTTTCAGAGCCATGTATTTCAATGTCTGTATTTTGTCACTTTTTCCAGAAGTTGCTATCATTATTGAATCAGAACCAATTCTTGCTATACTGTTAAACTGGGTTTTTTTCAACAGGGCCTGTGATTATGGCCCATCCACTTAGCAATTTTGACAATTTGTACTCTAAAGGAAGAAAAAAATGTTGGCAGCTTAACCCTTGATACTAAATCAGCCAAGCTTTTTCAAATCATGATGATAACGCATATACTTGTGTGCACCTGAAGCTTGTTTGCTTCTTTCTTCCTATCATCCTTTGAAATGCAATATATGAATAACAGACTCCAAACCTGCTCAAACAAGGGAAATAAATTCGTGCTGTGAGGTTGAAGTTGGGAATGTTCTGGATCAGCTGCTTTCAGCAAAGCCCTGGTACAAAATTAGAGATGAATTTTCCTGTCAAGGTTGGCAGAAGTTACAGGGATGTTATTTTGAGACTGTATATAAGAGTTTTGAGTGCCCCTCTGTTCTGCGTAATGGAGTCCCCAAAGACAGAGCTTTTATACTGTAGTGCATGTGGGACTATGGGTAAAAATAGGAAACCAGACTTCTGCTTACTATTACACTACATGTATATTGTCCTCTACAAATAATGGTTTGGAGTCTCCTGCACCATAGATCTGAGGCTGGAGCAGTGCCTGTGGTTTCAGTATAGTTTCTTCAGATTTATGCTGGAAAAACAAAGAATTTTGGTGCATAGTTTTATATCAAAGGAGAATGTAAACCTGGTGATAGCCAGTGTTTATCATCACAAGTAGAAGGTATTGGTAGTGTTTTATGAGAAGCCTTAGTGTAGATTGAGATGCCTTCCTGAGGGCTGACTGGGACATGAGTAAAAGTGCAGAATCCCCCTCTGATGGGGAGAAGGTGAGTAACTGGCACCATGGAAACGGGGGATAAGAAGTGCTGTGAAAAGCAGTATATTCAGTGTACTGCTTAAAGCTGTAAATATGCAATTAGTTCTTTTGGTGTTATAAATAGTCATAAAAAGTGGTATGCCTCTGAGTGTGGTGAAGGAGGTACTGAATTCCTGTGAATAAATACTGTGGGGTTTTATATTTGCTTTTTAAATTAAATGCATTTTTAAAGCTTTATCAGTAGTGGAGCCTCACATTTTGAATCTAATCATGCCATGATGACTACTGGAAACAAAAAAAGTATTGTAAAGGAGTTTTGTGTGTAATAACTTCACAGTATTGTACCATTTACTTTTGCAAATGCAGATATGTTAAAATTAAACTGAATTTATTAGTTCTAGAAGATGGAACTATCTTAAAATGGGGATGCTTCTGTTTGCACAGGCTGATATTGCACCGCTGATGGCTTCCCTTATTGGTGTGCCTTTCCCCCTGAATTCTGTGGTAAGAAGTACAAACACTTTTCAGTATTATAGAGATCTGCTTGCAAAGAGGTTTTGGAGACAACACTTGAGGTGTGTGAGGGGGAAGATTGTAAATTTGGAAAACTGGTATAAGTTGTGGAGACTGCTTTTAGTTTTAGCTTTATATGTATGTCTTCAATCTGGAGCATAAACTCAATCTTTTTATATATTGTATAGTGCTTTCAATTGGAAAGGCAGCTGATCCTTTTATAATCTGCAACTTTATACTCTTGAGCTACATAAAAGTTTTTTGTTACTCTGTTTTTTAGGGATGGTAAAAATGCAATATGGTTTGAATAGCACTTGATTTTGATCACGAAAGCTGAGCCTGTAAACAAGCTGGTTCCTGCAGTTTAATTATTTCTTGTTTAAACTAGTGTACTTTCTTCAGATGGTATCTAGTGCCTCTAATTTAGTGAACAGTGAGTGCCATCACTGTGAGATAGCTTTTTCTTTGAATTTCCTTCATATATTATTACATAGTCCAAAGGTTGTCTCATAAATATCTAATTGACAATTAGCATTAGATTAGTGTGCTTTCATGCTGCTCGTTTCATTTTTAAAATGCCTATTTACAGTGTATTTTTTGAAATATTTCTTCTGGAAACTCTGCCCTAAATTCAGTCCCCCTGTCCTGCACTCATTGCTGGTAATGCAAGGAAAGCTGCCCAACATAAGGTGGCATGGGAACTGCTCACTTTTCCGTCACACGTACTGGGTGAGTCAGGCCCAGGCAAGTCTTTGGATGGAAGACTTTTAGGATTTAAAAAATGGCTTCTAATTAAAGGTTGAGCTTGTATTACTGTATAGTATATATTTTAATGATGACTTTCGCTATTGACCTTTTTTGTGTTTCTGTAGGAGGTGGGATATTATGAACAGTCCCTGTAATCTTGTGAAATTATACGAGAAGAGTGTTTTCAAAGGGGTTACAGTAGTTATTTCAGGAGTAATTTAAAGTATTCTTGCTGCTCGTTTGGACTGCCATTCAGTTAGAAATTTCTGTTTCTTTGTTTAATTTTCATGTATATATGTATTTTTCTTCCCTAGGGAACTCTGCCTCTTGAATATCTGAACAATAGTGCTCATTTCAAAGCAGAGAGCATATTTACCAATGCTGTTCAGATTCTTGAGCAGTTTAAGGTAACTAAACATATGGTAAAGAAAAATATTTCTTTGAATAATAGTTGTTGCTGTGTGTAAAGTAATTATATTAGGACATACGCTGTATATAGCATGCTGTAATTCAAAGGACTAAAATTGAATGCACATACTGCGTGATGTGGATTGACTAGCTGTGAGCATATCTGAAGGAGTTTGAAAGACTTTAATAAACGCCTTTTTTGTAAGACGGATGAGTAACTTTTTTCTTGATTCTTAACATAAATGCTGATGTTTATTGGCGTTAATGTAAACCTACATGTAGTGTGCTGATACCTGAAAAGGGAAATACTGCCTTTGCAACAGGGGCTGGGAGACAAGGCTCTGAGTCAGGAACAGTGTGCAAACAGATCAAAAAAGTAACAGGCACCTGTCCATTAAAGAAATAAAATTAGCGGCCTAATTAACTTTCATCTGATGCTGTTGTATCTGTTGTTTTGCTTTGCAAGTGTTCATCTCTGGCTTCTCCGTCTTCATTCATCTAATAGTGGATATTATCCTATTATGAGAACATGTGGTCCAAACAAAAAGGTTCTGTTTCACTAGACGGTGGAATAACAGTCCCAAATCCAAAAATCACAGTTTTGGCAAGACATAGAAATGCTCTGAGGGGAAGACCGTCTTCTCCACAGACAGGAAGCTGAGCCACGCAAGAGCTGTTGCCCTGTCAGGAAATCTGTGTGATGGTAGTGGAATACAGAACTAGCATGAGATCACCTACAAGAGATTAGCACCTTCTGTCCCTTGAATGCCAGGTTCCCAAATGTAGTTTGTGTGGATACCAGGTTGGCAGTGTCGGCAGTAGTCACTTCCAAATCTGTGGTGGAAAGCTGGCATGTAGCAGGGGAGGTGACTGGTGGGCTGGACTTGAAGTTACAGCATGCTGATATAACCTCCACAGTTGGAAGGCCTCTGCTCTAAGAATTAAGGAGGTGACTCTGGTCTTTTTCAGTTAAATTGATGCCTCAGGGATTATTTTAAAAAAGACAAAGTTCTGATCCTCCTTTTCTTTAAGTTTATTTTTATTCTGTTGTTTTGTAGTGCTAAATTACCTATTTTCTTCTTGGCTGCCTTGTTTTAGCATTGTTTTGGAACGGTTGTGTGTGAATTTCCATTGTGTTTCTCTGCTGAAGCAAAAGTAGCGCACTGGCTTAGACATGCCAAGTAGCTTTTTACTTTTGCTGTGATGGACTGACCTGATCACGGTTTGCAATCCCTAGAGAGGAGGTTGCCTTGGATGGATAGGATGATTCATGCAGGTTGCTACTTCAAGCTGTCAGGTTTTGGGAGCAGTGTGCTAGAAAGTTCCTGTCTGCACTTTACGTTGGCAGTCAGGCTGCTGCAGGAGGCCTTAAAGATTTTTTTGAAGGGTCTTGGGCTAAGTGGCTCTGACGGCATCAAAACCTTCTATTTTTATCCATGCGTGGGTTGATTGATCTAATAGCATTGCTTTGGTAGCGTTACCACAGTGTACTAGTTCCCGTCTGGTGTAAATAATACCGGTTTCATCGAGGGAGGTTGTCACTGAAGTCCAATAGCACCTCTAGCCATATCTTTCCTTTATCCCGCAAACTGTAGAAGTCCTTCTGTGAAAATCACTGGCTTGGGGCGTGGTTTATTTTACCTACTTTAGAGCAGGTCTAGGTTTCAAGGAACGCCAGTTCAGCACTTGAAAGAGTTACACGTATGAGAACATAACAGCCGGTTTGCTGGACAATGTATCAACAGTGTGGTTTTATCCCTTTTCCGAAGTCTTGGAACTCTTCTGTGGTTTTTAGTTTAATGTCTGATACAGTTTTTAGTCTTGTTGCAACTTGCATATAATTGTTTAATAATTTTTTATGCAGGTTAAGATGAGTCAGAAAAAGAAAACTACATTGTCGTTTCTGTTCACACCATTCAAGTAAGTGCCTGTAAATAGTAGATATATTTTACACGATTGTTTGTCTTATGTGATATTTCAATGAGATGCAACAACAGAGAAATCCAGGCTCTTTGGTCTTTTTTTTTAATGATACTGTATATCTGACGATAAAACTATGCATTACAATGAACTCTGATTAATTTCTATTTAAAAATTCTAGTTAAAAGTAGGTATATTTTTTTTAAATCCATTCCCTACATCTAGTCTTCCGTTAAGGGTCTAACCTTTTTGACAATGTATTTATATATAGACTGCATGGTAGTTTTTACTGACTTTTGTTCTTTTTTGCTATATTCTTTTAGCATTCCTTGGGAGAGGTGTAAGTCCCTATAGGGTCAGGAAATGCCATCTGTTCTTGTTTGTATGTATATAAAAGCTGAACTAAGAATTGTTTCTTCTGTGACTTAAATTCTAATGAAAAACAAACAAACAAAACACCTTGCATGCAGAAAAGATGATAGAAATCTTAAGAGTTTTCGCTGCCTGGTGTTAGCACTTCCAGGGCTGTGAAGGAGTCTCTGTAGTGATTTGTGTATCTGCGAGCTCTGTGTTCTAGTCTATGGAGCAGTTACTGACCCACTCACCCTTCAGCCTTATCCAGTTAAAGCTGCTTTTTCCTTTTTCTTTCCACCTTGAAAGGTTTATGAAAGCTTTGCTACGGGTGCACATGATACTGTTCAATTCTGCTTTCAGTTTGTGGAATGCTTCAAAAACACTTTGTCACCAAGAACAGCTGTTTTCCTTTGGGAAGTAAAACTGATGTTAATTAAGATCTCTAAATCATACAAGCGGTAAAAAGTACTCGAGTCTTTTTCTGTGAGGTACACTTAACCACTAAATAAGATTTCTGTCTTTCCAAAGAGAGATTTACTGTGTTGTTTTATACCACTGGCTTCTTCAAATGGAAAGGTTCAAGACAGTCTCTGAGACCCAAGTCAAGTCAATCTTGGGCACATAATGAATATTTTAGATGAAATTCTGATTAAGAGTGACAGTTACACTATCAAAGCATTTACTAATCCGTATAGAAGTAAAATGCCATGTCAGTTGTCTTTGATTCTGTGGGGAAGATTATTAGTTTGATTTCACAGCTCTTGTTTAAATTTTACCTTTCCTCAAGAAATGCATCTAATCCTGTAAAATAAGACATATTTTTCTTAATGCTAAATTTATCCTTAAAGGAACTAAGTGTTACTGATTGCCTTATGGACTGGTACGTGTTCTTTTTTATAAGATGTTGGACTGTTTTAAGTGGAAATTCTGGAGACATTTATCGCCTTGAAAATATGACTAAAACTTGGTATGAACATGTTGTTACTTGGGCATGGTCCTTTGCAAAAAATAAATTTATTTTAATTTCTTTAGGTATTCCTAAACCTTTTCTGAATCAGAATTTGGGTTAATGGTCCTTCCAGGGAAAGGTTTTTTTGTGAGACCAAAAGAATTCCTTGAATACGTGATTTATCTTACAGAAGGTGCCTATCCTTGCATGGTGTATGGGCAAATACTTTCTTTGGTTCCTGAAGATAATACTGTTTACAGAAAAAGATTCATACCACAGATGGTTACACGTTAATGCAAATACCCATCCATGGTGTGCTATGGGGGGAGTTTGGTGAGGTTCTAATTAGTCTTCACAACTCTCCTTGACTTTCAAAACTTGGCCCATGTCTGGGAAGCTCCTAAGGGGCCTTGTCCAATCAGGTAATAATAGCTGGGATGAAGCAGTTGAACATCAACTTTTTTTTAAGTAGACAAGTAACTTGCTAGTGCTCCAGCTTGCAGGAGGTGAAGGAAAACCAGAGGCAATTTTAGACACAACCTGTCTACACATATGTCCCCTCCTTCACATGGAAGTGACTGTGTGTGAGCAGTGAACACAAGTCTGAGCTTCAGCTGCAGGTTGTGGTCTGATGCATTAGTGTAAGGCAACTCTCATCAGTTCTTCAAACAAATTTTGCTTGAACTAAAGTGAGATACTGAGGGAAAGGCATGTATCCCCTTCTGCTGGCTTTACTGTGATGCTTTTTTTTGGTGGTTGTGGTGGGTTGACCCTGGCTGGGCGCCAGGTGCCCACCAAGCCGCTTTATCCCTCCACACTCCTTAGCTGGATGGGGGAGAGAAAAATATAATGAAAAGCTCGTGGGTTGAGATAAGGACAGGGAGATCACTCACCAATTATGGTCACAGGCAAAACAGACTCAGCTTGGAGAAATTAATTTAATTTATTACCAATCAAATCAAAGTAGGGTAATGAGAAATAAAAACTAAATCTTAAAACACCCTCCCCCCACCTCTCCCTTCTTCCCAGGCTCAACTTTACTCCTGATTTTCTCTACCTCCTGCCTGCTGCCCCCCCCCACCCCGGAGTGGTGCAAGGGGATGGGGAGTGGGGGTTATGATCAGTTCATCACACATTGTTTCTGCTGCTCCTTCTTCCTCAAGGCAAGGACTCCTCACACTCTTCCCCTGCTCCAGCGTGGGGTCCCTCCCATGGGAGACAGTTCTCCATGAATTTCTTCAATGTGGGTCCCTTCCACGGGCTGCAGTTCTTCACAAACTGTTGCAGTGTGGGTCCCTTCCATGGGGTGCAGTCCTTCAGGAACAGACTGCTCCAGTGTAGGTCCCCCATGGGGTCACAAGTCCCACCAGCAAACCTACTCCAGTGTGGGCTCCTCTCTCCACAGGTCCTGCCAGGAGCCTGCTACAACGCAGGCTTCCTGTGGGGTCACAGCCTCCTTCAGGCATACACCTGCTCTGGCATGGCGTCCTCCATGGGCTGCGGGTGGATATCTGCTCCACTGTTAACCTCCATGGGCTGAAGGGGGACAGCCTGCCTCACCACGGTCTTCACCATGGGCTGCAGGGGAATCTCTGCTCCATTGCCTGGAGCATCTCCTCCCCCTTCTTCTTCACTGACCTTGGTGTTTGCAGAGTTGTTGCTCCGACATATTCTCAGTCCTCTCTCCCCTGCTGTTCTACAGGGTTTTTTTCCCCCTTCTTAAATATGTTATTACAGTTACTCTGCCTTTTTCAGGAGAAGCTAAAAAGGCAAAGTTGGGCATAGCTTACTCCTGTGTCTGGAGCAAGAGACCTCATGGTATACTGTGCTGCCTTTCAGGGTGATTGGTAATGGTATGGACATTGCATTTCTGCACAGCTATACACTATTTGGACTCATCAGCTCAGGTTTAATGGCAGCTTTGCCTGCTAGTTTGTGTTAATCTGTGGTTGGCCTTGTCTACTGCTACCACTGAGCACAGTTCTGTTCTGTGTTTCTGCTAGCACTACTGTTCTTTCATTAAGACAAGAATAGCTTCTTCCACCACTGTTCATTGATTTGCATTGTTGTACAAAGGAGTTATATCCTTTTTTTTTTTTTAATCCTTCTGGTGCCTGAAATCTGTAACATGAAGCTCAAAGTGTGTGCACCAGCGTAATGCCTTATTCCTTCCTAGTCTGTTGGAGGTTAGTGAAGTGTAACTCATGTCTGAAGTGCTTTAGGAGTATCAAGTTCTGTAGAAATTGAAAATGTGAATGATCTGTTTTGGAATATTATAGATTTTATGTATATTTCAGCATCTCGATAACCTGAAAATGAACAAAGATATCACTAAGAACTGCCTTTCCTAAATTATTTGAATTAAATTATGTAATTGAATAAAGTCTCTATAACAGAAACATAGATAGGTGTTCCAGAAGAAATCTGAATCTAAAATTTCAGATTGAGACATTCTGGTTTCAGAGAAGTTAATATAATTACTATTGAAGATGTATTTGTCTGGGAGGGAGAATATGTTCACAAATAACCTGTTCTGTAGAAACTACAACTTAATTTTTCAGCCAGAAATAGCACAAAAAAAATAGTTTTAATATTCTGTGGGGAAAATCCTGTTTTTGACTTTGGATTTCAAGTGTTTTATTGCTGAGTGACTAGAAAGCTCTTCATGAACTTCAGATGCAATGACTTAAAAACTAGTGTTTGAGTTACATGTTGAATATGTTGCACCAAAAGCATTAAGCTAGTTCATGTTTATATATTACAAGCATATTTTTCCTCCTTATTTACACAATGTTGGCAACAGAGAAAGCTTCTTGAATTGATATAAAGCTTCTGATTTCCACAGGGAATCTCATGCTTAGTAGAAACATGGCTGGCACAGTGGACAGGGAATGAAGGAGGTCATTAGACATGTGCCCTTTTCTACTTGGATCTAAACGGAATCTCTCTCAGAAATCCATCTGTCAGGTGTATAATGGTAAGGAGGATGGAGCTGATTATTGCTTTGTGTGATAGAACAGTATTCAACAGTATCTACTTGACCAGGTTTGAGGCAGCTTAGAATTTGGATAGCTGTATCTATTAATAAGGATGTCTCTGCCTGCCAGTAATGCCATTTTCATTTTGTCAAAGCGCCTTCATCAAGGAACAAGTCTGTGTAAAAGCATATTTTGAGGCTACTGGTGAAACTGTTGAGCATACATTTCAGAAAGAGCGGAGCTGCAAGTGTCTGCAAGGTGCACAGCTGGCTCCCAGGGGAATGAACGCGCAAGAGAAGAAGAGTGTCCCTTATTGATACTGGATACTTGTTTAGAATGCTTATCTGCATTTCCAGTTGGATACCTGAAGGGATTTACTGTCTGAAAGGAGTTTCTTTCCCACTTCCTTCCACTCCCTACCTTTTTTTCCCCAGCGTTGAAAGACATTTTCAAAAATTACTTGCTTAGCAAAATCAGAGACTTTTCTTATGAGGATTCTGAGACATAGGCACAATGTTTTGACCTTTCTGTGTAAGAAAAGCAGGTAGCAAGATGCCAGATGCTTTGGGGGAAGAGTGAGGACAAATCTGAAGATTGCTGATGGAGGAAAACTCATGTCCAGGATAGTGAACTATCTTATTAGCTTTCTGACCATTTGATGTACCTTAAGGCAACTGCCGAGCTGGCATAGTCCAAAGAGGAGTGTGCCAAGGGGCCAGGTGCTACTGTTGCAAAAGCATTCCCAAAGCAGGCGTCTCTGAGCTGTGAAAGTAATCCTACAAGGAGTAGAAGGAAGACAGTGTAGTGGGGTGAGTAGATGGGACATCAGTGTTGCACTAAGAGCCTCTTAACCAATTAATGCAATTTGATTATCCCAACAGGTACGAGAGATTTAAGATATTAAATTACACAAAAGCACAGGAGTCCTTTTCTGTATGCCTGGTGTATACAGTGCTTTCAGGGAAGACTGTGCTTCCAGCTGTTCAGGTTCTGGTGCCTCACAGTAAGACATCAGAAGCAGTGGTTTAAGAACCACCATACTAAAAAAAAAAAAAAACAGAGGTGAGATGAGGACCTGAATTATAATCGGTGCTTGCTTTCCACTGGCTGTACTTTTCTGTTGACTGGATTGAAGTTTATATCAATAAAGGTTTTTTTAGGAGGAGACAGCTTATGTATCATTTAAAGTCAACTTTGTCTTGTCATATATGAAAAATCCCATACCATCTTGACGCGGCATTTTTAAAGGAACTTAATTGTTGGAATACTACATTTTAATCATCCCAAATACTTATTTTTGATGTATAATCAAGTTATAACTTGCATAGTTATATAGAAAATCACTGCATTTTTAATGTGGAATGTACAAATAGAAATTTGCCTCTCCCTCACCGCATGAAAATACAACTTTCCCTTTCTTCTACCCTCTAATATGAATTGAGATATAACTCCCTTAAACATTTGCATGGATTTAATGCAAGGAAGTATCAATCATGTAGACTGAGTCTTTCCACATAATTATGCATCATGTATTTGTCATGGTGATAGAAAATAGCTCTTTTGTAATGTAGATTGTCTTTGAAGATGTACAGCAACTTCAAAGAAATGGCATATGCACAAATACCTCTCATTTCTTTGTTTCTCTGATGACTGGAGATACAGCACTACATTGTTCCCTCTGTCTGATGGCCTTTCAAAACTTAAATAATAGATACTTCCACAAAATTGACATTTGGAGCAAAGTGAAACAAGTGATTTCTCCTCCAGTATTAAGTGGGGCAGGTTCTTTTAAGATGTCAGTAAGCATAGTACATCCTTTGAAGCATCCTATTCTTGTTTTCTTTAAATAAATGGTAGTATGTGAGATATTTGTGATACAAGTGATAATGCATTGCAAGAGCAAACATTAAAGATTGAATAGTAGGGAAGGATATGTCTAACTCATTACTCTTCCCATCCATTTGTCTGAATACTTTGTGACTCCGGAGGAACCTTGATTTAGCAGAGGCACTGATTTTTCTGGGAAGACATTTCATCCCCTTTTATTCTGTGATCAAGAATGAGGGACAGCAGGTTCTGTCAACTTCTAGTGAACCCTAGGCAGGCAGCCAGCTTTTTCCTTTCTCCGCTTTGTCCCCACTGTGGACGCTGTCCTGTGCAACCTGTTGTAGGTGACCCTGCTCTGGCGGGGGGGGTGGACTAGATGATCTCCAGAGGTCCCTTCCAACCCTGACTATTCTGTGATTCTGTGAATCTAGGCATCGGCCTGCTTCTGGGGCAGCTGGTACAAGCAGACCTGTATGGGCACCATTAGCCTGTTGGTGCCTGGGAGGCAGACTGGCAGCCCTCTCCTCTCCACTCTTGGCTTTAGGAACCTGCGTATGTACACGTGAACAAAAAATAGAATAGCAGAGCTATAGAGACAAAAGTGCTCAAGTGGAAATAATGGCTTCTTATTATTTAAAAAAAAAAAAAAAAAA
>VZSZ01001646.1:1342807-1453951 GCA_013398815.1 Ibidorhyncha struthersii | reverse complement strand
AAAACAAAACAAAAAAACAAACGGCTCAGATGGTAGATGTGTTATCTCTTTAGGGAGAAATCAATGCCTCTGCTATAAAATGCATGGTCTTTGGCAAAAATGTCAGCTTCTCTTTTACTGAATGGGCTGTGTCTGAAGCACTCTGTTAAACGCTGCTCAGGGAGGATGCAATCCTCTTAGAAGGCAGGCATCCCGCTGGTCTTGGGTTTCAGCAGTGCACTCAGGAGCTTTTAGTTTGTACATGAAAAGCTTACTGGCAGCGACTCCTGTGCAGGAGGACCGGGGGTAATTGGATTTACTATCAAGTAGGAGGTAGGTAAGTCCTTTAGAAGGAGCTGAGAGGCTAATGTGTAAGATAAAATATCACAAGATTTATGTGTATGTCTCTGTTTCCTTGCATAAATCCCTTTGGCCTTTCCTTGGAACTTGTGAGGCTCCTTGCAGTGAGGGTGAGGGTGTACAGGCAGGTGGTGGGATGGGATGGGCAGAAGATGTTCTGCACTGCGGCGTGAGGTAAGAGAGACAGTGCAGGGCTCTTTGAGGATCTCATTAAGAAAGGCCCGATAACAAATAGCTTAATAAAATAGCTGTTTTAATAAGATAAAATAAAAAATAATACAGATGGTGAATTGTGTGTTCCTTTAGATGCTGGGTACCCTGCATTTGTGCAGCATCAGATGAAGCCTGGATGGATTTTCCCATGGTGCTGCACAGATCCTGTCTGTGGAGAGGTTCCCCTCTTTTGGTCATTCAAGCTATTACATGATCTTTTTTGCAAGAAATTGACTCTAGTATTTGCTTCTACAGTCAAACAGAATGGAGGTTCACATGAGAACTTCCTGCTGCACTTCTAGATAAATATGAGGACAGGCAGGCAGCGTAATCACCAGGATGGAGTGGGAGCCACCTGCAGGCTCCTTGGTTACTACAAGCTGGCTGGGTTTGTCCTGTGGCCAAAGATTTGTTCTGCACAGCCCAAAGCCACGCTGGGCAGGCAGCAGACACCTGGGCCTACTCAGGTGAACTGTTAAGTGGTTCACCATCTCCTTGATGTATGATGGTCTCCTGGTCAGGATCAGTATGGGGCGCCTGCCCAGATGTGTTTTGGTAGCCATGGGGTGCCGCTATTAGGTACCTGCCCAAATACAGCACATGCTGCCTGCCCCGGCTGCAACTGTTTGGGAAATGGTTGCTACGGTTTAAGTTTGGCGTGTAGAATCATGGAGCAGAATCACAGAATTGTCTAGGTTGGAAGGGGCCTTTAAGATCATCTAGTCCAACCAAGAGGACCTGTGGCACAGTGCTGCGTATCCACCACACTGCAGGTATGTAGATCCAGCTTGTATGACATAAATGATCATACATTTTGCAGAGGTGAGGGCTGACTTGCGACATAGGTAAGGCGTTATTTAGAGTCAGCACGTGTCCCCTGCAGTACTGAAATAGAGGAGACTTTAAAAATGGTGCATTTCCTTTCCTTCAAGGATCTTCATCTTCCTTATTAAGCCCTTCCCTTTTCAAGGCTGCTGCATCATGTCCTGCTGGCTCTTCAGGCAAAACCCATGCCCCTGCTAGATCCCTGCATCCTGCTTCTCTGTTCCACTTTGAGCAGGCCGGAGGGGGTGCTTCACAGAATCTCCTAGATTGGAAAAGACCTGTAAGATCATCTAGTCCAATCATTAACCTCACACTGACAAGCCCACCACTAAGCCATGTCCCTGAGCACTATATCTACATGACCCTTAAATACTTCCAGGGATGGGGACTCCACCACTGTCCTGGGTAACGTGTTCCAATGCCTGATGACCCTTTCAGTAAAGAAATTTTACCTAATATGCAACCTAAATTTCCACTGGTGCAACTTGAAGCCATTTCCTCTTGTTCTGTCACCTGTTACTTGACAGAACAGGTCGACTCCCACCTCTCTGCAACCTCCTTTCAGATAGTTGTAGAGAGCAATAAGGTCTCCCCTCAGCCTCCTCTTCTCCAGGCTAAACAACCCCAGTTCCCTCAGCTGCTCCTCATAAGGCATATGCTCCAGACCCCTCACCACTTTCGTTGCCCTTCTTTGGATGCGCTCCAGCACCTCAATGTCCTTCTTGTGGTGAGGGGCCCCGACGTGCAGAAAGAAGACTCCACAACCGGGGGTGTTATGAAGTAGGTATGTTTTATTCAGCACTGGGCAGCACGGGGGGGGTCATCCCACCACAATCGTGTGCACCTAATGCGAAGCAAAACTCTGCATTTATGCTACTGACTTATACATATTCAATATATGTTACAAGACGCCTATACATATGCATTCCCTATCCCCACTTCCCATGCAAATCAGTTCTCCGCCTATTTGAGTCTGCGCAGTATNNNGGTCTTCGTAGTCTTGGTTCCTGTTTCGAGTGCTCCATGTACCGCTTCATGATTGTTTGAGACCAGTCATCCAGTTTAGGACTGGCTCCCCGAAACTACCTGTTCGGCCAAGCTAAAAACATTCATAATTTTTAATATTTCCCTACAGCTATCCCTACGCTAGCATTCACTTTAAGCTCCCTGTCTCAGGCCCAAAACTGAACACAGTACTCAAGATGAGGCCTCACCAGTGCCGTGTACAGGGGTAAAATTACCTCCCTGGTCCTGCTGGCTACACTATTCCTGATACAGGCCAGGATGCCATTGGCCTTCTTGGCCACCTGGGCACACTGCTGGCTCATGTTCAGCTGGCTATCAATCAACACCCCCAGGTCCCTCTCTGCTGAGCAGCTTTCCAGCCGTTCATCCCCAGGCCTGTAGCCTTTTCAGGGCTTGTGGCCAAAATGTAGCACCCAACACTTGGCCTTATTCAATCTCATACAGTTTGCCTTGGCCTATCAATCCAGTCCATTTAAGTCCCTCTGCATGGTGTCCCTGCCCTCAGGCAGATCAACACTTCCACCCAGCTTGGTGTCATCTGCAAACTTACTAAGGGTGCACTCGATCCCCTCATCCAGATCATTGATGAAGTTATTAAACAGGACTGGCCCCAGTACTGAGCCCTGGGGGACACCGCTCGTGACTGGCCGCCAATGCCAATGGAATTAACTCCATTCACCACCCCTCTCTGGGCCCGGCCTTCCAGCCAGTTTTTTACCCAGCAAAGTGTATGCCCCTCCAAGCCATGAGCAGCCAGTTTCTCCAGGAGAATGCTGTGGGAAACTGTGTGAAAGGCTTTACTAAAGTCTAGGTAGACAACATCCACAGCTTTTCCCTCATTTACTAAGCGGGTGACCGTGTTGTAGAAAGAGATCAGGTTTGTCAAGCAGGACCTGCCTTTCATAAACCGATGCTGACTGGGCCAGATCATCCGGTTGTCCTGTGCATACTGCGTGGTAGTACTCGGGATGATCTGCTCCATCAGCTTCCCTGGCACCAAAGTCAAACTGACAGGCCTGTAGTTTTTCCAGATCCTCCTTCCAGCCCTTCTTGTAGATGGGTGTCACATTGGCTAGTTTCCAATCTACTGGGACCTCCCCAGTCAGCCAGGACTGTTGGAAAATGATGAAAAGTGGCTTGGTGAGCACCTCCATCAGCTCTCTCAGAACTCTTGGATGGACTCCGTCCGGTCCCATAGACTTGTGTATGTGTGCTGCAGTAGGTCACTGACCATTTCTTCCTGGATTGCAGGGGGACCATCCTGCTCCCCATCTCTATCTTCTAGCTCAGGGGGTTGGATCCTCAGAGTGCAGCCGGTCCTATTACTAAAGACTGAGGGAAAGAAGGCATTAAGCACCTTCAGAGCATGGCCTCATCCCTCCTGGCCTCTGGTTGTCCACAGCTTTTGCCACAGTAGTTTGCATGCAAAATCTGCTGTGTGCAGCCCAGTTATCTTAATTGTTTCTCTCTGTTCAGTGAATTGGCAGCTGGCAGTTAGCTTGCCTGCTCCTTTTTCTCTCATCTCTGCTATCTAAAGGATTTACATAAATATCCTAAGGCACTTTGCTGTTGAATATGCGAATATGCTGCATCAGGGACCCTGATTTGTGGAAATTAAAAGGCTATTTTAATTCCTAGGACTTGACAGTCCAGGATTAGACCATTAGCAGTCAGACCACTTCCTGCGGTTTCACTGATGTCCCGCTGTTTCCTTCCTTGCATGTTTGTAAATCTGAATACAAAAGCATGCTGGTCTACTGATAGGGTTTTGCAATGTGTCAGTAAAGATGCTTTTTTGCTATCTTTGGTCTGTGGAAGTGTGTGTCCCCTCCCTTCATTTCATTATGGTTTAAAGAACAAAAACCTCAGAACTTAAAACAGGACCCTCTTACTGACTTTCTTTTGGAGTGCCTGATGCATGCAGCAGTGCTTTTTAATGCTTCTTAAAAGAAAAACGGTTGCAAAGATAACCAAGTACAACCCTACAGCTAGACTGGCTGATTTACTATCAAACACGGTAGTCAGAAAACCCAGAAACACAAAAACCTACTTGAAATTTAGATGCTCCAAGACTGAAACTCCTGACAGTGGAACAGCAGGAGGAAAGAGAGTAGATCAAGTCAGGAGCTGACCCTCAAGTTGAGGGTCCTGGGCTTTAAGAAGCTGTAATAAACCCTTTAGTGTAGGTTTACTTGGAGTACCTTTTCTTTTAAAAAGCACAGCTTTAGCAGACTAAAAACATCACTGTATTTTTTTAAATCTGCAAACAACATGCATCTTGCTTCAAAATTACGAAAATCAAGTTTCGTAGGACTTGCTGTTATAGTAGCTTACCTGAAAATATTTTAGTAAACAATTAAAATTCAGGCCATCTAAACAGATTAAGGATCACTGAGTTACCCACCAAATCATTTAATCTTTGAAACTTCACTCTTTGATCAAAACTAAAACATATGCAAAGGACTGTTTCTATATCTCATAGTATGTGCTTTCAGTCTGTCTTTGGCAGATACAGTAAAACAATCCTTTCTTTGGAGTAGGCACATCTAAAGAACTGGAATTGAACACATTTTGAAAATGGAAAAAAATCAGCTTCTGGCTACTGAAATTCATGTAAATATGTAATTTGGTAAAGTCCATAGAACTGTAACACATTTTTTTTCCTGATCATTGCCCCTAGTAGCATCGTGTACTCTGTATTGCACAGCAAGTTCGACAGAAAGTAAACATCATGGTTCCAGACTTTGATTTTTGAAATACTTGCTTGATCAATTTTTCCACTCTTTGCTGTATGAACTCATCACTTGCCGTTCACTTTCTGATGATTCTCTGCTCTTGATGGAGAAGTGGGAAGGTTTTATATCATGCATTTCATTCTGTTCCTACAAGGCTATGCACCTTCCCTTCAAAAGAAATCACAGAACAATAAAGCTAGGCTAGGTTGCGACTGCTTTATCATTAATACAAAATCTCCATGCTTATCGGTTGCTAATGGGTAAATTTGATGTGGAGCAGGCATAAGCATGCAATCGTGTTTCTGCTGAATTAATAGTATTTAATGCAAGATCTGTGTCTCTACTTTCCTGTTACCCACCTCATGCTTTCTGAGGTGCTGTCTCTTGTATGGTGGGAATGTTTGAAGGCAGCTGCCATGGGAGACTGACTTTGTGACACCTGTTGCTACTCCCAAAAAAGGCTTTGAAAAAGTGTTGTTTGATTACTTGTATAACTTTTGAATAGCAGCCCTGCAAAAACATCAGGCCAGTCTTACCTCTGCACTGTCAAGATGCCATTTTGCCAGCAGCGGTGATGTGGATCTAAGCAGTGGGTCTTATAAGTACTGTTTCAGCTGATTGTGGAATTGCTGGACTGGAAGCAGTCTTTCCTCCTTAGTATGGCCCTCTCACAGAGGGGTGGGGTGGCAAACAGAGTTTCAACATATTCAGCTGCTTCTGTTGGTGGCAGTTTTCTACCATGGTTAGAGCAGAGAGGCACCGGTGCCTGCCCCCCGCAGTGCCCAAGTGGTGGGAGGACAGGGGTGGGCGGCAGAGGCCTGGGCTGCTTGGTGAGATGGTGCCAGTGGAAGAGCTTCATGGCGAGAGGGGAAGGAAACGTTAACCCAGGGGATTTCTTTCAAGTTGCAAGTTGCCAAAATGCCAGGGATGATCTTGTCTGGAGAAGAGAACAAGAACCTGTGGCTGTTCAGCCTTTTGGCAGAAGAGGTTGCTGGAGCTGTTTTGAGGGTGGCAATCTGATGCCTCTTTCCTTGCCAACCATTTTGAGCTAAGAAATAGCAAAGCAACTGAGAAGGTCTGTCTTACGTGGTGTTCAGGAGAAGCTGACCCATACAAAATCCTGGCAGGCTTTATTCAGATGGCCTTGCCCTGCCTGGTTGGGGCTATCATGAGGTTCAAGGGATGTATATCCTATCCTCCAGCTTTTTCAGGGTTGAACGAACAGGAGGAGTTGGTCCTTTTCTCCCTACCCCCCAACAGCCAATATGAAAAGTCAGAAGACTGAAGTCTGCTGAGCAGCTACTGCTGATTGCTGCTGGTGGTGGATATGGGTCAGAGAAATGTGATCACTATGTCTTCTGCAAATCTTGCTGCTCTCAGAGGGTTGTGGCATGCACAGTTTTGGTTGTTTTTTTTCTTTAGTGGAGAATGTGAAAAGGCAGTGATAGGAGGATGTAGACGTGCATGAGCTGAAAAGAGTCAGGTACATGGAGTTTATGTTGAAGAGATTATTGAGTCCTCCTGCTAGGAATTAAGTTCCCAAGCATGAGTAGTCTATCAGTTTTATATACAGGGATGTGTGTGTGGAGTGAAGCAGCTGAAATAAATTTGTTTTCATTTGACGGTGAGCTAGGCAGAGATCTCCGCCTTTCTCTTTGTACATTGCATCTGCAGGTCTTTGATGCTTCCTTGACTTTCATTATTAAATCTGCAGTGTTTTAAGTGTTAAACTACTACAGATCCTAAAGGGTTACTTTTTGTAGTTGAGTTCTGGAAAATTTGCTTTGCTATAAAATGACTATAAATCACTACCCAAATAACCAGGCCTAATAAAATTAACAAACTTGCAGTGGTGGATACAGATGTATTTGCAAGACACCTCCTTCTGTTCCAGGACTATTTCATGATTTGACTGCAGCATGCTACCTGTGCCGTTGGGAATGGTAATATCTGCAGTGTGAAGATAAACAAGAGTCATCGGCCAAAGAGAGGTCCCCTTGACATTGCTATGATGAACATACTTCATCACAGTCTTGTTAGTGCTGTCAGATAGCTTATATGAAGCGTGAATGATGTGTTGGAAAGATTAATTTTGTCAGGTATACTTATGACAAGGGTAGCTAACATCTCAGAAGGGATAGTTTACAAGCGCTTGCACAGTCAGCCCAATTGTTTTGTTTCATAATTAATTATGTTTATTCATGGATGAAGCTGTGATTTCTGTCTGGAGCTAGAGAGTTAATCTCTGATAGCCATCATGAAAAACAAAATTCTGCTTCTAGAACCATCACTGTTTCCTGTGAAGAATGTAATCTTAAGTCTTTAGAATCCTGATGATACTGTGTTAAACCTCAGAGTACTATACTTTACAGTGAATGTGTTTTGCAGTACTTTCAAGATAAGAATCGGAGGACAGAGTTGAGTCCACTGACTGAATTCTCATTGTGTGTGTTTGTTAGTTAGTAGGACAGGTTTTTTTGTGTTACAGAAAAAGACTTGATTTTACTAGTCAAGACAAGTCATCTTGCATTTGGTAGCGCTGGATTTCGGTGATGGGTAGCTGGGAGCAGCGCATACATACATAACAGTTTTCTTTATAGAGTTCAGAATCTTTCTAATAATGATCAGTAAGTTCACTTCATTACTATTAATTTAACTGTTGCATGGAAGTGTGCATTAAGTGACCTTGAGAATATGTTGGCATTCTAGTAGTGCCTCTGGCACATTGCATACTAAAACACAGGGAAACAACTCTGATCTTACAGTATCTGTCTCATATTCAAAACCTTTTAAACAGTTTGAGTTAAAATTGAGTGGTGCTAAGAATAGTTTACACTTGAACTTCTCAGATTTAAATTTTCCTTGTGGTTTTGTTGTTTGATGAGTCTTGTAGGTTTTATAGAATCACCATTTCTAAAGTTCCTGCCTTCTTTCTATAAGCACCTTTCCACTTCGGTTCATGGCTCAGCTTTGTCTCTTTACACTTTCTACTACATCTTGCAAGGGGCTCCTTTTAAATCTCCTATCTACTTTATCAGCTTTAGGAAGTGAATCATGGTCCTGAATGGATGATAAGCTGCTTATGGTGAGCCATATCTATTCCTTAACCAAGAGATAATCAGCACATTTGGCAATTCTTTCTAGTCTGGTGTGAGATGCAAAATTTTTCTAATAATTTCTTTGAGCTTTTGCTTCATATGGAGGCAAGATACATCTAAGATGATGATCACACCTTCCATTCAGGGTGAAACTTGCATTTTGATACAGTTATATACAAACAGTCCTTAATTTCTGGTGGAATTCATAAACTGTACAAAAACAATCTGTAGACAATTGTAAATTCAGCATGCTGAAAAGCGTGAATATGGAAGTAAGGTAGAATGTGTGGTATGATGTTAGCTATTGAAAATTAACAATGAACATGCTAATGGTAACTCCACTTGACAATATAATTGCTTTCTGCATTTGACTTACTGAAACTTTACTGCTTAAAACCCCACTTATTTTGTTATACCATCCATGTACAGAGATCCCAGGTGCTGTCACCTAAGAAGAAATGGGTAAAGACTATTGTTCATTAATAATAAAATGATTTGTTGAGAATAAAAACATAATTAAAGGGTTTATAGCTAAATGACTAAAGGTACAAAGTGAAAGGTAAAAATAAGGCTTTTTTACCATATTAAAAATTTGCATTGAATATGACAAGGATAAAATCCACAGAAAATAGTGTGTGTAAAACAATAAAAATGAAACAGTGAACACAGGAACATCTTGGATGTAGTTAAGTCCTAAATAAAGCTGCTTAATATTTATTCCAGATTTTCTAAAATTCTTACCTAAAAGCTAAGATACCCTTTTTCCTCCTATTAATCTCCACACATGGTGAAAACTCCCACCTTGGTTTCGTGTTTTGCTCCCTTTTCCCTGCCAAAAAACTTAGCAAAACTTGAGGGTTACAGATTTCCTTGAGGCAGTACTTGGGTCTGGTTCGCCTACTTGAAGAATTGATTCTAACCAGAGTCATCATCAGCCCTGGTGTGCACTTGCTGGCTGCATGCTGGTAGCACTTGGTGTGTGGAGCTGTAAGGCTGGCTTTCATAGGGATGTGTCATGAAGGTGTGACAACAACCAACATTGTCTCTGCTATTTTTCAACTCTGTTTTCTAAAATACGCTGTTCTCCCCACAAAGTTAAGGTGATCAAAGACCGTCACCTTGTCATCATCTTTTCCTCCCTTCTTCCCTTTCCATGAGACCTCCGTTTTCCTACATCTTTATAGATACCATCCTTTGATTCTTCTTCTAGATTGAAAAGTCAAACATTTTTAATACAGTTATTTCATTTACTCTTCTCAAAAGTTGCTGCTGTTATCCAATATGTTTTAGAAAACTCTTGCACAATACTGCTGTGCTCTGAAATCAATGAAACAGTATCAAAATATACTAGGATGTTATTAGTAATAAAAATTCAGATTGTTCCGGCACAGAATCCTTTTAATATATTTCAGAACTCAAAAGATGATATGTATGAATTATTGATGATGTCTCAAATGCTTCTGGGTGACAAGAAGAAGTGGTTCCCAAATGTTTGACTTGGGAAAAAAATGGTGCAGGAAAAATGATTTCTTCCCTCTTCATTTGGTGGAGGTTGGTTGACTGGCTTGTTTCTCCATGTTGCTACTTTCTGTAAGGGAAGAATTGTAGCAATTATTTAGGTTGATGACCAAATTCATTAAAATCAAAGAGGTTTTTATCACTGACCTCAGCGCTGCCAGGTAACTGCGTTATCTCCTGCTTTGAGGACTGTGCTAACAGCTCCCTGTGTAGCAGAAGAGAACCTCTTATTTTTCAAAGAGAAGATTATTAGGCAACATCTACTGTTAGTGTGGAACCTGAACAATTCGTCCTACACTGACAGGAACATGAACTGTCTATCAAATCAGTTAAATTGCTTAATTCTTGTATGTGCAGTGCTTCTTCTCCAGAGCAATGGTCAATAATACGGCACAAGGGAGATAATTTTCAGCAGTATTAGATGGGAACACCTACATAAAAGAAATGTCTCTTAATGCAAAAATTTTGGGATAAGCTAGCACCAGTGTTGACACAAATGTGAAGATGAATGTAGAAGAATGGATTAGTTTCAATTACGTAATTACCTCTAATGAAGCTCAGAATATTTTGGTATGTTTCATTCCAGAGTAATTTTTTATTACAAAGTTAATTTTTTCTGCCTCTTTCTCTGCTCATGAAAAGAAGAAACATTAATATCTCTTTATATTGTTGTACAGACCACTTTCTGATTCTGAACAGATGAACTTTTTAAAGAAAGCAAGACTATATATTCAGCAGCAGAAGTATGATGAAGCGGTAAGTCTGGTTTTGCTATATGCCTTTTAGAAACTTTTTACAGGGACTTCTATTGTATGTAAATATTTAGATCTGTTTAACTTGAAGTGAAACTGGGAAATAAAACTTTTTTCCTTCTTTATGATGCACATCTCACTTGTTAACACAAATAAAATCCCACTGTAAATCTCCAAAATCTTGCATTTTTACATCAGTTCTAATGAATAATACTGACTTGCTGTATTTTTTTCTCATACTTACACTGTTTGTTACCATTCTGTAGTATACTAACACACAGTGTATATTTTTATTTTCCACTGTAAAAAAGGGTCAATTGAGAGAGAATCTGAGGAGCGTAGTTCATGTTCACACTTCTTAGGCTGCTAGTTGCATGGAAAAAAAGTATATCTTGCTCCCTCATAGATCCTGCTTTGTTTTGTTCTTTTACTTGAAGCAGCTGTTCTTGGTTTTAATTTCACATTTCAGTTTGTCAGAGACTGGGAGCTATATGTGGAATTGTTCTGTGCTTCCCAGTTCTGGTATTACTTTCCTAAGCATTTGCTACCACTCACTGTGCGACAGGTTACTCGATGGGAGCAGTTCACCAGTGCTTGTATTCTGGCATTCACAGAAATCATTTGTAGACCTAAACGACACAAAGAAGTCATTCATTTTAACACGTTTAGTTTGGTCACTGACTTCTGTGCTAAAAATTACATTAAAAAGTTGAATATATAAGATCACTTTTAACCTGCCAGGTGCATGGAAGAATAATTCCTTGATGTGTTAGGGTTCAGCTCTTCTTTTTCCCTAATATGTTTCTCAGGGTAATAAATTACTATTTTATGCACAAGACAGCTAAATCTATTTTATACCTTTTGCTTTCTTATTTACCTCATTGTAAACTGGAAATAGCTGAGTTTAAATCAGTGGATCTGTTTTGCTGTGGGAGCAGGTTTTCTTTTTGTTTCCGAATACTGCTACTTGGCTGTCACACATTTACTTTTAGGAGACATTTTATACGTGTCAGCAGTAGAACCTGCGAATTTGTGTTGTTGGTTGCATATAAATTTTACTCCTTGTTCACTTGAGTGCCCTATGTGTTCAAGTTCACTCGTGATCACTAAGACATCAGGCTCGTGCCTGTGCCCTGGTTATCCTCAGCTTCCTATTGGAATGCACAAAAGGTCAGTGCATTACCAGCTGCTGGGATATAGGTGATTCTTTGCCTCCTCCACTCTACAGCTCTTTGCATTGCAAATATGCGTTTGTTATTGTATCCTCAGGAATGACGTGATTTTGGGTGAGTTTGCCCATTGGCAGACTTGTGATCTCTTCAGTAGCTGACATACCTTTTTCTGTTGATTGTTGCTGTTAAGTCCCGAATGGATACCTGGACATATAAAGAAGCATCGTCATCTATGCTCAACTTCTTATTATACTCTTCCTTACAGACCTTCTAATCACCAGAGAATCCTCTGTGACCACAAATTACACAGCTGAGCTTCCCGTCTTTGGGTAAATCATAGGGGTCAGCACGCGTCTGTGTAAGGAATGACACTCATGGCAGGGAAAAAGCACTGTCTTTATTAGGGTGTCTCCCCAGTGGAGGTACTGAGTAAGGGGGCCTGTGATTAGACTGGATACAACCATTCTGATATCCAAATGATTTGCATCCTGAGAACCACAAGCAGCTGCTTTGTGAATGAAACTGGGGCTCCAGTTCTGTCTGTGAATTCACCTCTGGTGATTAGGCAAAGCATGTGGCGTGTCAGGTACTACTGAAGTGGAGAACATGAAACCCCAGGAAGTGGGTATTTCAGGCAGTGGAGAGTGACCGTGTTCCAGCTGCATCCGTAATCCTCATCCTGTGTAAATGTTATGCCTTCAGAAGCACGTGACTGTTTTTTTGGGGTGTCACTTATAGTGGAATATATATATGGGTCAGACGCTCATGGGAAAAACAAGTGGCATGCTTGGCAGTAGGTGGTATTCAAGGTGTGCTCTCTGTGTAGCTTTCACCATCTGACCACTGTTGTGGCCAGGGATGACGGCGAAGGAGCCAAATGATGGTTGATTTTTTGTCTGACAGGAGTCCAAAGGAGTGTGTACTCCAGCAGTTGGTGCTGGGCAAAACACTATACCTGGGCACAGAGAGGACTCGCGTGCCAAGAGTGGCGATGCTGCTTGAGCTCCACTTGCTGTCAGTAAGGTTGATTTTTGAAGTGGAACTTACACTATTCTGAACTGTTGCTTATATGTTTTGTCTGCCTCTAGGTATCTCTGTGCAAAACCCTGATTAACCTTGCTTTGGAAGGCTTATCTTATTACCATACTTACGATAGATTATTCCTGGGTCTGAGTATTGCAATGGGTTTTGTGGGCTGGACGATTTACGTGATTTTGGTGATTATCAAGACCCATACCAATTTGACCAAGACTGTCCGAACTAATAAAAAGGTAGGTTGGAAACATGCAATGTTTTTTTTTTTCTGTCAGTTTTCAGCATTATATGTTTCTGTGTGGGAGACCAAATTGCACACCTTCCACTTTTGACTACATGTGGAAACTGGCAAGCTGTGGGGTCTTCTAGCTACTGTAATCCTGTGTAGTGTTAGTGTTTGGTCCATTTATTAGGATCAGTATTCCTAAGCCGTGTAAGTCTGAGCATGCAATACTGTGCTTTCTCAGTTTCTTCCTTCTTAAAGCTGTGCATTTTAGTAGATGCTAATGCAAGTGCGAGCAAACATAGTGATTTAAAACTATTAGAGGGTCTGTCTTTAACCAGAAGTCAGTTTTCAGCATTAACTGTGGTAAAGTCAGCACTCTGTTGTCATAATACTTGTTTGGAAGAATACAGACTTCAGGCTTCTGTTTTGATTTTTGTTCATTACTGTAAGGCCAAAAAAACACTAGCGTGTTGCTGTCCTCTTTGGCAGTGTGAAATCAGTTTTCAGAATCTGTGCAGTCCAGTCATGGCATTTTTAAAATGTATAACCTGTTTTAATGGAAAGGGGAACTGTGGTTTTACGGATTGGCTTGCTCTCTTGCTTTTTGTGATTTGCAAGGGTGCAGCAGAAGACATCAAAGATGAAGGAAGCTCTTTTTGACAAGATTATTATGGTTTGATTTTTCACAAAGTACAAAATCCTAGAAAATTCCTTTACTTTCAGTTATTCATCAGGAAAAGAGATATCTCAAAAAGGTGAACAGGCAAAAAACTAGCATTTCATTAGAGAAGAATTAAAGCCTTGTAGGGAGGGCAGAATCTCCCAAACTTCAAGAATTTGCTTCAGAATAAAAGGAATTGTTTCATTTGGTAATGTAAATGAGAATGAGCACTCCCTTAGCATCTTTACTGCCTTCAATATATTACTCTGAGAAAATTCTTATCATGCTATCTTGAAGTTTTTACTACTGGCTGAAATGAGATAGTCTTGGCCTTTAATGAAAATGATCAAACAAAATTGAAATGGAAAATATTCATAAGTGCTGTACTGCATGATTTAGGTTTTCTTTCATCAAGTAACTGAGAAGAAATAATCCAAGATGCATGTTATGTTAGATATGAACAAAATAATTACAATAAATAGACTGAGTATTGGGCATATTAATAATTACATTAAGCAAAAACTTCACATTTTTAGTTGACATCAGATTTTCATTTGGTATATTGATTTTTACTTGTTGAAGACAAATTTTATGCTAGCGACACTGGTAGAAAAAAAATAGGTTTCTTAGTATTTTGTCTATAGAATTTTTCTTTCCACAGTTTTAGTAAGAGGCCTTTTTCTGTAGAAACCTCTTTTAGTGTTCCTAAATATCACAGCGTGAGGCTAATGCTTCATGTATGGCAGTTATTTGGTTTATAGCTAATATTCGAGGTACTTAAAGAATTTTTGCTGAGAAACTGATCTACCATTGACAAATAGTCTTCTGCAAAGCACAGCCTTACAAAACCTGAAAGGAGCCTCTGAAAAATGAAACTGCATATCCTGTATATATGATTTTTAAAAGCTTTTCTCTTATGCTGCATTCTTATAGAATGGTGTGTTGTTTTGCTTATCAAGAAGCCTAACCTTTTAATCTATTTTTAAACATCCACAGAAAATGCAAATCTGATTTCCATTTTCTATGTATGACCAACTATATTGGACTCTATATTATTTATGTCTCTATATGGAATAAAATGTTGATTGTATGTGTTTACTCATTCAATGATAAATTATATTGTGTGCATACCATATCTATACATATTCTGTCTATATGTCAGCAATGTAAAATTTAAAACTAAAAAATTACATTGGGTCAGCTTTCTGTATGACATTTTTTCTTACTTTAATGGCATATCTTAGCAAAAATTCTATCTTAAAATCATTTAGAACTTACATTTGCTGTCAGTTTAGATCAAGGAAATTGTATGTCAGTTATGGGGGGGGGGCAGAAAAAATGCTAACCCATCTATGCGAACTGCTAATTGAATGTCTTTTCTTCTCAGCATATTTAACGTAGTCATGTGTCTGTCTACATAACTCATTCAAAGAAACTGGCATTCATGTAGAAGAAAACAGTGTCGTCAGTCATTACCTACAAAATATACTGAAGACTGCTCAGTCACTAAAGCTGCCATTGCTATGTCAAGTTGCAATACGTAAAGATAAAATTGTTTATTTAAAACTTGTACATAATCTTCCCTTACCAGTAATTCTTCTGATATCTGAACGTCCCTAGATGAGGAACGGTAGTTCAGTGACCAAGTAAAAGGCAGACGCAGAGTGATTGTTTAATGCTTCTCTTTGCACAAACAAGAGATTGCTGCTACCTGATGATTAAGGACTAGCATACCTGTCTGAGATTACCCATTTTTAAAATTTTCTTTCTCTCTTTGATGTTCCTCCTTACATCTGTCCCAGTCTGAGAACGTGTTTCTTTGAGTACATGATAGTGATCTTACAAATGTATCAAGCAGGAGGGGGAAACATGTGCTAATGGAATTTTCATTGAACATTTTTGACTGTAGTGCTGTGAACTTGAACTCAAAATAGTATGCTCCAAGTCTGGTTTTAGAATTTAAATGTAAGAGAGCTCTTTTTTCCAAGACCCCTTAGCATCTCTGACTTCCACTGGATTTCAAGTATCCACTGAACATAAATAACACTGCATACATTGGGCTTCCAGATTGTACAAGCGTTCCTTGCCTGTGGAGATTTTACTGCAGGACTTTATGTAGAGACATATTTAGAATTAGATTTTCAAATCCTACTGTTGTTTTTTTCATCTGGCTGGAAACAGTGTCCAGAGTTGTGTACACAGACACAAGGCAGCTTGAGTGACTGTGTTACAATAACATTTGCTTTTCTGAGTAACTAACAAATGGAAAATAGCATGTAGCTTAAAACTTTTTATTGCTGTTTCAGGAATGTTTGTCCAACCATTTGTTTTTCAGGAAACTACTCTTCTCTTCTACAGTTTTGCCTTTGTTGGAACGATAATAGCTTTTTTCCTGTTGATTCAAACATGTCCTTGGACATACTATATATACTGTCTCTTGCCAGTACCAGTATGGTATGCAGTTGTGAGAGAGTAAGTAAAGAATACATTTTACGAAGACTGTTTTGTAAAAACAGGTCTGTGCTTCCTTTTTGTTGGCAATTAAATTTTTCCGTAAGTTTGGGAGAAAAAGTTAGATAAAATTTTATTAAACTGCCTGAAATGCTTCCTGAGACATTTCAGAGGACTCTGGTTTATATTTCATTTGACATATAGGGTAGTTTCCAAACTGACTGATACAGCTGCCAATTCTAGAAGATGTCTTTTCTACTAGCAAAAATATATTGATGTCTTTCCAAGACGAAATGTTCTTAGTACTCTTGTAACTGTAGCAAAAGGATGCTAAAATCTTGGGGTAAATACCTGTAGCAGCTGACTTCTTTCGTAAAGTGGGACAGGTTGTTGCTTTTCTCCAGTAATTTTGAAATAGTCTGATCCTGCAGAGTGTCAAGTATGCTGAACTCCAGTTGCTTTTGGAGAATATGTGGTAGTCATGTTGAGGATTCTGCTCTGTAACTGAAACAAACTTGTCTTGTTTGGGTCTCCTTTTACTTCAAATCCAGAAATACTTGTTACCTTCTGATTTATATTACTTACCTCATCTACTGGCAATTCTGTAGATACCAACTAGGTATTATTCAGAGAAAAAGAGACCAACTGCAGTTAGATAATAAGCTGCCTCCTAAACCACTGGAAAAGCTAAATGGGGATTTTTTTCTGTCTCTAAAGCTTCTGAATGTTTCATCAGTTATGACGGACATTAAGCACAGCATAACCAAAAATATTCATAAGCGCAGAGTCGATTTGGGTAAAGGGTAATCTGAAGCTTGTCCAAATACTGGTGAAGATGTGCCAAAAATAGGAGGGAAAAAGCTGGAGGGTTTTATTGTAGATTTTCATATCAAGTAAAACTGGGCAGAAGGATCCTCAAGCCATCACCTACTCTGTTTCTAAACAGCAGGCAGGATCAGCAATACTTGAAATGTTTCTTGTGCTCTTACCCCCTCCCCACCCTTCAAAGGTAAAATCCTATATTATTTCTGTTTTTTGAAAACAGTCACTATCTTGTTCCATCATTTTGAACAGACTTCCTGCTATTCAAGACCTTGCCACAAATCTCTTGTCACTTCATATTGGTCAGTCTATAGGATTCATCTTGGTTTGTACACTGGGAATTGAAATACTAGTAAGTATTTTTTTTATCCTTATGTATCAATGGTTATCTCATTGCTAGCATCCTAACTCTTGGAGGAATTGTAAGTTTCATTAATGTGCTTGTTTTTCAGTCTTCTGTTGGATTTTTTTATTTATTAGGTCTTCAGCTTTTTCTACCGCTCTACGCTGACTATTGGTCTTCTTGTCTTTGCTGGCTGGCCAGTGGTCACACAGCTGTGGGTTCAAGCAAAGGTACTGTATTGCTTTGCTTAAAAAGAGCATTTTAAATGGCTAACAGCTGATTACATCTTAGAATATTGGGACTGGTCTCTTTTGAATGCTGCTTTAGGTTCTTGTTCAGTTGTGCTCTTATTCCGATCTCTGTCATGAGCAGCATGTAGGAAGGCAAGGGAGTTTAATATGATCTGGATAGATGTGGTATACAAGGAAAGCAATAAGACTGCTTAAGAATTTTGGGGTAGCTATGAGATAGCTCTCAGTTTTCTGTTGTTAATGATAACTAAAAATGCTTGACTTCAAATCATATGAAATGCACATCATTTATCAAGTTGTCACAGTGGCAAAACTGTTGACATGCACAATTAATGAAAGTGCCACCATTTAACTAATATGATCATTTATCGGGGAAAAAAGTTGCAGTTAACTGAAAAACATTTGTCAGTTCCTAATTGTCTGCAGTCAGCTGGCACACGTTGTTCCTCAGAGGCAGCTTTCTGTACTGGTTTTCCCAGGAAAAAAACTAACTTTTGTAGATATGGGTTTGAAGTGGCACAACCTTTAATGTAAGAGACATTTCTTCCATTAGTTTATTCAAACATCTCTTATTTCATAGGATACCGGAAACCTAGAGTTCTGGGTAACATTAACATTTTAATTAAAACAAAAAAAATTGGAGTCAAATTGCTAAGTCGTTCTTTGCAAGAACTGTCAAGATGGAGGCTTGTATTTGTTTATTTACAAATTCTTTTATTGTAACTGAGTAGCTTGTCTTAAAGCTGGTTATACACAGAAGATGTTTTGTAGCACTGAAAGTTTCCTTTCAGGAGCTTGAATCTGACCTGAGCTTGAAAACTTTAAGTGATACAGCTTTTAATGTCTTTATTTAGAGTAAAATACCTGGGATTGATTGTTGTTTTTTTTTTTTTTTTCCTCCCTCTCCTAGCAAAGAATTGAGAACTGCTTAGATGATTATGGTGGTTAAATCAAATGGCATTCAGATTCAAAGACTGGAAAATGTCAACGTATTGCTAGAGAATAGGTGATTAGTTAGCTGCTACAAACTCCTGATGAGATTAATTTTATTCCTTTTTTCCATAAGGTTACTCCTCAGCTTTCTGGCAACTGCAATGTGTGTGAATGCCACACTTTGAGAAACTGATTTTAAGTATAATCTTAGCTTTAATTCTCATAGTCTTTGATAACATTTTGACAGCTGTGTAAATGAGATTCTTTTCTGTACTAAATTGAAGTGCTGTAATAGCAATGACCCTGTGCTCTTTTTTAAGTTAATTTTACTTCTGATAGATGCAGGGGGGGGTTGCCTGTGGGAGATGCTAGTAGCCATTAGTAGTTCAGTGAAGTATTTTTTTTTCTGATTAGACAATTGTCTGTCCACATGACCTCCAAAAAAACCCATTTGTTTTTCCTCTTTTAGACAACAGCATTGATCTGGACTCTTCTGTGTGTGCTCCTGGCAATATTTCCTTTAATGCCTGTTGTAGGAAGAGAACCAAACATTTCACTGGTGTAAGAATCTCATCTTGTTCTTTAAACTTATTTCCCTCTTTGATATTCAAAATTTAGGCTGACTTTTGATATATGCAAGGAATTGTATTATTGAAAGCTGGCTGAGACAGGTATTGAAATTCAGAATTTAAATAACATGATTATAGAGACCTCAGTTATTCACTAATGTGAATGAGAAGAGACTTTAAGTTCTTTTGCCACATGGATTTGCTCTTTGTGTTATTCTGTAATTTCTTGTAGAGGGAAACATTTCTCAAAATGCAAAAAATTGCAAATTTTACATGAAAATAAAGGTCATCATTAAAGGTGGAGCTTCAGTGGGGTGCAAACATGGTAAATACCACTGACATATGCAAATAAGAACATTTATTCAAAAGCAGTTTACTTTGACATCATCTTCCTGAATCCGTTCATCTAATTTTGAATAATCTGTCTTTGAATAGCACTCTGTACCTAATGAGATATTGAGGGATATAGAACAAATAGGATGGGCAGAGCTCGCTTCGTCCTCAGTGTCTCCTTTGTCTCTTCTTTTTCCATTTCTGCTTCTGTGTTCTGCATTTTCCTTTCTGGTGCTGCTTGTCTGGTGTTTTCTACAGTTGTTGATCTGCATATTTTTCCAGTGCATCTTTGTCATCTGTCCTTCTCTTGTGAGCTACTCTTTCATTATACAAGCATTCTCTCATATCTGGATGCAATCCAGGTGGTTGGCCTGAAGGTGTTAGGCTTGTGGTATCATTGTAGTTACTGCAGAGAGGGACTTGAATTGACCTGGACTGCAATGGCTTCTTCTGCTGTCTGTCAGAAGATACTGTGTCCCATCAGAGCGAGGATGCCTGATCCTCAGTAAAATATGGGATTTGAGCAGTAATATATGACTGCAGGTAGAATTATGAGCCCAGATATTTCCAAAATTATTGCCATTCTGCCTCAATATTTTTCACTGTGATTTAAATCTATATATTGAAAACCCTTCTTTGTCTCGATGCTTTGAGCACGTTAGAAATACTCAGGACAGATTTGCTTTGGCTGTCTTAACAACCTCTCAACTGTATATACATATGCATGTATTTCTGGTGGTCCAAACTGAAGTTTTTTTGTTCTTTAGAACATTTGAGCACAGCTTAAAAATCAAAATGGAATTAAATTACCTTCAGATCTTCCTCCTTGACACTTCTTTCCATTCAGCTTACCCAGGCTGTACATCTTCCTACTTATTCTTCTAATGAAACATTGTACCTCTGAAACAGTTTGTGCCTGTCTGAATCTTGTCAAGAGAGTTTTGAAGCTGAAAAGGCTTGAAGCAACAATTAAAAATATATGTATACGTGACACTTCAAGATATTGAAGATAAGGAGATGCTGGGAGAGAACATACAGGAGGGAGAAATTAGAGCGCCAGTGAGAAATAGCTGCATTTATTAAATCTTTTCTTGAGCAGTGGCACTGTGTGTCAGGTCAGGGCTTCTTCAGTACATTATAAAACTTGTATGGTACGAGCAGGGAGCTCCTGACTCAACTCAGTCATAAAAAGGAAGCACACAGGAGGTGAAAGCAGGGTCAGATGACCCGGGAGGAACATAAAGATGCTGTCTGAATATGTGGGATAGGTTAGGAAAGCCAAAGCTCTCCTGGAGTTGAGTCTGGTGTGGGATATAAAGTACAACAAGACAGCGTACAGCAGCAAAAGGAAGACTAGGAAAAATGTAGCCCTGCTGCTGACTGGAACGGGGACCTGGTGATAAAGGACGTGGAAAAGGCTGAGGCCTTCTTTTGCCTCCACCTTCACTGGTAAGACTGGCCATCAGGAACCCCAGCCTTCAGACTGCTGAGACCTGTGGGAAAGTCTGGAGCAAGACACAGCCATAGTGGAAGAGGATCAGGTTAGGGAACACTTAAACACATTGCACATGAGTGAGTCTGTGGGCCCTGGTGGGATACACCTAGGAGAGCTGGTGGAGCTGGCTAATGTTGCTGTGCTAGTCTTTGAAGAGTTGTGGCAACAGCTGGTGGGAGAGGTTCCTGAGAACTGGAAGAAAGCAGGTGTTCTCACTGCTATCTTCAGGAAGGGCAAGACAGAGGATCCAGGGGACTGCAGGCTGGTCAGCTTCACCTCAATCCCTGGAAAGGTGCTCAAGCAACTAATCCTGGAAGCAAACCATTTCTAAACATAGGATGGACAAGAAGGTGATTGGGAGTAGTCAGCATGAATTTATGAAGGGGAGATTATGTTTGAGCAACCTGGTAGCCTTCTAAAATGAGAAGACTGTCTCAGTGAGCCACGGGGGAGCAGTGAACGTTGTTTATTTTGACTTCAGCAAGGATTTTGGTAGTCTCCCATAATGTCCTCATACACAAACTGGTGATGTACAAGATCAGTGGACAGTGAGGTGGACTGGAAACGGGCTGAACTGTCCAAAAGACCGTAATCAGCGGCACAAAGTCCAGCTGGAGGCCAGTCACCAGTGGTGTACAGCAGGGGTTGGTACCGGGGCCAATACTGTTTTAACATCTTCATTAGTGACCTAGATCATGGGACAGAATGCACCCTCAACGAGTTTGCAAGTGATACAAAACTGAGGGAAGCGGTAGATACAGCGGATGGACGTGCTGCCCTTCAATGGGACCTCAGCAGGCTGGAGAAATGGGCAGAGAGGAAGCTCAAAGTTCAAAAAAGGGGAAGTGTAAAGTTCTGCAACTGAGCAGAAGTCATTTCCATGCACCAGGACAGGCTGGGACCAACTGGTTTGACCACGAGCCACCAATATGCCCCTTGCAGGAAAGGACAGTGGTGTCCTTGGCATCACCAGGATGATGATGAGGAAGGTGGTTATTTCTCTCTACTCAGCCCTGATGAGATGCATCTGAAAGGGCTGTGCCCAGTTCTGGGCTCTGAAAAGAGAGATGTGGACATACTGGACCAGGTCCAGACAATGGCTATTGAGATGTGTCAGGGATTAGAGTATCTGTCACAGGAGAGCAAGCGAGAGCTGGGACGGCTTATCCTGGAGGAGAGACTGAGAGAGCTGGAACTGGTTATTCTGGAGAAGAGAAGACTTGTGAGGATCTTGTCAATGTATGTAAATACCCGTCTGGGAGAGAAGAGTAAAGAAGACACAGATTCTTCTCAGCGTCCAGTGAAGACAAGAAGTGGGCAAAAAATCGGATGCAGGAAATTCCATTTAAATGTAAGAAAAAGGCTTTTTTACACTGAGGGATGTCAAGCACTGGAGCGGGTTCCCCAGACAGGCTGTGGAGTCTCCAACAGTGGAAGTACTGAACACCAGCTAGACATGGCCGTGAGCAGCCTGCTGTAGTTGGCACTGCTTTGAGTGGGGAGTGTGACTAGACTGATCTCTAGAGATACCTTTCAACCTCCGTTCTGTCAGTGAGTAGCCTGCAACTGTGTTCTTGTATTGGTTAGATCATTACTTGAAAATTGCTACTGATACACGCCTATGTAGCCTGATTTTACTGAATATCAGGTATTTGTACATTTTTGTGTTATGCCTGAGAAAACGCAATGAGTGGAGCAGTCACAAAAGGACATTTTTGTGAGTAGTCTGTCAGTGGAGATGCCAAAGGACGAGGAAAGCGACGGCTGCGTGGTTTGACTACTTGCATATCAAGGTTGTAGCATGACAGAGGAATACATGCAAAAAAACTTCTGCCTTTACAGTTCCTCTGGTTGCTTGATGACTGAAAGGAGCCAATCGGAGGTGATATTAGTATTAATCGTTTAGTGAATCGTGTCTATTATTTTAGAACAGTGTCATAATTAGCAGATTTACTCAATAATGCCAAGCACTGTTTTTTTTTCTTGTGTTTACATGATGAGTGACGATCTTCCTGTTAGTCTTGCTATTGCATTTAAACAAAGCTATGTATTTGATAGTAATGGCAGTGTAATTACCCTGTTAGATGACAAACCTGACAAATAATGGGTGACAGATCAGACATGTGGCTAAGATTATTTCTTTTTTGCCACTGCCATGAAAAAAGTGTANCCCACAAACCCCCCCCCACACCCCCCCAGAAAAACCCAACCAACCACTACAAAAAAAAAACCAAACCCCACACTTTATTCTGGATTGGATTTTGTTTTTCTGAAGCTGGATATTGAGTTTCCTTAATGTATTGTCTTGATTTTGTAATGAATTATTTCATCTTAGTGAAGAACACTTTTATGAAAATTTCCTGAACCTTTTGATGATATTTCTTGGGATTTTATTGTTCCTTTGTTTTTACAGAATAGCGACTGGTTTGCTGACTGTCTTGATCTCTTGCTTCTCATTGGCATCTCTTTGTAAAAGTGAAAATAAGTATAGAAATAACGAAGCTCTGAAAATATACTTTTATCAGGTCAGTTGCTACTTTTCAGTAATTCTGAGTATTAGAGCGTTTTTATGTGCAAATTTTTACATGCTTTCTAAGAATGTGTTCCTACCAAGGCCACAATTTTCAAGAAGAAAATGATTGTTCCTAAGAGTTTTCCCCTTGAATGTTTCAAGAGGACCTTGGGCTCTTGGTAACAGGCATTTTTAAAGATCTTAATGCTGTGTTCCCAAAAGCTCATCCTGTGCATATGTGTATGTATTGATACATAGATGTGCATACGCATATTGATGCTCTACTTGGAGAGTTTGAGAATTTGTCCTGCCTTCACTCTGTGTATGTAACTTGCAGTGACATTTGCAGGAATTGCACGCGCACACTAAGGACAGGCTTGCTGGTTCAGGGCGTTCTTTCCAGTTTCTGGATGTTGAATAACAATGTGAGACTGATAAGGAGCTGGTTTTCTGTTGGTTAAATCTTCTTTCAGATGAAATACAAGATTTTTTTCCTTTATAGCCTGATGAGATAGGTAGATCTCTTCATAGTAGGTGCTAATTAAGTTCTAGAGAGCCTTTAAGATTCTAATAACACTGTGCATGTCTTCTCTCCCCTTTTTTTTTTTAACTTATTACAAGATAATGGTTTTATTTCAGGACCAGCTTTTTTGGTATGACATGTGCTGGAGTTTCTCATTGCGCTAAGCAATGCATTCATTATATCAGTGATTTAGGTATGGGGCTCAAACTGGTTAAGAGGAGGGGGGAAAGAATAATGAATGCTTAAAATGCCTTTTCCTGAGCACGCACACATGTATAATGTGCTGATGGTTTCTCTTTAACTTTTCCAGCTTAACTGTGGAAAAGAGGTACCAGTGCCTTTCCTAAGCATTTAGGACAGATGTTTCCGATATGTACTCAGTGGATTTCTTACTGGAATGCCTGAAAACAAATTGTACTGGATGGAGGAGTGAGAGAGCAGCTGGGTGGGCATCTGGCATCCGGCCAATGTCAGCTCACCACACAACTGCTGCAGCATCTCATGCGGTGTAACTTTGTGGAGAAGCTCACAAATGATGATGATGATGAAATAGATCTGTACTTAAAAAGTAATGCCAGACTATTCTTGAGCCAACTTCAGAGAATCAGGAAATTCAGAGCCCTGAATGACTTAATTAGATGAAAATGTTCTGTCTGCTTGTTCGGGGAGTAACATCTTTGTTTTTCTCCCAACCTTCAAGAAGATCATAAAGCCCATTAAATTGCTCCTTAATCAGAGGATATTTTACAATAGTGACATCTAATTACTAGTCTCTATTAGATTTTTATTTCAAAAGCTTACTTGGGAATGGAAAACATGGTATCCACTATTCACACTCAGGGTAAGGAAAGTATTGGGAGAGGAGATATTCAGACTTAGAGGGGGAAAAGGACATTACAGAGGCATTACATGTTTCTAAGTAAATAACTCATTTTGAGCTTAGGTTGCATTTAGTTGCTTAGAAATGTACAGGAATATGAAAAGAAAATGTTTCAGAAGACTAGTATTTCTAGGCAACAGATTTCCCTTGTTCTCCTTTTCCTTTTTCTTTTGAGTTGGAGTTTTCAGTGGGGACAAGGAAGGGTGTAATCTTCAAAAATGCTGGTTTGGAGCATTTTGAACGCAGGAGTTTTGATTTACAACTCCCAGGCAGTTTTAAGGGTGAGATGAATCATCTAGTCAGATGAAACATACGTATTTTGCAATGACAGACTGATCAGGCCACTGACGTTCTTATACGTAAGCACACACGATCAGGTTCCTGCTTTGCATCTGACAAGGGGTTTCTTAAAAGTTTTTGCAGCTCCCCCACATGTGGTGTTTGGAGGCAGTCGCTGAAGGTTTTATGCTTTCCTCTGATAACATTGTTCCTTCCTAGACAGGAAACTAAGATTGGTTGTTTGATGTTTCTTTGTTTTGGGGAATGAGAAGATAGATTAATTTGCTACAGGCCTTTGCGTGCCGCTTTCCTGGCAAGTATTGACTGAAGTGGTAGGGAAAATATGGTGACCCTTCCTCATAGTCAGTATGATGACTCTTTACAGTTTGTCTTGGGGATTCCCTTAGCCACTCTGCTAATCTCTTTTATAGGTTCAGCTCTGACTAAGAGCCTTTGAATTGCACAATGGAGAAGGAATAGCTGACATTTCTAGGTGGTTTTTTTTCCTTTTAACAAAAAGCCTGATGATCTGGCCAAACTTCTCTGATCAGAATCCCCTGACTCCTTTCTCCCCGCCCCACTCCCTGCCCCCTGCCTTTGTTTTGGAAGTGTCTGTGTGCAAGAACCCTCTTTTAAATCTTTTATTTCACCCATCTGCTCATTTGGGATGAGGTACATTTTCATACAAGAAAAAAGATAATATTTCTGAAAGACTCGGGTAGTTATTTGCCTGAGTTATTCTTCACACGTTATTTTGGAATTGCATCTGAATAAAGACACTTCCCATTTCACTTCTCTTCCAATTTCAGTCAGAGAAAGAGAGGGATTCAGCATAGCCTAGGCTTTTTGTTGTGCTTATGGTGAATTTTCTTCTCTTCTGAAGACAACTTTTTTCTTTCTTGTCCAAGTGAGCTTCGTTTTCCATCTGGGAATTAGTCTGTAGTGAAGATATGCCAGGTAAGGAGCAAAGCTTGTTCCATTACATTAACTGCCCTCCTTTTGGTCAAAAAGAAACTGAAGACCCTCAGACTAGGAAAAAAAAAAAACAGTTAGTGTGCATGTAGTTCTCCACAGAAAAGATAATCCACTTCAACCTGGTCCTGAACTATGTATTTGCATTGGTTTGTCCATGGATGGAACAGAGTATACACCTTAGCAGATGAGTATGAACTACATATGGATCTGAGAGGCCATTTACAGGCTACGCATTTATTCACTGGTCTTTGTACCTACATGCTATAGATCTCCAGCACAGGTAGTAACCTTACAGAAACAAAAAAGTCCCAGGCAACCAAAGAGCATGATCAAAAATATTTTTCAGCAAGTGTGTAAATAAAGACGTTTCGAATGGTAAAAATGCAAGCTTGAGTAACTTCATATGGTTACATATACATTTCTGTTACAAAAACTTCAGTTATGTTTAGATCTAATTTTGAAGTTTTGATACATGTCACTGTTTGCTTGAGGCAGAAGCTACTAATTACACCCTCATAGTTTCTGAAAATTGCCAAGAGTTTCCCAGATTTTCTCTTGATATTATTAAAGCAGGAATAACATTTTTTGCTGAATTTTGTTTGCTATGGCAAGGAGAGAATTTTCTTCTGGTTAATGCTACTTCTGTCTTTGAGAAGTCATTAACGCTTCAGGAACAGTGAAAGCAGGAGTTATTTCTAATCCACCAGCTAGACTGCTGGAGTGCTTACTGTACAACTTAATTTATTTTCTGGAGTAAACACCAGTTTCTCTTTTCCAGCAGTTTCATAGGTGAAGTCCAGTTTTTGCTGCACTACTGAAAATACTGCTGTTTCCATTGGTTGATGATGTTGGGCCAAGCTGTTATTCCTAGGATGCTTGAGCTTCATGTGGCTCCCAGGTGGTCAGTTTATCAGTTTCCTCCTCTAAATTAGGAGGAGAAATAAACAGTAGGAATCCATGTAATATTGGTGGAACTAGGGAACTGGAGGAGTGATTCGTCCAGCCTTGTATGCACTCCAGCTGATGGTGCTGGTTCTTCTACCGTTCTCTCTCTGAGTTGTTACCATGTTAGGTGCTTAGCAGAGCTCCCAGCCAGAACTGCTGGCGAAGAGGTGCTGGGACTGCAGATGTCACCCTTGCTTTCCTCTTTCAAACTGTGACCTACAGATGAGTGTTTCTCAGAGGCCAGCTCTTAAGGTGTTCAAGAATAATCTCTGAACTTCAAAGGAGGTTGTGAAGGGGGAAAGAAGACAGATTCTTAGCTGAAGACCTCAGTTTGCATCTCCAAGTTGTGTCTGCGCTGTTGCACAGTCCTGGAGTTGTTGGTCAAACTGCTCTCAGCTTTCAACATTTCTTAAACTGTGAACAGAGGAGTCTCAAAAGCAGATGCTGGGCCCTTCCCTGGACACTGGCATAGATCTAGCAACAGTAAATTAGGTTTACTAACATGCCCAGGTTATCACAAGTCTTCCAAGGCACAAGGTATATTATGGAAGATGACACAAATTAAGGGCAAAGTGACTTCACCAGTGGCTAGAGGATAGCAGAGGGATTAGCAGGGTTCATGACACTAAAAGAAGTTGAAAAGGTGTATCAAAGGGGAGAGATCTGGCCTGAATACAGCAAAAGCATCCCAAGTAAGCATCAGAGGTCTAAAGGGGCCAATTCCCTGAGCTTTTGCAGGCTTAATGCTTCGACCTAGCTTGTTGATGTCACACAGAAATAAAAGTTACATGTTCTTGTGGCCTGAAATTAAATAGAAGCAGCAGATACTGAGCACCTGTGAAACCGGGCCAAAAAATCCTGACTGCTGAGTGTATCCTCTGGGCAGGTACCACTGGGTATCACTGCAGGGCATACCTGCTGGGGGGAATGGCAGCTATTCATATGGTAAAAACTGACGTGTGTGAACACTGTGTAGTTGCTTTGCACCAAAAAAAGCCACAACAGCAATTATATCTTGTAATGCAGTTTTAAAGCACATATTTGCAAAGTACCCTGTATGCTTGATTTGCCTTTTAGTGGAACTGCAGAGTTGTGAATAAATAGCAGTAATTGAAAATTTGGCTCAAGCATTTTCTTGGATAATTGTAATCTTTCAAAAATAACTGACTCACGGGGTAATTTTCCTAAGTTTTTTTGCACCTATGCGATGACTGAATGGTGTCTCTTGAATTAGTCAAGAAAAAAAAAGACCCTCTTCAGCTTCACTGCTTCTCTAAGGCAGAGGGCTCTGCTTGAGGTGGTTCAGACAGTTTCATTTGAACAGTCTGCTAAGATTGCAGACTCTTAAAATCCACCTCCAATCTGCTCTACTGCTGCTGTCTCTTCTTACAGGAGTTGTGCTGCCCGTGCAAAGCTCTTGCTAAGTAGCCTTTCCCTTTATCCTGCAGTGAAGCCAGAGGTTCTGCTATTTCTTCATGGTTGCTATTTGAGGACAAGTGCTCCTGGAAAAACTGGAGGCATATGTTTTCTGTGGTTTACATCAGTGTTTGGAGTTAGTCTTGACAAAGAGCATATAATGTCAAATCAGTGATCCAGAGCACTTGTTTAAACTATTTAAAAATAGCACAAATAAATAATAAGAATTGTTTAAAAAATGCTAGAAGGAAGTTTTAAAAAGCATAAATTGTAAAAAGCTAGAAATACTCCACAATACATATCAGGCTTCCTGTTCTTTTGTTGATTCACATGAGGTGTTTATTCAACTCTAAAGCATATTTACATATTTAGTACGGGATGGGAGAGATCCATACATTAATTATGCGTTTCATTGTCTGATTCTTCTTTCTAGGTGTTGAGTATTGCACTTTCGACATATGTCATGAGCAGTACCCATGACAGTCTTAAGAACAAACAGGGATTGCCTGTATTGAATCAAATTATTAGCTGGATGACTCTTGGTAAGAACATCTTCCCTCCTAAACTGATAGCTTCTGGGGTTTGCGGTTGGGTGGAGGGCAGTGACACTCTTTTACGAACAGCTTACTTTTGCACATGTTCTCTTATTTAATTCCTAATAGTTCTTATATGTGTTCACTGTTCTTTCCTAAGTGAGTTTTTTTGAGGAATGTGTTAGAAAGTCTTCTAAAATACTACTTCTTTGTAGGTTTGTAATAAAATACAAACAACTTTGATTTACAAGTAGCTTTATCTTTTGTTTTGAATATTCTGAATATCTTGAATACCCCTTTTAGGGATATAATAGTATAAATTCCTTTTTTGTTTCACTTGGAGCCAGATAAAGGGTGATTTGAGATGTTCTGCAAGCAATCCAGTTAAGCATAGAGAAGTGAGGAAAAATTTTTGCTGTATTTCAATAGAAACTTGAAGTTGCAGCTGTTGGTGGAGACCACTGGGATATGGAAGTGCTTTTCAGAGCTGCCTTGCAAAATACTTGTGAACTAATGATGCTAATGTATGTTTGATATCTGTTAGGACCTAATTATTAAAGAAAAAACAATTTACAAGTCTATGGATTTTTCACCACTCTAAAATTAAAATCTTAGGAAGATTAAACAGAGCAAATGTAATTATCACTGAGGTTATGGAATATAGTAAAGCAATACCGTTGGTATTTCAGCTATAAAATAATTTCTGTAGGGCTCCATTAGAAAATGTTAGGCATTTTATATCCCTGAGTGATCTGGAATGTGGGATTTGTTTTACACCTAAACGTATCCTGTGCAAAGTTTGATAGCAGCTCTTTTCTAAAAGTCAAGACCAGGAATTTAAACATTGGAAGAAGTATGACTCTTGTTACCCGGTTGCTGGATGTCTTATATATTGTGTACATTTCTGTACTGGTGACATTGTTTTAACTTAAGCAGATCTTGTCAGTTTTAGCAACCCTGCTTCCGTTTGAGCGAACAGATTCAAGATTAATACAACTGATTGTGATTGGTGTATGTGTGAGCAATACTGTCTGTAATGTAGTTTTCTTCGGAACATTTTCCTGTACATCATGCTCTCCTAACTCTTCATAGCCTGCTAAGCTAAGTGGAGAGCTCTGTGTGGATGAATTTCTTGCGGTTGTAAAGTCAATGAAATCAATGATGTCCTGCTTGGCTTACTGGAGCAGGAATTGAGGGTAAAGGTTACCTTTCTCTCCTGTGTAAGGGTGAGAGAAAAACATTTTTCATCTAAGAGATGATTTGGCCAGTCAGAGAGGTCTAGGGTTACGAGGAAAGAGTATATTAGAAATTCTCTTTGCTCTGGGTGATGCTTCTATGGTAAAAATAAAGCTAAAAGTGAAGTAAACTGTATATACCCAGAAGTCTATTTGCTGTCATGGTGGTATTGAATATTTTAGCAAAATCTTTCAGACTGGAAGTAATCATTTTAAGTGGGTATGATATACAAGGTAAGAGCTTTATGCATTTGTTGAAGTTGCTTTACATAATTAAACACAGAACTAAGTAGGTAAAAAGCAAGGCGTCTGACAACGTGTCCTCAATACCTCTTGCCTTGTCACTAGCATAACCACAACTAGCATCTGCTTTGTCACTAGCATCTACCACAAACATGTCATTGTAAGAATTAAGGTACAAAGTTCTCTGCTGTAGCTTTTCCAAGGTTGGTGGCATTACAGGTGGTCAGACTCCTCTTCACCTTTTTGCTTAGTTGTGGAAGAATGACACTGTTACTTGTTGAACTCTCATTTTGCACCTCCGTGTGTATTTATATAATCAGAAAGATGCAATTATCAATATTTATTCATAAGTCATAAGCCGGAAATGAGACTTCTGAAGTTTTCCAGCAAATTGTTCCCTCCTCCCCAGCTCTTCACTCTGATGAATATGAAGTTTAAAGTTTTAATTTAGGCCTAATATTATTTATTTGAAGAAAGATTGTTTTTTGGAGAACCAGGCAAATGAGTTGGTGATGGTGGGTTTCTGGAAGCCTGTGTCCAACTGGCTGTAGCTGTTATGCCATGTGGTTGGTGCAGTGTACCTTAACCACCAACATAGAGGTAAAACCAGGAGTCATAAAGTTAATCCAGATGCTTCCCATGTTCTTCAGAACCATATTTGTTAGCAATGAATGTATATTATGTTTTAAAGTTTTCATCAATGGAAATCTGCCGTAGCAACTTGCCAAATTTTGAGGAATTTGGGGTCATGACTCCATGCAGAGAACACATACAGAGATTTATATAGGTTGGACAGAAACCTGCAGGTCTTTTGATGGTTAATATCTGATGTGTCACATCAGAGATGGAAAGGAACGGCTAATTATTGTCTACCAGCCACTCATCTGTTCTCATCTGTGATTGCGCTCAGAGAGCAGTACACATCTGAGCTGTTAAGTGTCATTCATAGAGGCTGGTTGCCACACTGAATTTCTTTTCAGCCGTTCTGATTTGTGGTGAGGTCCCTGGAGTTCCTCCTTGAGCTGGGCCTTCTTTAAGTATAGAAAGCTACAAGTGATGCTGAAAGGCTGAGGCACCCTTAAAATGAAGTCACTTATTCTGCAATTGTAGCAGTGGCCAAGGCTGAAAGCCAGAAAATAAAAAATGCTGTCCCCCAGGTTTTAGAAACAGCCTAATCTCTCTTTCGTCAACATGTTTACTGTAAATACTAAAGTATACTATGACAGTGAAAACAAGTAAGTACGTTCCATATATTATAGTTTTATTGCAGTTCCTCAATCGAGTGATTATTAATTATGACTTACTGTTGATGCAGTCTTTGAGTGATTCAGTAATGTGAGGGCACTACAGCACAATAAAGATTCACACCAATGTTATTTCTCAGTGCCCTTTTTATAAAGACATAACATTTTCATATTAAAAAAAAATCAGGTTTAAAGATGAAATTATAGCAATTCTTTTCTTTCTCCCTTTCCTTGCTTCAGGCACTGGCCACTTTTCCTCTGCTTTTCTTCCTCTTTACTCACTCTTCCAGTAGCCCATTTCCTCTCTTCCCAATTTTCCTCACCTCCTGCAAACCGCTGGGCCCTGTCCTCGCCTGCAGAAGTTTCCCAGCTCGTGGAGTCTCTTTAGGGGCAGCACGGACTCTGCTAACCAGGGCTGACTGGGCAGTTGACCAATGGACTGCACTAAGGAGTGACATGCAACTCTTAAGATCCCACACCTGCGTTAGAGAAATGCGTTACAAGATTCATGCAAGAGGCATGAATCACAACAGATAGGTCCCCTGTAGTTCCTTTAAATATTCCTGGTTTAAACCTTTCAAGTAAAGAAGGTAGTAAGTTGATAGTTTCTGTATTACCAGTATTTTCAGTTGTAGCTCAAAATGTGGCAGGTTTCCTAATTTAATCCAGTGAAGCAGTGGCTCTGTAACTGCAGTCTTTGAGCTGCTGGAGGTCCTTAGGGCCATGGTAAGTGGTTGTTAGAGTTGTGTTAAACAATCAAGTTTGACAGTTTTTTGGGATAGTGCTTCTGCATTATCTTAAGGGAACATCAGTTCATGAGAAATTATTAAGAGCAAGAACTAGAAGGCCAGGGAGTTAAGGGATAGGGAACAAAAATTACTTTTGATAAATATTAAACACTCCAAACATTGGGGTTTCTTTAGCAAAAGTAGCTTCTGAAAAGTAGAGCATATATGACCAGTATTGAATTTCTGTACATAAAGCATCAAGATTTTAAGAATGTTGTCTTGTTAGCAGGGATGAAATGTTTTGCATGTAGTGACTGATGGATCTCTTTTTATTGCAGTTTCTTCCTCGGTGTTGCCGTTACTGAGCCCCACGTTTCTCTTTCAGCGACTGTTCAGCATACTGCTCTCCCTGATGTCTACCTACCTGCTCCTTAGCACAGGGTACTTCTTTCTTACTCTGTTTAGATTGATCTTACATATGAAAATCGAGGGCTAAATATGAAACTGTCTGCTGAATCTGATGAACATTTCCGTCAAAGGTGTAACGTGTGCTTCCCGCTGTAGTCTGACCATTTATCTCCTTGTTTAGTTCCCTAAATAAAATTTCAGAGGAACTTCCATATTTTTCCGTGTATTAGAAACAACCCGTTTCGTTGACATTCCTTTCAGCTCCAGCAAGCAGTGGCTGGAAGGGTATGTATTCAAACAATCTTGCACCAAAATAAGGAAGTCTGGTTTAGTTTACATCTTTTGTTGTTTTAGCATGTGCTTTTCTGCTCACAAACAAAAGCAAATAACTTTTTTTCCCAGCTGCTCAGCACTGGTGCCTAGTTATGGCTTAAATGACATGCGACAGGAAACAGGTAGCCCTAAAATGAGGGAAAATTTTATTTGGAGAGGTTTTCATGAAAGTAACATTTTGCAAAGGGGTGCTAGTCCCCATATGGCTAGGCCCCATAAAGAGTAGGCCTTGCTTCTTTTCACATAAAAGAGAAACTCCTCAGAGCTTGTAAATTAAGAAGACACTGTGTCAGCGAACACTTTTTTTCCCAGATGCAGTACCTCTTAAAAGCATAATTAATAGGGAGTATAAGAACCATTCTTTCTGCCTTCCCTCACACTTATCCTCTGAATTTAATTACACTGGAAAATTAAGTGGAATAAAATATCTTGCAGCAGACATTTTGCAATAGCTGCCGCTTGTGGATCCTCTCATTCCAGATGAAGCATATCTCTTTTTCTTTTTAATCTCATGCCTCCCCTTCCTCCCATTCCCTGTTAAGATTTTGATCCTAATCATATTCCTGTCCACATACACACTCTTACACTCAACCTTTCTATCCTGTCCTGCCTACTGGATAAAGCATTAATGTTACGCTCTCTCCGGCTAGTAACCTCCCTCTTTGTATTTTGGCCCTGCACCAGACCACTTTCACTTTGACAGCTCTCTGCTGTCTTCCCACAATGTTCAAATAGACCAACAAATTTTGGAATAATTCTTTAAAAACAAAACAAAACAAAAAAGCAAACCCCAAACAACAACAACAAAGACACCCAAACCCAAAACAACCAATCATAGCAAAACTGAGATGCTCAGTGCCAGAAGTATCCAGTGTTTCTTTCCTCAGTGCTCTGTTATACCATGTAATGATAACCCAGTGCCTTGCTTAGGTAATTACAGCACCTCTCTGGGTACAGTTAAGTAGAAGTATTGAAACCAGCTGAAGAGCATGGTTGCATGGAACTGGTTGTCACTGACTCGGTTGAAGACATTCAGTTTGTAGGCAAGTGTAGACTAGTGTGAGGCTTGCAGGTACTTTTGTTACTGATAACCCCAGCATTGTCACCTTCGTATTCATTAACTGCTTGGAATTCTGATAATTAAAGCAGAAATGTCTATCCAAATTTTTTTTTTCAAGTTTGAAACTACTTTGTAGCTGCGTTAGTGGGGAGACATAACACAGAAACAGTATCAAGATTAACTTCAATAATTTTCTCATTTTTAGACAAGTCTGTGTCCAAGAAGGAAAAAAGTAAAAAGGAAAAATTACAATCTTGTCAGTATTAGTGTCACAGTCAGTGTAAGTATTACAATTTTATCCTGAAAGAAAAAAAAACTGAGAGGCACCATGAAGTGCAACTGAGATCGAGGGCAGGGAGAAGCTAGTATTATCCAGTGACAATCTACATCCCTGAGATATCCAGGGGTTTTAATCTCATGTAAGTATACTCATATTTTGCTGTGTTTGAGTGCTGTAGGAGCCTGAAGTACTCCTCTGAGATTGGGGGTCTAGCTAGAACAGCTTAGCTGCTTTGCTTAGAGAGTGACTTAATGCTGTTGTTGCGATGGATTGGTATGCGGTAAAGAAAAGAACATTTGACTTCAGTGAAATGTAATGCTCTTTTTATTTTACAGATGCCAAATTCAATTTTTTTCCCCTGTCTCTTTTTAATTTTATTCCAGTTTTGTTAAAATTAATCATGACACAAAGGGCACTCATCCAATGTTGTGGCAACCATCAAATAAGTAAATAGGTGCAAAACATGACAAAGCTGAAGCAGGCTCTGTTTCTTCTACTTTTACCGTTTAATTACTGTGTGGCTTTAACCTTCAACCAACGAACTGTGGGTACTCTTCAGAAATGGGGAGAGAGGGGGAAGAATGCCAGTAGGTCTTTGGCATAACATTTGCATAAAGAAAATAGAAAATAAACATGTCAGTATTTGATGTTGAGTGGTTGTTAGTGACTGCACTTACTGTGATTATTATGTTACTCTTCAGGTATGAAGCTCTGTTTCCACTGGTGCTGTCTGGTTTGATGTTTGTGTGGATAAATATGGAGCAAGAATCACTGCAGCACTATGGTCTTTCACTCAAACAAAAGGTAACAGCTCTAGATAGCTGTGTCAGGTTAATTATCAGCTTTAGCTTTCTTTTTTTTCCTTGAGGATACAATAAATGTTCTGGGTAATTTTCACAGAGCAACACTTTGTATTTCTTTAAGTTTGGGAAGCCAGTATCAGCTGTTTTATGAAATGGTAATGTGACCTTGTAAGAGATTTATAATTTATGTTATTCAAGATATTCCACATTAGAGCCATTTCTAGGAATGCAGGAAATCAGATTGACTTAGTGGTATGTTCTGTAGGCTACAAAGCTGTGTTCATCAAATGCAGTGCTAATTCAGCATAAGGTACAGTAACTCTCTTTAGAGTAAGTACAATGTCACTGTACTTTTTTTATTCTGAAGGCAGAGTCACGAGTGTCTGTGAGAGGCTGAAAAGACCTCTTTTTCTTCAAGGATGGTGTTTTATTTATGATTAGACAGACAAGGAGACAGATACTAAATTGGAACTAGTACATTCTTGGATTTGCTCAGAGAGGGGATTTTATAATAGGTATCAATCCAAGTTCTTTCACCCTAAAATTTAGTATATTGTGTCAGCGATTTTCAAAGCCAATGCTGCTTGCACTGCTACTTGGCTTTTAGATTAGGTCAAGGGTTTAACAAACTGTGGCTATGCCATTGATTTGGTTAGATCTGAAGTGCTGGTTGCAGAGTTGTCTGGATGCTCAGGGTCAAGCAGGTGTGCAGCACACTCTTCCCTCCTTCTCCCAAATGTGCTGCCTTTGGTGCAGGTCACCGAGAACCGGGGTACAGATGCATGGGAGTGGCCAGAGACACTTGTAAGAGAAGTGGTGGTACACATCTTTCCTTCCTTTTGCAGCTCATAATAATTAGGGAGAAGTGCTGGTAGGTGAAATTTGAGCCAAGGCAGTCATCAGAGCTGACCTGACACATACTGTGGTTTTGTGGTTCTCCTGCAAGGGAGACAGTTTTAAAACTTGAGAGAGAGCAGGCTTTACCAATTCAATGCTGAATGTCAGAAATGAAAACGGGAAGCACTTTTTATTTATGTTACGTATAGTTATGATATTTCGTGTGAGCATGTCCTGTAACATCTTAAGTGATAGAGAAGGAATCTGAATGTAAAGATGTATACTTATCATAAGGCCATGATTGCAACTGGAGGTTTCTAGCACAGCAGAGTTGTCTGTGGGATGTACTTTCTCTTCCACCCCAGAACCCACTCCACCTTTTGCGTCTTGTAACAAGGCATCTGTGCTGCTTGCCTGTCTGGTGGTGGTCTGATGTTGTTTGTTTTAAAATAAAATTCTATTAAAGCAGTATTAGACAGTGATAAACGCTTTATTAATCAAATGCAAATGAAAAGAACATAGGTAAGCTGTAATTAAGTTTTCTGTTGTCACTCCTTGTATGTCATTTGACTTTTGGTTTCAAGTGAAAGGAACGATAATGCTTACTCTTGCTTCCCATTTTTAGGTGAGAAAAATCATATCTAGAATGCATGTTAATATTTGCCACAAAGTAAATCTTGCATTAGAGAATCCAGCTCAGTTCTTTGATGATGTGAGTTTATTCTTAATTAAAATGTTGTCAGTGTTGAGTGTCTATTACTTGAATTCTTTCTTTTCCCCAGTGAAAAGGAGTTCATTGACCTCTTAAATTCCATGAAGACACTTTCTCTTCAGGTCAAGTGATATTGTGCTGAGAACTGAGTGAAGGAGATGGAGAATATTTTAGTATTCTCACTCATGACATAAGTCAACTGAGGATAATTGCAGTCTTTTATTTCAGTGGGTCTTTATCCATGTGCTCATGTGAGCAGTGGAAGTGCATGTGTGTAGGAGGAATATTTATGATGCAAAAAAATGATAAGTCTAAGGCATAGAAGTTCATTTTTAGTGTAGATAACAGCGGAAGCTCCGCTGTTCATTTGATCATCTCACTTGTACAATCTTTCTGGCAGATTCATTAAAGTATAATGAAAATACGGGAAAGGTTTGCAGTTCTTTTCATAATACTATTCTAATAACAGCTGATAGGGAAGTAGGTTTATTTCTCCTTCATTTCAGTAAAAATATGGTGGTTCTATCAAAGTACATCAGTTGATATTCAGCATTGATTTGTTCTACTGTCTTTCCAGCTTGCTGTTTTCAACTTTGCCTATGCTACTGATATAACAAAATTTCGACAGCTCCACCTAGATGACATCCGCAGGTCTTTCTTCTTTGTATCCTTTTGCCGGTTGCTGCGTTCCAGGGAAAAGATGGGTTTGTTTTCAAAGGCCCTGCAATCAAAATTTGTAGCCTGGTAGCCACTGGACAGAGAAGCTGGTGAAGATGATTTGTTGTTCGAAAGACAATGGTCTTGTACATCATGGGTTTTGATAAGGTAGTAAAAAAACTCAGTACAGACTGCACTGTTTTGGAATCTGGCTCCTTGGCCACTTTGAAAGGTTTGGTCTGTTATGACCATTACAGTTGAGGTAAACTTTCTTCTCAGGAGTCCTGTTTTCAGTTTGGTTTTGTTGTATTACATTTTGGCAGGAGGGAACTCATTAACCCTCACAAATCAGTTGGAAAAGGTCATATTAAAGTTATTCTCATTTTCTCATTTTTAGACTATGGCAGTGTGTTAGGCAGAAAATGTTAGGGGGCAGGCATTGGCCGTGGCCAGGCAGATGAGATGAGAAGGACGGTTCCTGCAGACTCATAGTGAAACGTGTTCCCAGAATCTGGCCTAGAATTATTTATATCACACATGGTTTCTGCTGTTAGGAATGATGTGATGTTGGGAGGGAAGAGTTGTTTGTTTGCTAACATAGCAGTTATTTTGCATTACTGTAACTGAAACTATAGCTGATTTTTTTTTCTAATACTGTACAGATTTGGTAAGGTTGTAATTTTTCTCTTCCATCATGTGACTGCATTCAAGTGAGACGTATTTGGCAGCAGGGGTGATGGGCGTGCAATTGGGAGAAAAATTATGAGCCAGTCTAGAACATACAGTTTCTAGTGCAAGTGGGTTATAGCTGGAGCTGGAGAGGAAGTTGTCTCAACACTGGGTCCTGCAAAAACAGGCTCTATAGTTTGTAGAATAACCAAATCTGAGCGGGTGGGTCACAGTCGCAGAGTCTATGGTGTTGGAATTTGGGACAACGCTGTTGGACACCTGCAGCAGAGGAAGTGTGACAGATACCTCATTAAGAAAAGGCAGTTCAGCACTAAGGAAGGAGGCAAAACAATTTGCTAGCTGTTGAACATTTGTGTTTGCTTTAGAGTATACCTGAAAAGCAGCTGAGACACCTTGCAGTAAATTTATCAATTTAATTTGCTATTTTGCTATTTTAACAAAAAATAAGCTAACTTTTAGTAAAGCTGCTGCTGTCAGATGCTGAAAATTAGCCAAAACAAAAATCAAACAATCAAATTGTATTTTTTAAAGCTCCAGCGTAGTAATTCTTTAATCTAACACTTGAATGTAGCAGTAATTTAATCTTATCTTTATCTAAAACACTGCAATGTATTTTGTTCAGCTCCTGAAAAAATGCACAATTTCCAGGTCTCCTTTGCGGAGACCAGGTATGATGCACACCTGCTCAAAAGATGTTGTGGCTTTTTTAATTTAGATGCTCTTTAATATCTAGAAATAGTGGTATTAGAAGAGAAACCTTTTCTGCTAGAGCAGTCACATTGCAGCTATGCCCCTGTGAGCTGTATATCTTGTCTCAAGGTTCCTATACAGGGCCCAAAAGTCAGCATGTGCTGAGAAACCTTATAGCCTCATCTTCCGGAAGAAGATTCAGATTGCTTATGCTTAGCATGTTGATTAGACCTCTGTGCTACTGGTATTTTTTTGTTTTATTGCAGAACTGTTGTTGTTATAAATTTTAACTGGCAGAACTGTGCTATGCTGTTAGACTGCTGTGTTACTAAACTTGAAATGATGTGATACTCTTGGGAAGCATGATTTCTTTAGTTATGCTGACCTAATCCTTCCAAAATATTACATGCAAAATCCCAACGATTCTGCTGAACAGTTGGTAGCAAACTGTTTATGCAGAGACTTAAATGATCCAGTGCAGGAGCTGTAACAGGAATGGAAGGACCAGAGCGAGCTCTGGCAACAGCAGCCATTGTCTCTGACTAACCCTCTGCCTGATGCAAAAAAGCAGTTAAAAACCGTTCTTCGACTGAAGAGATGTGAGCTATAATGGGCCCCAGTGAGCTCAGGAGGTAGAAAAATGTCTTTCATGGGCTCATATAGCAGCAAGTGTTATACGTAGATGAAAAAGGTAGGGTTTATAAAAAAACTTGCAGCTATACAGATACTGCCAGAGTCATCCTTGCTCCCCCAAGTAAGGAAAAAATGGCGAGTCCCATGTTGCAATGGATAGACTCAGCATAACCTTTGGACAACTATGGGCTGGATGGCATAGGAAACTTTAGTCTTGTTTCATAGTCAACTACCTCTTCCATGGTCAATTCCTCAATGAAGCCATCTCTCTTGGTGTGCAGTACTCATGCATATGTCATTACTTTCTGCAAAAGCGTGTGTGTTTGAACGCGCAGCTGGGATTACGGTCCAGGGATGTTCCTATCTTGCTAGGTAGGGGCCCGGAAAAAACAAGCTGCAGCTTTCCGGCAGGGGCCTCAAGACAGGCTCTAAAATCTTACCCAGGCAGTACCTGTCTTTTAAAATTGACATGGTCATGTGTGAAATCTTGGGTAGAGCTAGATAATACATTGGATTTCTTAATGCAGTGTAAAGCTGTAATAGTGGGTCAGCTTCTTGTAGTTTCATGATGGGATTTTGAAAGTAAATTGGAACGAAGAGGGGGAAATGATGGTTTTGTTTTACTGCAGCCATTTCTGTGGTGTATTTTCCTTAAATACATCTAGGTTTTCTTCATAGTGACAGCCTTTTTTGGCACTGGAAACATAGCTTCTGTTAACAGGTAAATTTTATTCATTGATTTGAGACACAGGGTACAAAAAATTCTTCCTGCAGTTGGCGTATTAAGTATAAATTTGGTTAGTAAAATCAGGGCAGCAGCATTAAAGCAATAGTCAGTGGAATAACTATAACAATTTATTTCGTTTCTGCTCTCTGTAACATATTCCCTAAGACCCTGAGATTGTTGGTTATAAGGTCATCTCAATTTCCATTAGAAGTTATTGGCAGCATGAGCAGAGAGAGCTCGGCTGCTCACCAACAACATGGCACCTCAAAAGACACGAGCAGAGAAAAATTGTTGAGAAAGAAAAGTAAGGTAGGCTGTACTTGCTAATTTAGTAGTTGAGCAAGAGAAGAGCAAGTTGGAAGCCTTGTTTAAAAATGTATATAGGGACAGTGTGTTACAGAAGTAACTAAATGGTCTTTTTTTTTTAATAGAAAATGCCATTTCAAGGATGTGTTTTAATGTCTTTTTTGTGTTTCTCTAGTTTTGATCCTGCTTCTGTCTATTGTTTCTTGACTGTGTTCAGTCCCTTCATGATGGGAAGCTTGCTTGTGCTAAAGGTTAGTAATCTTACCTGAGTGAAATTTTCTCAAAGAATTGTTTAATAAACAACATATCACATATAGGGTTGTTATTTGCAATTTAAAAAAACATACATTTGTATTTGAGCTTCGTTAGCCTTCCTAACCATGTGTGAAGCTTTCAGCCTTTGTTGTGTTTTTAGAGATGGATCCTTCTGTTTCCCAAAAGAGAGAAGCTAAAGTGCCTGGAAGTACAATTTAACTGCATTAGATGGGTTTATTGTATTAAAATGGAAATTTTAAATGTTGAAAAGACTTAAATTATTTTTAAAACTATAAGCTTTCCTTATAGTATAATATCCACAAAGCTTTCCTTATAGTATAATATCCACAGAATCATCGAGGATATATATATTTTATTAGCTCTATCTACATTACATTAAGTACAGTCTTTGAATGCTCTACTCATTAGCTTGTCATTTTACAATTAATACTACTTTTTATATTTTTGATAGTCTATCAAAGATTGGATTGCACTTGTTTTTTGCAGGCAAGGTGTCGGACCTCTTTTGTAATATTTGAGTAAAGGGTCTTCCAGAGGGGTAAAGAGGCAAACAGGAAGGTAGACATGGAAATTATGGGTTATTGCTAAAATAAGCAGTATTTCCTGCCTCTGCCTTTCTGCTGCTTCTGTCCCAGAGAAAGCAGACTTAAGTTACAGGTATACTGCTCGGTATACTGCATGACAGAAGCCAATAGTGCAAACCTTCTGGATGCAAGAGAACAGGTTATAGCAATGTATTTACACTACTAACTTAAGGATTACAAGTCAACTTTGGAAAGAGCACAAGGCAACATTTTTTGTTCTTTATTTACTGAACTGTTTACATTTACTTGTCTTGGCTTTGGACGACCAGTGTTATCCTTGCCTTACTGAATATATTCTATATTCAGATTTTTTTGTGGTTGAGATGAGATTGTCCTATTACGCTTGGACAGCCTCTGCAGCCTGTCACATGAGATATTGGATCTGAATAGCTCTGTCTTCTAGCCTTATTGAAGTATTTATCACGAGTTCTAAAATGGATAAATGAAGTGAGGATCATTAACGTGTTTTAATTATAGTTTTCCATATTGCCTCATGGCTTATTTCACTGCAGTTCAGCTATGACCGTGGAAGGGGGTTTTTATTCATTTATTAGACGTGCTTCCTGCAAAATTAGTTTCTACCCTTTCTTGCCAATGTTTTATTTTTGTAAGATACACATTCTGTGATATTTTCAAAAGCAAGAAAATGTTTCCACAACCTGCCAGGTTGTTTTGTAAATATGGCTGTAAACCAAAACGTAGCTTGTGTTTTAAACAGGTTGTAATCCCGTTTGTTCTGGTATCATGTGCTTTCGAAGCTGTTCAAGTCACAACACAGCTGTCTTCTAAGAGGTACAGTAAGTGCTATATTTCTGCATTAATAAGGGTTTCAAATCTATTTTGCAATAATTCAGAATTGTCAAATCTCAATCTAAATTAAAAAAAAACAGTAGATCACATTGTTACTTTTATTTGTTATTATGCTTGGGGATTTTGTTCAGTGATTTTTGCAAGCTCAGGAATTCTTTTCTTAGTGATAAATGAGTATAAATGGAAGCGTTGGCTCCGTCTGAAACAATCAGATATTTAATATTCTTTGTTGACAATACACAGAAGGAGCACTTTTCTATCATAATGTAGAAAAATTAGCAGAATTTAAAGTCTGATTTTTGTTTTCTATTGCATCTCTGCTTATAGTACAATATTTTAAAAATAACCCATTTATAATGTAACCAATTTACAGCTTTGTAGCACTGACCTCACCACAAATTGGATTTAAAAAAAAAGAAGGCTGCATGCCCTTCCATTGCAGTTCAATGCTTCCCAGGTGTGTTCGGTATTACATAGTTTTTGCAGTAGGACTAGATGGCTGCCAGGCCTGTCTCCACCTCTAAAGACTTTTCAGGGAGAATGTGGGAGGGGTGCTCAGGCTTGCAGAGTGCTGTATCCAGACTTGAACTACTCTCACTCTTTTCACTGTCTCAAGATTTTTATTTTTTTAACTGTTAGCCCTCCCTACCCCTTTCAGTGCACTCAGTGCACATGAGTGAATCCTGTGCTCATGATGTGGAATTAGGAATGGTACTGAGACAGAGGAGGTTCCTGTCAGCCATGTGGTTTTGAGTTTGTCACTGTGGGATGTTGTGCGGGTTTGACTGAAAGTTTCACTGGACAGTGGCAGGGGGACCACAGTGACTCTGTCCTGCATATTGCTCAGCGGAGCAGAAGGAAGCTGCCCTTGCTCCATGTGATGCCCTCTGCCTTTCTGTTTGTTTTCATCCTGTTTGTGCCCTCCCTGTTGTCTTCTTATGCAATGCCACCTGGTACAAAAGGAAGACCCAGGGAACTACAGGCCGGTCACCTCTGTGCCTGGCAAGATCATGCAGCGGATCCTCCTGGAAACTATGCTAAGGCACATGGAAAATAAGGAGGTGATCGGTGACAGCCAACATGGCTTATCTAAAGGCAAATCATGTCTGACAAAATTGGTGGCCTTCTATGATGGCATTACAACGTTGGTGGATAAAGGAAGAGCAACTGGCGTCATCTACCTGGACTTGTGCAAAGCATTTGACACTGTCCTGCATGACATCCTTGTCTCTAAATTGGAGAGACGGACCACTCGGTGGATAAGGAATTGGTTGGATGGTCGCACTCAAAGAATTGTGGTCAATAGCTCAACATCCAAGTGGAGACCAGTGACGAGTGGTGTTCCTCAGCGGTCGGTATTGGGACCAGTGCTGTTTAATACCTTTGTTGACGACATGGACAGTGGGATTGAGTGCACCCTCAGCAAGTTTGCTGATGACACCAAGCTCTGTGGTGTGGTCAGTGCTCTGGAGGGAAGGGATGCCATCCAGAGGGACCTGGACAGGCTTGAGAAGTGGGCCTGTGCGAACTTCATGAAGTTCAACAAGGCCAAGTGCAAGGTCCTGCACCTGGGTCAGGGCAATCCCAAGCACAAATACAGGCTGGGTGGAGAATGGATTGAGAGCAGCCCTGCTGAGAAGGACTTAGGTATGTTGGTGGATGAGAAGCTCAACATGCACCAGTAATGTGTGCTTACAGCCCAGAAAGCCAACCGTATCCCGGGCTGCATCAAAGGAAGCGTGGCCAGCAGGTCGACGTAGGTGATTCTGCCCCTCTACTCCACTCTGGTGAGACCCCACCTGGAGTACTGCATCCCGTTTTGGAGCCCCCAACATAAGGAGGATGTGGACCTATTGGAGCAGGTCCAGAGGAGGGCCACGAGGATGATCGGAGAGTTAGAGCACCTCTCCTATGGGGACAGGCCGAGAGAGTTGGCATTGTTCAGCCTGGAGAAGAGAAGACTCCGGGGAGACCTTATAGCAGCAGCCTTCCAGTACCTAAAGGGGGCCTACAGGAAGGATGGGGAAGGACTCTTTATCAGGGTGTGTAGCGAGAGGATGAGGGGTAACAGTTTTAAACTGAAAGAGGGTAGATTTAGATTAGACATTAGGAAGAAATTCTTTACTCTGAGGGTGGCGAGACACTGGAACAGGTTGCCCAGAGAAGCTGTGGATGCCCCATCCCTGGAGGTGTTCGATGCCAGGTTGGATGGGGCTTTGAGTAAGCTGATCTAGTGGGAGGTGTCCCTGCCCATGGCAGGGGCGTTGGAACTAGATGATCTTTAAGGTCCCTTCCAACCTAAACCATCTATGATAATGAGGGATGTGGCAGCCTGAAACCTGACTTCTTCTTGGAGAGGAAGCACAAGGCTCACCATCCCTTTTACCTTCTCTGCCTTGGCTATGTGTGCAGTGTACTTGGGCTGTCCCTGCACCCCCAAGGAAGGATATTTGTCCTCCTTATTAAGGCTTATACAGAAGCAGGGCTGCGTTGAGAAATTGGGGTTGCTCAGAAGACTAGCTAGAGATTTACATTTCTCAGGCTCAGGCATTATAAAGGTCAGCATTTCCTAACTTGGGAATGCTTGCCTTGGCAGCACCAGTGATATTGCAGGCTTTTATGGAATGTGCATCTGAGTGTGTGAGAGGGGAAACGATATCGACTTCTTAAACCAGGTGACATGAGTACATCTGTGCTGCTTTATGAGGCTGCGGTTGTAACTCTGGCTGGTGTTTGTGTCAGCTTCATTTAGCTGTGCTCAGGTAACAGTAGCAGTGATACTGCCACACTGTCAGCCTGAGAACAAGGCAGAAGCCACAAGATATGCCCAGGATCCCTGGAGAGGTGGTGCTCTGATTGTCAGTCCATCCTTAAGTCTGTGCTGCACTCTTTATTGCTCTTGCTGCCCCTGCTAGAGAAGTTAAGCCATCACAAGGGACAATCTTGTCTTTGTAGTGTATAAACATGCCCTGAAATTAGTGATGTCCTTCTATTGTGAAAGGCTTCCTGCAGTTCAGAAGGGCAAAAAGTAGATTTTTGTGATTTGGACAAACTGCTCCTAAACTCCCTTTTTACAGATTAAAGATTTTTTGTTTTGCTGTTGATGGGGAATATTCTGTCAGAATATTTTCACGGAACTTGCTTATGAAAACAGCCCTCTAGTTCACTGCCTCCTAGGCACTACAAGATTGCAACACCCTATCTGAGCCGTAAGTAAGTGGAGAGAAGCCTTTCAGTGCGTCTGAGATACAGTCGGTTTGTTGCATCCTTATTTACTAATGAAGTATAGCTGATGTAGGCTATATCAGAAACTTCCTTGTCAGGAGGCATTGGTATGGGTGTCCTCCCAAGTACATGCTTGTGCAATGCTGCAGCATTTCGTAAAAAAGCTTTGTGAATTTACGATGGTAGTACTGATAAATTAACTATATTCTAGTTAAAGACTTCTCTGTTAATGGGTCGTCTGTTTGCAACATTGCTTTAGTGTCATTAACTTAGAAACTAGTTTTAACCAGTTACAGCAATTGCTTTCATGTAATTCAGGATTTACATAGTTTAATGAAAAGAAGATTAGGTTAATGGGGAAAAAATAGCTCTGCGCGCTCCCTTCTGGTTCCTTTTACTGGCTGCAGCCTACTTTCCATAAGTAACCTGCTGCCTGACAGAGAGGCCCGTGGGTTTGGGAGCACAACATGAAAATGCTGGGCATTCCCAGAGCAGCTCACGGGCATCCAGAGATCTGGAAGGGGGGCGGGCACCTCCTTTAGCAGCCTCCTACTCAGCAGGGTGGTTGTCAGAATAGGACCGATCGGCCCGGCTATCTGCCTGCCTGTGCCAAACAGCTTTGCTCACTCTTGAGTCCAACATGAAACATCTAAATCAGCTTTATTTGGCCTAAGCAGCACATGAGCTCCCTGCATCAGGAATGGGCAGATGCTGTTCATAAGATGCTCTTGTTCTCCAGTAAATGACTCGCATTAGGTTTTGCTGTTGCAAAATTGAAACTCTGTTCATGTGAAATGTCTTTTTCAAGCAGGATGAGATTACAAATGCCAGATGTTCTAGCCATATATTTGAACTGCTCTCTAATAAATTGAAATGTATCTAAGTGATTGAAAGGCAAGTGCAAGAAATCATATCTTATTTTAATTTCTTTATGGGGGTTTTAATAATCTTTGTAACATCTGTGGCTGTGCAAAAAGGTTGATGGTCTGGTTCTTTTTTTTTTTTTTTGCTTTGCAGCCTTTTCCTCATTGTTCTTGTGATTTCAGACATTATGGCTTTGGTAAGTTGTTGTTGCACATTCTGTTCAAATAAGATCAAGAAGCAGGGGGCTCTCCTAACTCTGTCTAGAGAGATCTGAATTTGTTTCAGACTTCAAAGTTTTTGTAACTAGGGCAGTGAATTGGATTGAAATCCTGGCATAATTTAGAGATAACTCCTCCAGTCACCGCTCTTTCAATTTCATGTAATTAATGCTTCTGAAGAAGCAATATTCTCATAATAATAAGAGACAAAAATGAAATAATAAGTTATCATTCTGAGTTTTTCATGTGCTTTCCAGTCAAATTCTTAGGAAGAATTTAAATAAGAATATCAGTTTTAGTTGTGTGCAGGGTTAAGTTGATTTTTTTTAGGAATTTTGAACCTTTTACTCACCCCACCTTCCCTTGAAAAAGAGAGGAAAAGAAGTGCCTTACCCACCAGCTCTGTTAGAGTTGTCAGAATCTAGGAGATCACCAACGCCTGAAAAAACACTTTGTGTCCTTTGTAATAAGCTGTTAGGCAATGCTGTCTTCAGAAAGCTTGCCTGCACAAACCAAGCTAGCTAAAACAACCCAAAGCTGAAAAATACCCCAACATAATTTTTACACATTAGTATGTTTTTGTTGCCCCCTTGAACTGGCAAGCAGTGCCACTGGATATCATAAGGTAAACAGAAACCTTTCCAAAGCAGCAGGTAGAACTGGTGTTCTCACTCTGCACATGCTGGTTTAGTTTCATCCCTTTGGAGTAAGCATTCCTGATGTGATTTCCTTGTACAGTGTGATCTGTGGATCTCACCTGATAGGAAAAACAGTGAGTGAAAAACAAAATAATGACTAATTTGTAAGAGAGAGAACTGGTTTGTGGTCTTGAATGCGTGTGGCCAGCTGCTAGAATTTGGGGGATTCACTAATTGACAAGTGCTGTCTTCTCCCAACATTATTCCCATTTTACAGGTGGGGAACTGCCAGAGTTGCCCAAAGAAATTTGTGGCAGAATTGCATGAAAACAATATGCAGCCTTCTCTTTGGCACTAGGTGTTATTTGGGATCCCTTTATTTCAAACAATAAGGTGGTTTGGCTTTTCTTATTGAAGAGGTTCTCTGCTGGTGATCTTCTGTTTGTTGCAAGCTCAGCTTGACAGAACTTAGTCCATCTATAGCTGCTCGTGTTTGATACCATGTTCAATCTATTTCTGGCTCCTAGACTATTCTTTACTTTGGTCCAAATGAGCATTCCTGGAAAGGTCTTGCCCTTGTTTTACTTGAAGAATTAGAAACTTGGAGTAAACAGCCTGAAAACATGGTTCTTAATTCTGTGTTTCAAATTGTGCAATGTTGGTGTACTAATCAAAGTTGTTTTATTTCCTAGCATTTTTTCTTTTTGGTTAAAGATTATGGAAGCTGGCTGGATATTGGAACAAGGTACAGTATTTTTTTGCCTCCATTGCATTTTTCAAAGGCTCATAGGTTAATATTGTTGTTTATCTACTCAGAACTCTTGTAATTTTTTCCAATTACTCTGCTTAATCAAATGCTTCAGTGACGTTCCCTGTGCTTAAAATGCATGTGCACGCATGTGTGCACACATGTATACATGTATATATATCCCAAGCTAAAACTTTTGTCTTAAAATCTGTGCCAGAGAAGCATGGAGTAAGTAATGAATCTAGCATGGCAAGAAATACAGTATTTTTTTGATTTCTGAAGAACAGTAATTACCCAAAAAAATTTTTAATTACTCTTTTGCATTTTAATTAGTTGTAATCACTGTTAAAGTAACAATTTATCCCATTGGTTAATTGTCTTGAATTGAGTTAAGCCTCTGTATGCAATCCCCTATGAATTAATGAACTTTGTGCAAATACCTTGGTGGCTACCAAGACCCGTGCGCTTATCCTCCTCCTAGTTGGGGAAGAGTAAATCTGTAGCATTTAAACACAGAAATCACAGCTAAAATGAGATAATTTGTTTTGCATTATGAGACACACTGGCCCCCACAGCATACATCATGGGGTAGGTTTTCGACTGTGCAGTCGTATTTGTGAATAGTCCAGAAATAACAAGTACAAGGAATACACATTGCAGATTTATGTTCCCAGAGCTGTGGAAATAGATAATATGCTGTAATAAGCTTAGTAGGGAATGTGTTGTTAATAATCCAGCCAATGTGGTCACTTGACACTGTTATTTAAACAGAAGTTGAATAGTCACCCATTGTTAATATTCTGTTTAGTCTGCGTTTACTCTGTGCTTTGCTGAGCCCCAACATTTCCTCCAGCGCATGTATGTGTGTACACACACACGCACACGTATTCTGCCTATTTTCTCTGGAGGTTAAAATTCCTGCTTGTAACTACCTTTTGAAGGTTATTAATGAGAGGAGATACAGTTAGATCCAACAGTGGAAACAATGCTTTAATATCACACTTCCTTGCTATGGTCAGTTCATGGTAAATCAGATGGCCTCATCCTTTGGTTTGAATTCCTATGCAGATCAATAAGGATATTAAAGACCTCAGAAAAGCTCTGTTCTGCTGGGCAAGAAGCTTTCCCATTGGGAGTTAGCAAGCAATAATATAAATTGTTACAAGTACCCAAAAACTTCCTCTCTGATATATGGTCTTTGTCGCGTAGAGATTTACAACAGTGACAGATTGTTGGATCCATTTCAGCTGGAAGTTTGCCTTATCCCGAAGAGTTTAGGGGAGCTCGTTATGCACAACTGTAATTCTGCCTCTCCATGTGTGTTTTGAGCACTGAAGAAAGCCCAGAAAATGTCCTTTCAAAAGAGTACTTTGTGATTAATTTTAACATGGTAATGCATAATGCTCAGGCAGCCTTAAATTTGTCATTACTTCACTTTTGAGTGCTTGACTTTGCCACCTACGATGTTTTACTGTAGTCTCTTTATATGTGTTTTATATGTATGTGTGTATATGCACATAAGATAAAAATGACTAGGTTGCATAAGAAAAGAGGTGAAGCCATAGGCACAGAGCTGAAGTGGTCATTCTTTTACCTAGCATGAACAATATCTTGGCACCTGAACCTTCTCCTCTGAGCAGATTTCTAATGTGTGATCCTCAAGCTTGGCAAAATTAGCAGGCAACAGCAGAAGATTTTTTGTTATTGTTGTTTATTCCTGGAAGGGAAGATGAGCTTCATGGGGTTTTGGGCAATTCCCCAAACCGGTGGGAGAGAGATACTAACATGGCTCTTTCCTGTCCTCCTGTTGCAACTGCAGTGACAGCTCTGTGTCGTTCCCATTGCAGTGTTGTCTGTTGTCGTTTTGACAGCAAGGTCTGAAAATATCCCATCTCAGTTGACATTTTAGGTGTTGCCAAAATTTTCCCAAGAAGGCTGAGTCAGTTAAGGAAATGACGCTTCTTTTTTCCCCAACTGTTTGTATCTCAACAAAACCTGTACAGGACTTCATGGAACAAAGAACAGGAGCACCTTTAGGGACAGTTGCTCTCATCTTTCCTTTTTCCTGTTTGTTTTGGGTTTTTTTTGTGGCACCGATAGGAAGTTTGTATGTGTCTGCATGCGCAATTATCAGGGTTCATTTTATACGACTAGTTACCACATCATTGAAATTATTGGTGGAAAAGCAGCAATTTAATTTCCCAATGAAGATTCATTCCTCTGAAGTCTGTCAGAGTCCAGTGGCATATGTGCTGCATTTGCAAAGCTTCTGATGTATATTTCCATACTCATTCTTTTTCTGTGGTGATAGCTTTCTATGGATTTTCTAATGACCGTGCTTCAAAACTTTTATAAGTCCTCCCTCTTAGTAAGAATGTGCAAGTTCAGTTGGAAACCCTCATTAGGCAGTACTTGGGTTTTCCAGTACCAGTGTTCAGAAGTTTCATGTGTAAGAGCTGGTTTTAAATCCCTTCCTATAAAACGAAGACCTTCACTGCTTTTTTCTGGTAATGTTTTGTTTCCTAGTGGATCTCTCTCATTGTTTGGAAGTAGAATTTGTTTACTGAACTGACATTTTTTTTTTTTTTAATTTCACCCCGAACTCCTCACTTTGACATCTCGTTCTACCATGCCTTAACCACATTATATGTCATTTTACAGTGCCTCATATCTGCCATAACAATGTGATGTGTTTATTCTCCTGGTTGAATTCACTATGCCACTTTAGTACTGTCTTTGAATGTAAAGAGATTTCTACTTTTCCCACTCTTCAAGATCATTAATGAAATGCTGAGCAACAACAGATCCAACATACAGTCCTGTATTACCACATTCAGCAAATTATCAACACACCATTGATTCCCTCCTCTCAGTAAATTATCAATTACTACAAATATTTATGGCTTCTAAGAAAGTTTTAAGGCCCCTTTGCTTAATGGTCATGCCAAAATCAATGTGAACTTGTTTTTCAGAGAGTGCTTTTCATTGTTTTGATATAACAGGATGATAATCTTGCCGTGAACGCAGAACTCATAGCAGTAGCTTACACAAGCTTCTGAGGTCTGCTAACCTTACCCTGTACCTATACAGCTTGAGGTTGCCCGAAATCGCATCATATACTCTAGAAGAACACACAATTACATTTCATAAAAATAATAATTCAGTTTTCCTATTATTTGTATGATGGATCAGTGTGTAGTACGTGATCATGAGAAATTTGTTCTGACAGATTCTTTTATTTTTAATAACAGATAAATGGAATAGCTAGCTTTTTGGCTTCTCTGTCACTAAAATAATTTTCCAATGGCCTAAAAGGTATGTTTATCTATCTCTATCTATAGATCTTCATAGATAGAGAGATACAGCCTTTAAAGCCTACTGTATCTATACAGTATATGCAATTTGTAAGTAGCTGTATATTCAGATAGTCAAGATAAATCCTAAAACCTGTTTATATGACAGTATTATATAGTTCTATACAGACACATACTGTACTACTCCCTTCCTTTTTTTATAACAGTTGCTGGAAGGTAAAGAAAAAGATACAATCTTAACTGTTCTTCTGCAGTTTCAAAGTTCAGGGAACATAGATAAAGCACAAGAGACCCTTTTGGGGTTTAGGATAAGAGAATAGATTTCAGGTTTGGGATGCTGGGGCTTCTAGGTCTGACTATTAAAATAGAAGTCTTGTAACTAGGAGGAAAACAGTGTTCACCAACAATTTCTAAAACAGGAGCTAGGAGTGATGTGCTTTGTGATTTTGTGATTTGTTTTGTGTGAAACACAGGAGAGAGGGTGCGGGATCCTGGCTGGAAATGCAGGAGACTTTAAATTCAGAATTAAATCTGGGGTCTCAGTGTGTGCTTGGGAACAATCCCACAGTTTACACAAGTAGCATGTCCTGTAGAAATAAAGTCCTTGGACTCTTCTAGAGAGTGCTCTTCCAAGTCTTTGCATGAGTTGTTTTTGTTTTACTTGTTTTATTTCTAGTTTTTTGATTGCTATGGTAACTTACTCCATCTTCCTGTCTTCCCAGCTTCTAATCAGGTCTGCCATCTTAGGAATTAGCCTGTCTTGGGAGAAAGCCACATTTTGGAGCAAGGTTCATTACCCCTCCCTGCCCCCNCTTTGATTTTTCTTGTCTTTGATTAGTACTTCTCACTGATGTACACTGTCACAAACAAAGCCAGGAGATGGTAGTACCTCATATGTTCTCCGCTTGGTTCCTTGCCACCAGAACAGGTGTCTTCCTCCCTGATAAAAAATTTTCCTAGCACCAGCTTTGCCTGTTGACCTTGATTTGTACATAGGACACTCGTCTTTCCATTGAACAGCGCTGCCTTCCCTTAGATCATCCGTGATCCCCTACACCAGCTACCTCTTCTCTACCATTACCTGTCCCTGCCCATCTCACCCTTTATAAGCATTGCCCCACTGTGCCCCACTATGCTTTTCCCTTGTACCTGTTTAATGTCACTTCTTCCACATGGATCTAACTTGCCTGGAGCCTAGAATCTTGCTCCTTTTTCTTATTAGCTCAGGTTGGACCGCTGATGGAGGAAGCTTATTTTGAGAACTACCTGCTCCACTGTAACTACAGATCCAGCCAAGGGTAAAGTTGTGGGTTGTAGCAGCAGATTTTTCCACTGCTGTTGTGGCACGTACCTGTAAGAGTCTTGCTTTGTTTGTTTGTTTAATTACAGCATTACCCCAGCCTGAGAACTAATTTAGCAAGCAGAGCTGTCTGCACTGTCTGCAGGCACTGCAGTACCAGTTGCTGATAGCCCCAGAGATGCTGGCTGTTTGTAATTATGTGACAAGTAGACTGAAATTGTTTTTAATTGTGCTCTGTGGCATAATATATATTTCTTTACTCTGAACATCCAATATTTTAATAAAGGAGCATAACTATTCAGCCTTTTCCAGTATAGCAAGGGAGAAGTGTGTGCAACACCTTTCTTTTCAAAAATACAGAGGACCCAGTCCCTTGACTGATAAGCAGCTAAGCAGAGTTTGTGGAGAGTCTTTTCCTTTGCGAAAGCCCCTCTCTATGCCTCCCAAAATCCTTGATTAGCACCCACATCTGGAAAAGCTCCTTTTGGTGCAGACAGGAACTCAGATGCCTGTGTAAGGACCATGCTGATGGCAGCAAGTCGCTGATCCTCTGGTGACTGTCTCAGGGCGTCTGTAGGAATAAAGGCAGGGTCTTCGTTTGGCTTCTGATTTTCAGATTTCTCATTCAAGCTTTCTTTGACAGCTAGAAGGAAAGTAGTGTTGCTCCTTAGATGAAAAACTACAATTCTGGTGCCAGCTGAGAAGGAAAGTTGAGTTGTTACCAGTAATGCATGAGATGTTAAGCCATCCAGCTATTTACCAGAGTGGCTGTTCCCTTAAGAGCCACGCAACCTTGTGTACCTGTGGTGCTTGTACAGTCCCCAAGGGCACGTTACGCCATGAAGATAACTGCAACAAGGGTTTGCCTTTCAGTTGTTAACATGTCCTTTCCCATGGAGAACTGAAACTCAACCTGTAACACACCCAGGTGGACTTCCAAGGGCAGCTCTGGAGGGAGTTGTGTTATCTTTGTTATTGTAAGTACGCTGTGAACTACAAAGTCTGAAGTGCACTGACCAGGTGGAAGTAGGCTTTGTGCCTGACTTCGTGCTCTCGCATGGTCTTCTTACACCTTCCCCACGGAAACAGAGCAGCAGTATGGCTCTCGTAAATGTGCTACTTTGCTTAGCTAAAGCTGGAGAGGGGACATGCTTATAGGAAAGGCACGTACGAAAGATGGCTCCTGTCTGATATTTTAAACCTTGAGTTGTTCACATTAGTGAATATTTTCAGTTATGCTGTGTACAAGTGGGAGTTACGGAGATGCAAGCTGCAGGCTGTTGGGGTGGATCATGCTTCTTGAGGTCTGAGCCCATTTATGCCAGTGGATTTATGAAACTGATTTCTTAAAACTATGTATTTTGAGCAAGGTATTTGTGAGAAGGTTTAGTCAGACTGAACTGACACAGAAAAATCTTACAGTCAAGTCCCTTTCAGCGTTCTCCATCCAATTTGGTCAGACCCCAGCTCCTTTGGTTGCTCGTATCTTGGTTGTGGAAGAGCTCCTGCTCATGAGTGAACTTTTTGGATTACTTTTATTCTTTCACACTGGTTAGCAGCCCAGCTTTGTTAAAAGCTGGTGCTTCTCCACTTCATAGAGCTAAATTGCGCTAGGCTAGTGCCAGGGTTGTCACAGTCTCGGGGTCTTGAAGATTGATAGCGTCGGCATTATGAGGCTTTACTGCTCTTCCGTGGCTAAACTCTCAAACTGAATGAGTCCTCTGGCAGAAATTCCAGGTCATTAAACCTGCAAGGGCTCCTTGCAGTCCTTTTTTGTTACTAAACTCAGACTTCATCGAGTCTGAAGTTACCCCACTCGTCCTAAAGAGCCATCTGCTTTGAAATAGTGGGTATGGGTGCATCAAGAGGTATGGGTGCCTCTCATGTCAGAATGCCAGTGTCTTCAGTAGTCCCAGGAAAAAAACAACTGCACTGGATGTGTGATGGACACGGGTGCAGCAGTGTTTCATCTGCAACTCCAACCTGAAATGGCACTGGATTTGGAAAAATTCTAATTTCTTAATGGCTAGTGGTTTGCATTAATAGCAGCTTGATTCAGACATTGAACACAGGATGCTGAATGACCTAGGTCAAATCTCAGTCTGACACTAGTGAACATCAGGTACCAGAATTTGAGCAAGTGGAGAACAAACTTTCTGCTTGTTATCCTTTTAATCATTAGTGACTTTAACACAGAAGCTGCATCCTGAAATTGTGTTTATTAGCCACTCTTGAACTCTTGTTTAATCTCTTTGAAACCATGTGTTGCCACAGCAAAGAATTCCACAATTTTTAGAAATGTTGAGTGAAAAAGTAGCGTTTTTTTTTTCTTAAAGCTGCTCATCACTGCAATAATGTTTTCTCTAGAAAATTGCACTTCAGCTGACATAAATATCTGAGTTGTCTTACTTGCAAGGAATGTCTAGATGATGGCAAGTTCTCCCTAGATTCTGTTACCAGATCACAGCAAACGGAAGTTTTGCAGTGGTTTCAGTTGCATACATTGAATTACCCACTTGAATAAAAAATATAACCAGTACCTCTTATTCACTTGTATGCTCAGTTGTGTTTTCTGTTGTCCCCACCATTTTATTTTGTCACAGGCTTTGGGTTTTACATGATAGTGCTGCTATAATAGTTCTCTTCTAGGAGCAGAATATATAAAATGACATACTAGGCCAATAATTAGGCCTAGTTAAAAAAATATTCAGAGGGTTGTTTATGTCTTTTTTTTTTTACTCTGAAAATTTGCATTTTTTTCTCACTTCTTTTATGTCTCCTCCTTGCAGCATTAGCCACTATGTGCTCGTGATGTCGTTGACCATCTTTATGATGCTGATGAATGGACTGGCCCAGCTGCTAACTACAAAGAGACTTGAACTTCCCAAAAGGACTAAGCACCATTCCATGTGATAAAGTGATAAATCTTCCTGCCTTGTTCCCATCCTCAGGCTTCCTCTGAACCAATCTCCGCCTCTGGAATGTAAATATAAGTTAATGGACTACAGCACCAAAATCCCATCAGGGACCAGAGTGCTCTGCTGATACAGGTTAAATGCTGTCTTGTGACTGAAATTTGCATTTGGAGATTGCTGTTTAGACATCAATGGGACTAAAAAAGCCTTAGCTTTATTCTCCAAGTGTACGTATTTCTGGAAAATAAAAGCAGCAACGAAGTCCTTTTTAAAAGATATAGGCAACCATCTTTAGGGTATTTTTTTTTGTTGTTATAACTTGTCTGACAGTTGTTTGTCTCACACGCTCACTTTCATTAGGAGTCTGCAAAGTCCAAGCTTTATTTCTTGTCTCACATAAGCATCTCACAAGCTAAAGCATAAATGAAATCAGTCTGGGCAGATCACTGATTTGTATGTTGCCGATGTGGCGTACGCATTTGAATATCTCTGAAACTGGCAATGCTTTTTGCAAGCTGCGTCAATGTGCATTTGAGGATATGTTGAGGCAGGTTAAGACTGATACACTGTGAGGCTGTTGCTTGTAAGACAACAGATTTTAGCTAACTTTGGTGTGAAGTGCTGCTGCTGACTGTGCTCTCCTGCTGCCTCCTGTGCTTGGGTGAGCTGAGCAGTATGCCAGCTCAGGTAATTGATCCATATGAAAAGGAACCTGATTAGAGAATCGTAAAGTAGCATTCAGACAGATTCCCTGGTCCAGCTCATGATGGGGCGGGCAGGAAGGTTAGGGCTGACTGTTTCAGTGGCAGCACAGAGTTAATCAGCATAAAGAGGTCATGAAGCTGCAGCTGGAGTTGGTGGTTTACAGAGTGATGCCACACAGAGGCTGTTTTCTTCTCTTTCCTTGTTTTCCTTTCCACTTGTTTTCTGCTCCTGATTACAAGCGTCAGCCTGGGTAATGGCTGCACCAGACTCAAATCCCCTGGTTATATGCTGATTACAAGTGAGAGCAAAGAGCCATGGTGCTGGAGAGCCTGTGCTGTTGTGGGTGCTCCTGGGGACCCAGTAACTAAATACATTGCATGAGGCTTTGAGACAGACTTGTAACTTCGTAGCCCTTTCAACAGCAAGCATCAGCTTCCCTGCCACTAGCCCACAGCTGATTAAGTAGCACAAACTACAGTAACTGCCTACACCTCAATGCTTCATCACTCCCTGAAGTCATCTGCTGCGAGAATTAAACAAAAATTGTACCTCCTGAAGCAAAAATTGTATCTCCTGCTCAGCAGGAGGCATGCACAAAGCTAGGTCTCCTGCCTTTGAAACAGCTTTTTCCATCCACACCATCAATGGGACCTTTGAAACAGATCCCTTTGCACAGTGAAGGAAGCGAGTGAAAGGAAAGTCTTTCTTCTTTCTGCGCTATTGTATGATGGCATCACTAAAAATTGTGCTATGTAATATCCCTGCGTCACACTCACAACTTGCAGCCAGGCCTTCCTATCTGGGAGCTGATACATATGGTACGTGATGCTGGCAGCCAAGGCTAGACATTCGTCATGAGGGCTGCTCCAATACTCTTTCCAGCCATCTGGCATTTGGCCGTGGTCACACGTCTGTTTAACACTCTGGAAACTAGTCATCCCGCTGCAGGAAGTTTGGCTGGGAGAAATCAGTCACAAACCTCCATCTGCTTGTTGAGTGCTAGAAAAACATGGTGGGCCTGCAGTCATCCGTGTGGCTTCGGAGTGCCTCTTGAGAGCATCCGAGCACTGGCAAGGGAGTAATTTTTCCACTAGGTAGTGGTCCGGTGGTCCTACTGGGCATGTTGCTAGCACAGCTGGCCTCAGTCACAGAAGATATTTCACATTTGTTACAGACTATACCCACAGACTTGCGTGCCAGAAGGTGGGCATGTGCCCGCTGCTGGTAGTTGTACCATGCAGCCAAGGCAAGGAGCAACCATGAGCAGGTGGAAAGTGGCTGCTACAGCAAAAGTTATGTGTAGGCATGGGAATCTGCCACGCTTGTTCCCCTTAGAGACAGTCAGTCTCTGCTACGGAGAGCTGTCTCCGCTGTAGCCCCAGTCTACAAGTATCTACAGTATACTGTATCATTGTAGGGTACAGTATCATCAGCTTTGTGTGACCTAACTGATGTCTTGAGACTTCTGTCTACAGTGCTGTCATTTCCGTACACACAGCTATAGACAGCTGTACCACTGAGCATCCCAGCCTCCATTGCTGGAGTGATTTCTTTGCAAAACTACTGTTTGTAGAGCAAATTCACTGACGGGAGCAGCTGAACAGCTGGCATTGGTGTGATGTGAAGGAATTGACTGAAAAAGTAGGAACGTGGGACCCACAGGGCTGCTACTCTGAAGGCCCATGTTCTCCAGGCGTGTCAAAACTGCTTGTTACCTATGACAAGACCAAGTGGATGTCCTACCTACTAAGTGAAAACACTGAAGGTACATACTGTCTGGTGCTGCAGGTTCCCCGGGAGAATGCACAGGAGCTCAAGCCTGATGGCTTTTCTTACCACAGGGGGCTGGTAATAAAACAGCATCTCACCTCGCTGTGTCTGATGCTGCTCGTCTGTGGTAGTAGGAATAATCCATCTATTCTGGTACGCAGGTGAGTGGAAATGGCTGTCCAAAGTACAGCCTGCATCAATTACTCTTTCTGCTTGTGGCTTCCTTCGTGTCTCTTTCCACAAAGCAGGTTTTGGTTTTTACATCCATTCTTGCAAGAGCAGAAAGGGGACAGTGAGCACGGGGAAACGTTTGCAACACGTGCGTTGTTTTTTTCCCCAGTGCTGCTCTGCAGGGATATGTTCTTGTTTGCCATTTGCTAAGGTTGGGCCTTAGTGGTAGCAACCTTAGCTGACCTTTCCCTTTCCCCCGCTGGTCCCTTGCATCTCTGTGCCATTTGTGCATTCAGCTTCTAGCCGAGGCTGCAGGAGTGCTGGAGAGCAGCTCTCGCGGAGAGGCAGGATTGGCTGTGCTATTCCCATGTCTCCCCAGGGAAGCCTCTTGCAGGAGTCTTGGCCCGCACTTCTGGGTTTACTCCAGCACAGGGAGGTGTCAAAAATTCTCCCACTCAGCTACTTTACACAGCCCCATGGGGTTTGTGACAGAGTTGACTCTTCCCTCCCACAGATACGTGTTCCTCTCCTTTCCAGAAATAAATGTCATCAGCAATAAAAAGTCCTCCCCAACCTTAGGTACTAAGGTAGGGCATAAAATTTTGTTCTCAGCTGATTTTAAGCTTTCTTTTCCTCTACTTGTGGATCTTCAAGAATTATCCCTCTTCATGGGGCCCAGGCAGGACTTGGGCCACAGAAAGGGGGACTCTGAGCCAGCCGAGCCAGTGGGGGTATTACCCAGCCCCTGTGTTTTCTGCAAAGGGCACAAAGGTAGAATTGCCCCGAGCCCTCCTGCCTGACTTTTTTCCCCTGCAGCAGAGTTGCAGACTCTGAATCCTAGAGCAGGTGAGGCTCCAGATAGTGAAGACCTCAGGCAGGGAAAGGCAGGTAGATTGACATGGTTATTTCTGTCTAGGGCTGCATATTTTTTTTTATTATACCTGTAGTGTAAAACGCTTTGCATAGCATAGCATGTCTTCTTGCTTTCAGAGCCATGGACCCCTGAAGAGCTAACCATAAACCTGGAGTGCCCATCAGGTGGTGTAATTCGAGAGAAGCTGTACTGAAGAGCAGCTAATACAAAGGTCTTGTAATCTTCAGCCTAGGAATTGTTCTCTGCTATTGTGTTATCAAGGCTGTACACAGCAGCCTTTTGATATCCATCCAGGCAGTGAGCTGTTTCTTCAGAGGTGATGAAGCTTAGATTGTATCAAGATCTCTTGTGACTCAAACTAAATGACTTCCCCTTCCCCCTCACAGAGTAAATCAGATTTTACAAGCTTTGGCAATTTCAATGCATGCCGTGGCTGTTAGTTGTACGGCTGCTACAGCCTTCACATTCTTGAATGAGCACAAATATATGAATGAACATTCATGGTCTTACCCAAACCTTGCTCTCTAGCATCTCCCGTGAACTGTGGTGTCTGGTTTGGCCAAGCCACGATACAAATTTCATTTTGGTTCCTACCACCATAGCTAATCTGTAAGGATACAATGCTCATCACTTTTCAGAATTGTCCGCGTGATCCTGCAGTCCCTTTTCCTGTGTCTTTGGGGTGGTGAAGGTGCTTATCTCAGATGCCTTTGGCAAGGAGAATGAGAGCATGGAGTGTGCCAGGCTTGCTGCTGCATCCTTACAGGTGTGGGGTGGTATGATCAAGAGCCAGCTGGAGAAAGTATTTTGGGGAGTTGTGGTGGGGGAGAGAGAATGTCTCTGTCTTGCATCTGTTTTGGGGTGTGCTCTGTGACATGGTAGTGGGGCAGCTCAAGGTGCTCCCTTCTCCATCATCACATGGCTTCATCCAGCCTAAAGGCAAGAAACTTTGACTTTCTTCTCCTGTGTATTGTCTTTGGGCAGCTGCTTTGTGAGCTGCCATGGCCTGGGAAGGTTTGGGAACCTATCTTGCACTGCTGCCACATGTATGGGACAGCCCCAGATCAGCGCTGGTCGTTTGGTAGACGGCGCTCATGGTGAGCTGGAACCGACCATCACAGCAGCTGGTGGTCACCAAATGATTTACAACTTTCTCCTCAACTAGTCTCTCCTGGACTGGTTATGTTCATAATGATGTGCAGGGTTGAATTCCAGTTTGGAGGTTTAAAGAGGCTCTGAATTCAGCTGCTACCTGCAAGAGCTCCATCCTCGCCCCAGGCCAGAGCACATCATTTTAACGTTTGAGGAGGACTGAAAAGAGGGAGGAGAAGGCTGAAAGCATAGCACTGGCCCCTTTCCTGTGACCTTTGAAATCAAGCTTTATTTGTTTATTTATTGGATTATGTAAGCTTCATAACTTTCTAGCTTTGAAGGTGGGTAATATAAAGTGGAAATAGAGGAAAACTCACCTTATTTGTTACCATTTTATTTTCTATGTGAGTTGTAAGAGCAAATGCCTTTTTTTTTTCTTTTTTTTATTTCCTTTAACATTACATAAGATGAAGCTGACATACAGGTTTACCTTTCACTCGGGTCAGTACCGTTGACAAACCTGTTAATGGCTGGATATCATCCAGTGCATTCCCTGAGAGGTGGAGAGAGAAAGCACTGCACCAAGATCTCCATCCGAATGTGCTTGCAATGGGAACCAGCAGTGACGGAGCCCACTTCTGTGCTGAATTTCTTGCCACCTGCAGCCCTGCTTCTCAGGGTGTCACCTCTGCTGCAAGGAGGTCCTTCCTGACCTGAATTTTCCTGTGATCCAGTGTAGAGGCTGCCAAGTGCTGCACGCCCTGTGCTTGGGCCAGTGGCTGAGCAAGGGACAGGATAGTGCAGAGTCAGGCCTGGGGAATTTAAATCACTGCAAGTGCAATCACACCCAGGTCCAACATTTTTGCCTCGCAGCAAGATGGGAGGAGAAATATGAGAAAGCCATCTGTCACTTGCACAGCTCTTCGCTGTTCTCACCGCCTCCTCTTCTTCCTCGGGTGGTTTGCAGCATTGCTCCAGCAGTACCTGCCCAAGCCTGACCCCAAGCTTCAGCAACCGCAAGCTGATCCAAAGGGCGTGTGTCCAGTAACAAACACTGCGAAACTGAAACACTGGGATTTCGGGTTGAGGAAATCTCTGACCAAGACCTAAACTCCTCTAATTAAACTTACCTTATCACTCTTGCAGAAATGCTAAAGGACAAGGCATTCTGAGTGCAGTCCTTATATTGACTTTCTGTGGAGTAACCTTTGTATATCTCAATAGACGTGGCCTTTTGTGCTGGACATCATTATTCTGTCTTCTTGGCATATGAGACAGTGCAAGACAAAAACAGCAGAGTAATTTCGACAGGGGCTGAAATTTGGTGGTTTGAGTCCCGGTGAGCACACAAGCAGAGACAGGCTCTGAAAATACTGTTATTTTATTTTTGTATCAATTTCCATATTAAGTTAAGAGACACTAGAACTTACTGCTATCCAGAGCTATATTTAGCGGCTCAGATATCTGTCTCCATCTCACTAGATCTCCAGAAATGAGTGGATATTTTCCATCATGGCCTTTGAGTAGGAAGCTTGTTATATCTGACCTACTGTGAAAGGAAAATACCCATTTCACCACCGTGCATTTTTTTCGTACAAGCAGTGCGTTCCGTGTCTCTTCTAACATTAACACATTGTATTTCCTTTAAAGTGCTACAAGTTTACTTGCTTTAATGTAACTTGGTAATTGACAGATATTTACGGACAAAAGTAGAAATTAAACATGCATATCATTTTTAAAGAATTACATAGTAAAGGAAAACCTCCTGGTATTTGGGATGATGGCCAAATCTTCATCTGGGACCTGAATCGAACACAAGCCTTCCGAAACATTGTCCCAAGCTCTTCCATTTCCTGGGGCTTTATTTCCCTGCCAATCCCAAAACAGTCCGTGCGGTGAACCCTGCCTAAGATTTTTTTTCCCCTGAGTGTGGCTTTCAGTGGTTACCCTTGAGGGTCCCTCCTACCCTTGCTCCTCCGCCTGTGACCTGCCAGCCTGGCTCTGCGGCAGAAGCTTGGGAGCATTTGCAGAGTCAGCGTCCGAGCCCAAGACAGTTCAGGGGACGAGTTTTGTCCTGTTCGGTGGGTCATGATGGCAACCAGTCTATCATGGGGGAGCCTGTTTGCTTGGTTTGCTGCTTTTGTTTGTTTGTTTGTTCAGGATTTTTTTTTAATGATACTTAAAGCTTGAATTTTGGTTGGGTTTGGTTTTTTGTTTTTCAATCAATGACTGGGAGACCAGCTGTCAGCATTAATTCATTTTAATATGACTCAATCTGAGAAGTGTTCAAGCTTCCTCTTAGAAAAAGTGGCTGACTGCATTTATTTTTTTTTCCCAGGCAGTTTGCTTGACAGAGAATAAATTTTTACAAAAATTGCTTTCCAGAGCAAGGGAACAGACTCTGTCGTTTTCCCTTCCTGGTACTCATTTCTTGCAAAAGTACCTGACATTTGGGGAAGAGCAGCCATTTCATTAGTGGAGGCATGGAAGGTCCCACAGGCAGGAGCGCAGAATAACTGGCTCTGCAATCTACAGAACTGCAACTAATTGTATATTAAGGCTCTATTTCAGTGAGGCACCATTGCCTCCTATCATTCCAATACAATATATTGGAACTGAATGGCAGTAACTATTTTCTCTCCTCGTGGCAATTTTAATTCTTTGTGGAATATCACAGGAGCTGTGAGCTTTCTGAATGCAAAGCAACAGGGCGCAGGTAAGTGGAGGTGACATTCCTCTGTAGTTCACAACAATTAACCTTAGCCAGGGAAAGAAAAATTAAAATGGTCACTTGTGTTCACAAATGCCCTCGTTGTAGGCAGTTACTTAATCTGTGCCACAGTTATGCAAATATGCTTATCATGCATTTGACAGCTTGCTCCCTTTCTCACTCGGGGAGTGGCGGTGTGTGTAAGATGGATCGATGTACACGCTCCTAAAGGCAAAATGTGTGATACTTGTCAGGTTAGAGCTAAACGGCGTTATTTATTTGTTTATTTTGCAAGTCTGTGAATGCGCCTCACTATTAAGAAGAGGAACACAGTAATGATTCTGTTTAATTAACAGAGAAGTAACTTTCTTGCCAGTTCTAAGTGCCGTTTGATCTATCTGAGATGTCACAGTACTGGAGAACTCCTGTAAAGGGCTGAGAAAGCATTATTTGTGCTTGGTGCGCGGAGCCTTATGAAAGCAATTTACATATTTGCACACTGAAGCATAACTACCAGCACATAAGCAGCGTGGTAAATGATTAACTATAAAAGATTGACAGTTTGGGCAAAAATCCAGCAGAGCACTTAAGCGTGTGCTTAACTTCAAACAACCTGGCTCTGCTGACTGCAGTGGGGCAGAGTCAGGTCCTCTCTTAAGTTCAAGAAACTGCTCGTGCGCTTCAATTAAACATGTGTTTAAGTGACCTGGAGGACCAGAGTCTGGCTAAGAGAGCTTATAAAAGGGAAAAACTTTCTCATATAGCACTTAAATCAGGATGGCAGCAGGAAGTAGGAGCATGAACAGATCAGAGCTCGTCACGGATGGAGCATCCCCGGCTCCTACTGATGAAGTGGGAGTTGTCAGTTGTGTAGGATTTCTCAGACTTCGGGCAAAACCAGAGGTATTCCAGCAAAAGACTAATCTAGTCTGCCCATTTCAGAACAGTGTTTTGTTCTCTGCATTTTATTCTAGTTTGTTGTGGTTTTAATTTTTGGGAACACAAATATATTAAATATTTTATTGTTGTTGCTTTCACTAAATGGCTTAATTGGAAATGGAATTAGACCCCAAAAAGCCAACACCCCCGACCTTCCAACAAACAGTGTTTTTGTTTTCCAGTAACTTGAAAATCTTCTCCAGAATTCACCCTGGACTGGCACCAGAAAGCCTGTTAGTAACTTAGCTTCATCACAAGCAACTTTCTTACAGTGTATTTGGAAGTTCCTGAAGCTGGAGCTGGAAGAAGCTGCTCTGAATCCTAAGTGCTAAGCAAAAGTTGAAGGTCCAAATCAGGGTCATTCTGATGATGTTGGTTTTGGACTCCACATAACAAACTTTATTCAAACGCTGTGAGAATTTTTTCATGTGCCTGAGTGAAATTTAGCAAACTAGAACTTCAAGTCAAGTCATAGAATCATAGAATCGTTTAGCTTGGAAAAGACCTTTAAGATCATCGAGTCCAACCATTAACCTAGCACTGCCGAATCCACCACTAAACCATGTCCCTAAGCACCACACCTACACATCTTTTAAATACCTCCAGGGGTGGTGACTCAACCACTTCCCTGGGCAGCCTGTTCCAAGGCCTGACAACCATTTCAGTGAAGAAATTTTTCCTAACATCCAATCTAAACCTCCCCTGGTGCAACTTGAGGCCATTTCTCATTGCCCTATTGCTTGTTACTTGGGAGAAGAGACCAACCCCCACCTCTCTACAACCTCCTTTCCAGTAGTTGCAGAGAGCAATAAGGTCTTTTCTCAGTCTCCTTTTCTCCAGTCTAAGCCACCCCAGTTCCCTCAGCCGCTCCTCATCAGACTTGTCCCCCAGACCCCTCACCAGCTTCGTTGCCCTTCTCTGGACGTGCTCCAGCACCTCAATGTCTTTCTTGTAGTGAGGGGCCCAGAACTGAACGCAGTATTCAAGGTGGGGCCTTACCATTACTGAGTACAGGGGGATGATCACTTCCCTAGTCCCGCTGGCCATGCTTTCTGATACAAGCCAGGATGCCGTTGACTGCCTTGGCCACCTGAGCACACTGCTGGCTCATATTCAGCCAGCTGTCCACCAACATGCCCAGGTCTTTTTCCACCAGGCAGCCTTCCAGCCACTCTTCCCCAAGCCTGTAGCTCTGCATGGGATTGTTTCATGGGATCCTGAGTGCAGGACCTGGCACTTGGCCTTGTTGAACCTCATACAGCTGGCCTCAGCCCCTCAATCCAGCCTGTCCAGATCCCTCTGCAGAGCCCTCCTACCCTCAAGCAGATCAACACTCCCACCCAACTTGGTGTCAGTGAGGATGCACTTGATCCCCTCATCCGATCATTGATAAAGATATTAAACAGAACCGGCCTCAATACTGGGCCATGGGGAACACCACTTGTGACCAACCGCCAACTGGATTTAACTCCATTCACGACAACTCTTTGGGCCAGGCCATCCAGACAGTTTTTTTACCCAGCGAAGAATACACCTGTCCAAGCCATGAGCAGCCAGTTTCTTCAGAAGAATGCTGTGAGAAATGCTGTCAAAGGCTTTACTAAAGTCTAGGTAGACAACATCCACAGCCTTTTCCTCATCCACTAAGCGGGTCACCTTGTCATAGAAGGAGATCAGGTTTGTCAAGCAGGACCTGTCTTTCATGAACCCATGCCGACTGGGCCTGATCGCCCGGTTGTCCTGTATGTGCCACATGATGGCAGTCAAGATGATCTGCTCCATAACCTTTCCCAGCACCACGGTCAGACTGACAGGGCTGTAGTTCCCCAGATCCTCCTTCTGGCCCTTCTTGCAGATGGGTGTCATATTTGCTAACGTCCAGCCAACTGGGACCTCCTTGGTTAGCCAGGACTGCTGATAAATCCACCACTTTCTCCTTGAACTCTTCTAAAGGAGAACATTTGGGCTTATATCACTGTCAGAAATATATGCTCCTCAGGTTACCATGTCCATCTCCAGCAGATACCTGATACTCTATGTTCATCAGGCATTCAGTCAAGCACGCAATCTTCACAACGATCCCTGTGAGCTTTACATCAGCACAGAGCAGCACATGCTACTGTTGCATGTTCTTTGTTTTTTGGGAAGCTTTTTGACTCCATAATTTTTTTTATTTTTTTTTTCTTTATTTTACCTCTGCTGATATAATCTCTCTTAAAATATGTCTAAAGTTCATGGTGGTTGGGTGAAGCTTAATTAAAGTGTGTCAGTGTGATGGTGTCTTTCATTCAGGAGACATGCACGAAGATGATAATCTCCTTTTTTGGAATAAAAAACGTAGGCTCTGGATAATTAACAAGGAACAGAAAAGGATGGTGAAAAGATATTTCTAGGGCCCAAATTCAGATCTAAGCAATAAGATACTGTTACTGGAGTGTATTTTCCAGAGTAGCCAGGAAATGGGCAGAAAAAGGGAGCTGTCCTGGAGACAGAAAAAAGTTGGAAATATGATCTGGAGAAAATGGCTGAAAAGTCTCTTTACAGGTTTGAGTGCAGGCTAGAAAATGATAAAGAAATTATCTCTGATTTGATCCAGACTATCTTCAAGGCTTTTGTATTTCTCTTTTTCTTTTTTGGCAAAATCAACAGGATTGCATAAAAATACCTGAATCCCTCAGCAATTTCTCATCCTAACGGAAATAATTGAAAGACACTGAACAACGATCAAACAGCATGACATACAACTACTATGAAAGTAGTCATATTTTGTCATCAGAGGGGAGGAGAGGCCCGGAGCTTTCTCCATATCCACTTAAAGCATCAAAATAGATTTTATGCTCCTCCAGTGCACAGACCTTGTATATAAGCCAACAACCGCCATAATCAACAGGAATTTCCCAAAGCCTGTGGAAGCCAATGGATCAAAATGTCAGCTGTAGATAGATCAACACTCAAAATGCTCTCTCTCAAGAGCATAACTTAAAGGCTGGTTGTTACAAAATCCAAGCACTTAGATTTTTCGTAAGTCTATTATCATTCGTTTTTTAAAGCCAGGTTTGATATACTGGACCTATATGCAGGTCATGGGTTTCTGGTATGCTGTTGTAGGTCCCATATTGCTGCAGCTTTTCCAAGTAACGGTAATGGTTGAGGTGATGAGCTGACTGTCCTCTCTCATATGCAACCCACCTCGCTCCCTCCAGCCAAATCCTCCAGCTCCTTGGCCTCAGATTTGAAATCTCAGCCTTCACTCAAAACCCTTTGTATTATTGGTCAACTCATGTGAGCATGGGCAAGAATAATGCCTGATTGGCTGTGAAAAGGGGAAAATCACTAGCATTCATTTTCATAATCAATCCTGATTCCTTGGGGAGAAGGTACATTGTGGTGGGTTTTATCACTAGCAAATTAACTTGAGGGTGGGTGAAGGATGTGGAGGAGGAGCTCGCAAATATTAGAATTGCTCACAATAGCATTATTGAACGGTCTGGGTTTGCTTCTGTTACTAAAAGAAACTATATATATAGTCTTTTTTTGTTGTTTTTTCCTCTGGACTCAGACATTTCAGAAATCAGTAAATCGCATAAATTTGTATCAGGAGAGGCAAGTTTATTGTTTTCTGTTTTAAACCAGTTCTGTGTTTTGTCTTGCCTGCAAAATCCTTCCTGGTTCTCAAATGCAAGATAAGGTAGGCAGGCAGCATTTCTAATATAAGCCAGAAAAGATGTAATGATAAATGTTTACATGCAGTTTTCCATTTCATATGCTGAAAGTAAGAAATGGGAGGGAAAAAATAGACATGTTAATGATGTCCTGTCATCATCATACTCTCTTCATCTAACATGGGAGGAGGCCGCATAATTACCTGGACAGAGACTAAGTATATTGACTTCCGTTATTCCTCAGCTGGGGCTTTTTTTTCAGTGTGTGAGCACAAAAAGCTTTAAGGAATAATGCATAAAAATGCTATTATCTTTGGAAAAAGCAATATTTAGCTGGCTTGGCCATTATGTAGGTGAAAGCACGATGGGTACCAAGACTGCTGAGTACATTTGCATGAGATTAGTTAAATCATCTAAGCAGAATGTCCCCCCTATCTGTTTCACCCTATGCTCAGATGCTGGGGAACTTGGAAGCAAGAGTAGCAATGAAAATGCAACACCGCATGAGCAATTCCATTATTTTTTTGTGATAAAAGAGGAGGCACAAAAAGGTGGGAAGAGGGTGACTAGTCATGGGAAACGCTAGTGGGGAAATCGGCAGCTCTAGATTGTCTCACAGCATGCAACCTCGGGCAGCTTGATAAAGTGTCTGGGATCACTTTTTTGCACTTGATTTCATTTTGAACAAAACGTCATGACACCAGAATTCTCACTGCAATCCACAGCATTCAGTAGAAGGTACAGCCCACGTCAGCACTTCTCCTGTGAAATGGGAATTGTTTGACAGGATGACCCACACTTTGCCCGTTCTCTGAAAGGTTAATAGCACACCTGGACGCGAGGGGCAATTTCCTATCGGTACCTTTGTACTGTGTGCAGCAGTAATCTGGTCTCGGTTGGGGTCTCNGGCTAAATGCCATTTCCCAGCTTTTAATCGCCTGGTGCCGATACAGTCCAATGATGCTTGCTGGAGCCGAGACAGACAGTAGCCTTTCCAGCATAACACTGCTATGTGCTTGCCAGGATGGATGGGGTCTTTTTGCGGGCTGGTTTTGTGTTGTTCCGAAGCCTTCATAGGCAATTTAGAGAATATGTCCCCAGGACATTGTGCTTTGGAAAGCAGGCATAGGGATTGGGGCGTGTTAGCTCAGCTGTGGTTTTATTGGCAATATGGGACATGAAATAACACAAAGTTTTCATCTGGCCATAGAAATGACTAAATAGAAGTACTTTACGACTTCAGGAATGTTACATTCTCGTCATGTTTCAGCATTTGCAGATAGAACAGATGAAGCAAATTAAATTATGCATGCACTAAAGGAATGCATTGCTAGCCACAGTCTTTGTTAACTTGCCTGCAAATAGATAAACAGAAATAACTAGAAGATGGATCTTGAAGATTTGGTAGGCGTGGGGTTTCTTTGCCTTATGCTTATACATGTAATATATATGCGTGTGTGTGTATCTGTAGGTGACCCGTAAGCTACACCGGCTGCACTTGTTACCTGGTGTGTTTCACAGTGTAGGAGAAGCCACATGGCTGCACATCCCTCATTTGCATTCCAGTTGTATACAGCTTTGGTAATTTTTTTATGCAACTGAATGTATGCAATCATCAATAACACAGTCTGCAATAAGTCCCAATTAACGTTGCCGCAGGAATCTTCCTTCATGTTTGTGCTGGCTTCTGTGGATTTAAACACTCAACCTTAATGATGCATTAACATTGTTTTCTTTTTTTTTTTTTTTTTTAATGCTGTGTTTGCAGTATAAAGTCCACAATTTATGTTGTTCTCTTTGCCCAGCAGGGACACTTTTTCCACTGACTCTTTAATAAGAAGTCTTCATGAGTACAACAGCCATTTATCTTTATTAGTTGTATATTTTTGCTCATCCCCTCTCTTACATTTATGAATTAAATATTTATTGATTTTTTTTTCCACAAAGAAAAATGCCCCACTGCTCAGTAAGAACAATTACCACCAGCTACGCACAGGGAACCGTAAGCAAAACAAACTTGCATTACTTCTGTAAGTCGTGTCAAAACCAACAGGAACAGAATCTGTCTTTTAATTGAGATCCTTACTCACTTATGGGTTTGTGGGTTTCTTTGACGAAATCTGCAAAATCAGCTGTGAAAGAAGGGCTTGCATCTGTTTGCTTGGTTTGGTCTTCTTTCTTGCCTTGTGATACACAGAAGAAAGGTGAAGGAATTTTTGTTCTTTTCCCCACTTTTTGCTTGTAATCTCATCGATAGACTAAGAGAAGTAATGAGTATTCGTTCTGTCTGATACCATGTGAAACCTATTTAATTACAGCTGAAAGTTATTAGCTAACATTTTTTTATTAATTATTTCAAGGGCTCAAAGAACCAGTGTGGTCATCTATCAGATATTACTGCCTCAAGCCTACAGCTCTAACTGGAAGTTGCTGAAGAAAGGTGCGGAACCCCAAGCAGAAAACTCTGCGTTCATGTAGCATACCAGCACCTGTTGACAAATCCCCATCACCTCTGAAAACAGGGAGCTTGTTTGCAACCTTGATTATGTACCTTCAAACTGCAGCCATGGAATTTGATGCTGAGTCTGTATCTATAGCAGGGAACGCCACCCCATCAAGGAAATCAGTCACAGAAAATAACTGTAAAAATTGTCTTCCCTCCCCAGCAATATCCTGTATTGTTTGAGGTTACGTCCCCATAAGCAGAAGACCTGGCGGAGCCTGGGCAAGGCTGTGGCTGTGCCCGTGTTCCCTGGCTGCCTGGCCATGTCCCCTGGGTGCCCAGGCAGGGGACAGCTGGACGAGTGGTGTTTGCTGGCCCACTGGCCAGTTGTCCCCAGTCTTGGCCGCATGCTTTTCCCTGGGATCTCTTATTCTCCCAAACTGCTATGTCTCATCAGCCCTGTAGACATCCACTTATTTTTGAGACTTATACCTCTGAGACTCCTTTGAATTCAGATGAAATTGGCTTCAAGAGAGAGGCAGAGTGGGATGGAGGAAGCCTTCTCTCCTGAGGACATGGGATAGTAACTCTGTCCTCTCTCTGCTCATCCTTCCCCTGCCCTCCCTTATCACAGCGCTTGGCAGTTGGAGATTAAAGACAACTTGTGCCCCCTGGTATAAATCATCTAGGTAGATCACCCTTTTTTGGGCAAATACGGCCTCTGGGGAGGCAGCCCTCTGCTCTTTGTGATCCAAATGGGCCAAAACTAAGCCCGTCCCACTGTTCACTACTGACTCCCTTGAAGTCAGCAGGGTGCCCCAAAGACCTGAGCTTTGATTGTGGTTTTATTTCGGGATTGAGGGATTTGGGAAAGAAAGGGAGCTTCTGTTCCCTCATGGGCTTGACATGTGCAAGAGGATCCTCCACTGGGCTGGGTCTGCTGCTGGAGCTGTGCCCCTCGCCAGGGAGCTGCCATGCACTGGCCCGTCCTGAATGGGCGTGCGGCTCTAATTGCCTTTTTTTCTACTTCTTTTTTTCATCTGGGCTGGCACCACCCATAAAGTGGGATGACCCTAAGGAAGGATACACAAGGAAACTCAGGGAAAAGGTCCTTTTGTCCTGTGTCCTGGGCTGCTGAGTGGCAGCAAGCCTTCGCCAAGGGATGCCAAGGGTTTAACACCAGCAGAGCCAGTGAGCTGAAATGGCTTCTCGCTGGATGCATGTTTCCATGGGCTCCCATAAAAAACACTTTTTGCCAGTGCTTTGGGGTTTGCTTTTCTTTTCAAAAGAGTAGAAACATAGGGAGGAAAAAGCCTTTCCTCAGCAGCAGTGTTGACACAGTTGCAATTTTCATTATCTGCACTTTTCTTCCGTGGCAGCAATAATGTCACCTCCCGCCTGCTCCTCTAGGCTCTTCCGACACATCAGTCAACTGCCCACAGCAAGATAGCCACAAAATGTCTTTTGACAGGAATGGCAGCTTGTGGCCCACAGCTACGACTGCTGTTATGATGATCGGCGTAAGGACAGTTGTCCTGGTTTGAGAGACCCAGGACTAATTTCTCTTCTAATGCTTGGGAAAACTGCACTTTTAGAAGACTCTAGTGTGTCTAGTGTCTGAATTTTTGAAAAAAATTAGTTTATAGCCAGCTGTGGTGTGTGTATTTCAAGGTCTCAGTGTTTCCAAGCCCAGCCTGGTGCAGGGATGAGGAGGAGACCCAGGCACTTGACCCAAGCTGGCCAACAGGATTATTTCATACCATCAATGTCACATTCACTGTAAATTAGGCAGTTTGCTGAGGAGTTTTCTCTCTTCCGTGATGGCCACAATCCTAAGATCGTCTTGCCCTGGTGCCGGACCCCTGAGGCCCTCCCTTATTCCTGAAGCCACAGCACTGGCAGTGTCTGACATTTGCTGTCTGCTGCTGGGAGTGCACAGCTTCCTACTGATAGAATTGGCTGAGTATAATCCTCATATATTTTATATTGGTATCGGGATCAATACTGGTTCTTTAATATTATTAATGTTAATTATTTAATCTTATTCTGCGACATCTGTTTATATTTCAACCCCTGGGTTTTTCCCTGTTTTTTCCCCCGATTCCCCTTCCTGGGTGGGGAGGATTCATCAGGTGAGAGAATAATTGTCTAAACAACAATAAATTGTTGTGGGTTCCTCAAACCATAACAACCGTGCATGGGGCAAGTGCCAAAGTAGCGTCAGGCATCAGGCCTTGTGCCATGTTCTTCAAAACACTCTTTAATTGCTCTTCTCCCACTTCGCTTCTGATTGATAGATTAATTTCTCCTGGGGCTGCAGCCCTGTGTTTGTCATTATCTCTTTGCAGTGAAACACCTCTGTAACCATCAACTGAAAGGCTGTAAAACTGAAAGAAACTTTCTGTGTGTCCTGGCAGAGAATGTTTGGGTTAATGCCTTTTTGCCAGGCACAGGCCATCCAAATCTATGATCTAATTAGTCATCCTCCTATATTCAAGCTTTACTGATACTGCATCTTCATTTTATTGTTTCTATGGCAGATAACTGCTTTCTTTGCAAGATGCTTTCCTCTAGCTGAGGGTATGTAGCCCTCCATGGAGGTGACTGTGCCGCTGGGATAAATATCCCCAAAGGCCAGGAACCACAGTGCCAGGAGGTCCAGCTGGAAGCATTGCTGCCCTTTGGTGTTAACAACCACAGCTTGTACAGTAAAGTGAGCAACCCACATTCAAATACACAGGTTCTGTCTCTCCGTCCGCTGTCACTGGCGTTTCTAGTCTAAGGTGTTTCAATGGGAAGACCCCTTCCCTCAGCTGCCAGGGTGCTGGGATGCTCTCAGGTGTGCAGAGGGAGGCAGTCAGCTCCATATCCTTTGCCGCTACGCTCCCCTCCCAGGGTGAAACCAAGGTGCCTGGTAGCAGTTCAGTCCCGAGGGGCCTGTGCCCGCCAGGGAGAACCCAGGGTTCTGCAGCAGTTTTGTCACTGCCTGTTGGAAATGGCCTGGCCTGAGAGTGAGTGATATATTCTCTGGTGGCATCAGTCCAGTCAAAGCTTCACCCATGTCAGGTTTGTGCTGAAATATACTCTCCTTTGCCTCTGCCTCCACCTCCTCCTCCTCCTCCTCAGGCCAACACTTTGAAAACCATGGCTCGCTTTCAGAAACTGACAGTTAAAAGGGATAACAATGTGCCTGCCCATTAAAGCTAACTGTCCTGAATGAGCTCATGTGAAAATCTGATCTAACCTGCCTGTCTGAACGGTATTTATAAACACTGCTATCCAAGGATTAGGCAGCCCAGCCTGGCTGCACTCATGTAGTCAGTGAAAGCAGCTGTTTGTTTTTCAAACTTTCTGATGTAGCAGGGTTTTATAAAAAAGTCACAAGGTCACACTTTGTTTTTACTTTTTTTTGGGGGGGGGGCAAAGCCTCTAGATGAACAAGCAGTACTTCAAAACTCTGTTGCCTCCATTTATTTAAACTTTTCAGGATGCTGATGTCATGTCCCCACCCCTCATCCCAAACCTCAGCAAATATCAAGATTTGTCTTCAGAGCCGTAAAGGAAACCAAGATTCATTCTCCAGACCCCAGCTTGGCTGGATGTAAGTCCGTACAGCTGCACCTGTGGCAGGCACGCTCATTTACACCAACTGATGAGCTTTAACTGGGAGGGGAAGTCACTGCTTTGGGGCAACTTGCATGTGGGCATGGGGACTGCAGGTCTGCTCCCAGTGCTGTGCCAGTGCAGCCCTCCGATGTGCACACAACACTTGGTGCCCACTACCAGCATTCCACTTGCATGTAGGACCGGAGTTTTCAATCAGGTCTGGCCAAAATACAGCTGCTGTACCCCTCCTGGGTTGTGAGCCACTGAAATGGGATGCCCCTGGGCTATGGGTTTCAGGTGGCCTGTTTAGACACAGGTGTTGGAGGATGATGGGAAGCAGCTGGGGGATGAGGGTCTCTGCCTGCTAAGCCTAAGGTGTGGGATGGTCATGGATCCTTCTGGTTATTCTCTTCCTGATAGCTCTGGTGTTCCTCTTCTTCCTGCTCTGGGCTCCCTCAGGTATGTGTCTGAGACTCTTGCTATATGGGGGTTTTGGTATGTGGCTTTTATCATGAGGCAGAAAGGTTTTCAAAGCTGCTAGCGTATCTGTGCTGGATACCCTTTGGGCTCGGGGTCATTCCTCTTGTCTTGCTGCATATCAGAGGGGCTCCCATGCTCAGCTGCTGTTGAAGGAGATTTCCTCCTCTCTGCCCTAGGAGCTAAGTGGAAATCTATGCTGCTGCCTTTGTGATACCCCAGGAATAACTTTTTTCAGCTGTTGTTTGTTGCAGAAGTATGCTAATCCTCTGATCCTGCCCTGGTAGGAATGGAAACCCTGGTTGTTTTGTGTTACTGGGGAGTCAGCATTTTCACTAGGTGAGATGGAAAGATAAAGGATATTTACTTAGGACTGTCAGCATGTGATACTAGAATAAAGTTAATAAAAGAAAAAAATTATTAACCTTGTACTTAGCTTTAAGTATTTTTTTGGCTATTTCTGCAACCCAGCTAGCTTTTTAGGGTAGTTCATTAGCTGCTGTCCCTGGGACTGGCATATTATGTGGTGTTTTCTGCTACCTCTTCCTCTGCTCTTAAAGGCAGCTGTTAGAGAAACTACTCTGGTTGCCATGTTCCCTCATAGAAAAACTTTCTTTTTTTCCTGTCTGATTGCCTCTTGGTGCCTGTGACTGGTCTCTGGGACCTGGCTCTGTAAGGACTTGCATCACTTCTGTCTTCCTCCCACCCCTTTTCAGGTTACTGAATTTACATTTCTGTTGTACAAGTAATTACCTCATTCCTGGCTTCAGGCTGCATCCTTTTGCTTAGGAAAACACTATGGTGTGGCTCTATAAATGATATATTATGAGAAATGTTAACAGTACAAACTCCTTTTATGATTTATAATTGATAGCTCGCCACAAACTTTGCATAGAGCCTAAATGCATAAACATGACCAAAGGGTGATCTGAGGATGTGGTTGCCAACGTAGTATGATGCTTGGCTCCCATTTTACTAGATTTTTGGGACTCCACCCCAACCAGCTACAAAAGAGATGCTGTGATTCCCATAACCAATGAAGGGCACATCCCATATCTGCAGCCATGCCCCTTTTGGCAGCATGGTGCTGCTTTTGCAGCAATTATTCTACATCAGTACCTTTGGCAGATGCAAGTCCACAGAAGTGAAGGACCTCCAGTGCCTGGCTGGTGGCCTTGAGGAGAGGCTTCTCCCGTGCTTGGTGGTCTAACGGGCTGTCCTGAGGCAGCTGGAGGAAGGCACTTGCTGTATTTGCTGAGCTTATCTCTCCTTGAGCTTTATGTACAGATGGGTGTGAGCGTGCACAGATGGTCTCTACCTCCCTGTCTCTCACGTCCCCAAAGGTGTCTGCAGGACTTGCCTATGTGAACCTATGGACGGCTGGTTGCCCTCCACTGAGGCTGCAGAGAGTTAATGCTCCTAACTTTGTTGCTTCCATTAACCCCTTGGGTTAGATGCAACTTATTCCCAGTCCTGCTTCCAGTGAAACCAAGTGACAAAAATACTACTTAACATCAGCAGAGCCACAGAGTCTCAGAAATCCCACTGAAACTACTGAGATCATATCTGGGCCCCAAACAGCTGATTTAAAAAAATCTCTTTTTTCAAAAATACTTTTAAGGAGTTTGAAGGCTGTGGAGACTATGTTCTTAATCTACTTTGAATTAGGAAGAGATGGCAGTGAAACTGGTAAAAAGTATATAGAATTTTTCCCTGAGAAATTATCTTATTGACTTTCCCTTCCCCAAAAGCTCAGCCTTTTCAGAATTCACTTTATGATCTTTAAAAAGTTAGTTTGGAAAAACACTTTTAACTGAAAGGCAAGGCTAAAGAGGAAATGTTTTGCTGAAAAGTTACTTCTGTCTGAAAAAGTAGCTCTCTTTTGCCTAGTTTCTAAATTTAATTTTTTATCAGAGAAAAACCTATTTTTGCAGGAAAGTTTTTGTGCAGAAATGTTCATTGGTTCAGTGCAGGAGTCAGAGCCTCAACAGAGGGTAACCCTTCACTGAGCCATATTCCAAAAAACAAGCTTCCAATTAATCTTCTTTTTAGTGCAAAATACTCTCTGTCACTTGCTGAGTGTGTCTGGCAAATTTCAGGCTCACAGTTCTGTACAACAAAGCTGTGCTGGGGCTAAAATAGGGCTTTACATTGGAAAGCCGCTTGTGACCTGTCATTTTTCTACTGCATCTTTATAATGGATAGAAATCCGTGAGATTAATTGTCAAGATGAGTCTCATTTGTCATATCCCTATACACACATATGTTTGCTCTTCTCAAGTAGGGATGATGTTTGTAATTTGCAGCCAAGTCTTGATTCATAGATGATAAAGCAGCTCTGAAATGTGTATGTTTGCTTGATGTAACCCTTCTAAAAATAATTCACAGGATTAAAAATCCCTGCCAGAAAGCCAACTAAATGGTAAAGCTAATAATCTCTGCCAGAGCCCCAGGCACGGGTTGTCACCTAACAAACTGTTGGGTTTTGTGGACCTTTGAGAACAAACATCTACAGTACAGCTCATGGGTTAGTAATACTATGACGCAATTTAGCAACATTTTAGAATTGGGGTGGGGTGGGGAGGGAAGTCAATCCAAATATCTTGTCGTTATTATCTACTTGAAAGCAAGAGCACTGAGAGTGAACTCTTTTATCGGCCTTGAGGCTTTAAGTTGACTGTGGTAAAACAGCAGAGAAGTGGTTTTTGTAACAGTTAAATGCTAATAGTTTCCTTTGTGAGGGTAATCCTATTTTAATGTTTCCAATTTATAATTAAGCTGATTTCTGTTAGAAATCATACCACCATAATTCCCTATAATCGCACAATGCATTTACAACAATAAAGGCTGAAAATGAACTGCCGCCTTCTTACGACTGAACAATCTGTGCGCTCTGGAGCATGGAGACAGGCCTGTCCTGTGCAGGGAGTTCCTCAGCAATGGGCAACCCCTTTCTCAGTCACTGCAGGTTAAAAGGGTTCGAGAGCTGTGAGAAGGCATGGGGGTCCCTGTGAGATTGGGGTCGCGGTATAGGAAGGGCTGCAAAGCCTCTTGAGAGTCCCTGCTCCCCTGCGGGGTGAAAATGGGATGGAGCGCAGTGGTGGCCCCATTGCTCTGCTGCGAGGGAGCAAGCCTGGGCAGGTGGGTGATAACCCGAGTACAATTTTGCCATTTGGTTGCTCGGGTCCAGGATAGGCAACCCAGATGCTCGGGTCACCTCAAAGGCCCCCTCCTATGCAGCAACCTGGGGTTGAAGAGGGGGAGCGAGAGCAGGGCTAGGAGTGCTAACCGGGGACACCACGGCAGGCACCCAACTGTCAGGCTGCCGTGGGAGGGGGGACCACAGCAAATGAGGCGTGTTTCGGGCTGCCGCCGCTCTCTGCATTGGCACTGGGGAAGGGTGCAGAGATAAAGTACAAAACCTCTTTCCCTCCTGAAAGCCTGGTGTAGGACACTAAAGTGTTCATTCTGCAAAATGTTCTGAGAGGGAATTTTCTTGTCCTCTCTCTTGATCAAAGGATTTCCTTCCTTGATCCACTTGCTGGATGACAGTGTTGGTCGTAAATTGTTGCCCCTTTCATCCTCATGGATCAGTCTTTTAAAATCTAACTCAAATGGCTAACTGGTAGGGAAGCATGTTTTAGTATAGTAGTTCTTACATGTGTTTTCAGAAACATTAGCTCCATGTATATCCACCTATTTGAGCTTTAAGATATTTTTAAAATCAAAAAAGCTGGACAAAACAGCCTAAAATCAGCTCTAAGTTCAGAATAAAATTGAAAAATGGAAAATGTATTAAAAGCTTTCATAATTCAGCATTTCTTGATTCCTGGTATTAAGAAAAGAAACAGAAATCAGAGTTTTTGATACTGCGATCTAGGGGAAACATCTCCCAGAAAAGCTGGGAGGAGGGATCTGAAAGAAGGTTTTGCTTTTAGTTGTTCACCCGTTGCTGATCTTAGCATGAGGTCTGCAGCTGAGGAAGCTACGCAGTTTGTAATCTTCTGGTCTGTTGTTTTTGGTGGTGTTTTTTCTGGGAAAACAGTTTTAATAAAGAGCCAAATTTATTACAACACTTGAATACTACAAATCATTACTGTCTTGGAATGCTTCATCTTGATACAAACAAAGGCTTTTGGGGCTGAACTTGACTGTTCTGCACTGTTTTCTCTCTCTTCCTCTCCCTCTCTTCCCTTCCAGAATCACTGATGCATCTCTAATAGGAAAAATGCAAAGTGTGCAAGTTGTCTTGGCACTGTGGCTCAACATCTTGTCATGTTGCACTATTATGTTGACTCTTCTACACAGGGAGAGTGCATGAAATAAATCCCAGGAGCGCTGTTCTGATTCAGGCAACCACAAAAGCAATTCCCCTTTTTTGTTGGCTCTGGGAAAAGAGAAATGGGCATCTCAGAGCTAATCAGCTGGTTTGACTTAAAGGGAGTTGTATGGAGGAAAGCCAGTGGCATATTGCAGACCTAACTGTGCTCAGACTTAGATATTGTTTCTCTCACACACTTTTTTGGATGCAGAAAGAAAAGAGAATTAGCTGCAGAAATCTGCTTCCAAAAACTGGGTGTATTTATTGGTCATAAATATCTTATAAAATGGGAGGGGATGAAATAGGGAAACTTAACCCCATTGTTTTCAAGACTTTGAGGGATGAATTTAATTATTTTGGTATTTTGTGGTAATGCCCACTGAAGTACGAAGTCCTTCAGCTACATGTGTCTGTCCATGTGTTTTTATTTTAAGATATTTATAGAGGTCCACTATTGTGGTAGCTGTGCCTTTCCCAATCCATAGTTCAGCGCGTTGCGCTGAACTAATACTGGTGATGACCCCCCTCTTGGCACAAAGGGAACAGAGACAATGCATATGCATTTGTTGAACTTGAGGGGTGTTCTTCCTCATTTAAAGAAGCATAGTTGTTTCACTATGTGTTTTATTATCATGTTTAATCTATTTGCCCAAGTCTCAAAGAATCTCAGCACAGTGATTCGGAAACAGTAAACCCTATTCCAGATGATGCAGCTGATGCTCTAGTGCTTATAGCTCCCGCCTGCCTCATACCCGCATACATCCTGCAACATAGCCTTAGTGCAGTCTGCCACAGATAAGAAATGGGACCTAGTTCTTTCCAGAAGCAAGGAGTTCTCAGCAAAAGCAGATAAAAAGGCTCAGCAAGGAAGCAAAGACCTTCATCCCCTCTTTTTCACTTGATTACAGAAAGGTTCATAACAGGCCCAAGGCTAAATTCTTTGATCAGAGCAAAAGCTTGCTAACTTTTTCTTGTTGGCTGTGTTTTTTGTAGCAGTGCTTTATGAAAACAAGGGTGCTCTCTCTGTTCTACTTAACAAAAGAAGCAGCAAACCACCAGCCTGTTACATTGTCGGTTTGCTCACATGATGTGTGCCTGCTGAAAATGCTACCTCAGGTGAAAATAAAACTGAATAATAAAGCCATGTGACTGCTAAGGGAGAGAAAGGGCATGAAGAACAATGCAATAGCATATTAGCAAACACTTGTTATAGGCTTGATTGGAAAGGTATTGAAGTTAATGGCAATATCTTCTTCAGCAGGTTTGGATCGCACTTTTACAGAGAAGCGTTGGGCCTCATCCTATGGATGTTTTATATTTGAGATCTGTGGTTTGATGATTGCAGCCGAGGGATACCTCAAGGGGCTTTACACAAGTCACTTGGGCATGAGCAGCAGCCTGGTCACACTCTGTTAGAGCAGGGGCCTGGGATGATGCTCTCAGGGGTCATTCCCTACTTTCTGCTCTCAAACCTTGCTTCAGCAGTTCTGATACTGCAGTGATTAGATTCCCTTAGAAATTTGCATGGTTACAGTTGTTCCAAGCCTTGATGTTGACACACTTGTTTCACTATTAAAGTTTACACATGAGCAGTCAGCCCTCCTTTATCTGAAAGGCATGCCGGGCAGAAAAGGCCTCTGAAGCTATTCTTGCCTCTGTGCTGGAAACCATTTGGATTCAGGCATGTTAACAGTGTTTCACTGGAGTTCTTCAGGCTTCCTGGTCCTGGTTGATCATCAGAGGTGAATCCTTACTCCCAGAACCCCGCAGTAGCATCACATGGTTCAAGTGGGAGCTGGATGCTTTAGGTAGAGCACGGGATCATGGCTTAGAACCCCACACTGCATCCCTGGAGATCCACTGTGCCAGGGACTGTAAAGCACAAGCACCTCAGTGTCTCTGCTCAAGTGACCCTGGGTCCAGCCAGACCTGTCAAGCTGCTGGGCACGGGCTGCCCCTGGGTACCTGGGGGATCTCGCTGTGCCAGCGGTGGGAGGGTGCTGAGCGAACAACTCATCTGTCTCTGCCAGGCTGGTTGGCTAGCTCAGGCTTCCTGCTGCACAAAAGTGGAGCATCTCCTCCTGGAGCTGAGCTGTTTTGCAGACAGTTTTTGGCATGTTACTCTGTCGGGGCAGATAAGCCTCCCAAAGCTTGAGCTGAGTTTTCATAGAGTCAAGTTCAACCCACAGCCACGCTAGTCTGCAGCTAAGATAAGATGTCCCTGCGTAGCTGAAAGTTGCCTCTGGATAATTTATTCCCTGCTACGACAATACATGTTTTAGTACTGGCGTTGGTGCCTCCACACGAGTGTGCGCTGCCTTGCTGCATTGCTGGTTTAGCAGTACCTAAGCTGGGAGGGTCCAGGCCTTCACTCCCTGTCTTTTGCCTGTAATACAGAAAGGTGGGGTAGACGGTCAGGCTATTTGTTTTATCAGTAAGGAAAAAAATCAGGGATGATTTCACCACCATATTGTTAGCTGAGGTCACCTTGCCTCTGCCAGGGTCACTTCAAGACACCTGTCTCGAGGTAGCACAGTGCTTCTGCAGGGAAGAGAGAGGTCCTGTGGGATTTTGGGCGCTTGGACCAGGGAGGCTTATAATGCCTCTCTGTCCCACTCTAACTTTGCACAAGCGAAATTTTCCACATATAAAGTCTGGTAGCTGTTCCTCTGAAATATCTAATTCCCTAATGGGTAAATCTCTGTAGAGATGGCCATAAACCCCAGATTACACAGCTTTTGGGATGCTGAGGTGATGCTGTGGCTGGTTCGCAGTACAAGAGTGGATTACACCCTGGTGTTGGCAAAGTGTTTTGAAACTCTCCGAGGAGAGCACCCTAGATTCATAAGTCACAGGATTTAAGGCCAGATGGGACTATTAGATCATCCAGCCTGACCTGTATCATGCACGTCATAGCATTTTGATGAGTAATTTCTGCTTCAATCGTGTAACTTCTGTTTGAGCTACAGTGTGCCTTATAGAGGAACATGTAGTTTTAATTAAATGAATCCAGAAATTAAGATTTTTTTTTTATTCAGTGGTAGTTTGGTCTAGCAGCTAATTGCTTTCAACGGTTTGTGATGAATAAGCTTCAAAAGCTAAGTATCCAGCTCTTAGATCTCACTACACTTGTCTCCTAGAATAAAAAGCCATCTGCTATCAGAAATACCATTTTAGTGTGAAAGTTTTAGCTATGAATTACAAAATCCTGAAGTTCAGGATCTCGATCACTTCAACTGGACACAATGAAATGAAGAGAACCTCTGTGCTCCTTAGATGGATCACACTTTTTTTCTGTACATTTATTATGCCTGCAGAACGGACTTGGTATTTGTGGAAATTAACAAAGCAAATCCTGTCTAATACATTATCAAACATGGCTCAAAGCCTGTTCTTCAGTCAGGCGGAGGAATTGTCTCCTGCCTTGGAAAAAAAACTCAGCTGAAATAAAAATTTATATTAGAGCAATACAAAGCATTTCATCAGAGCTCAGACGCAGTGAACTTAGCCTTGGGCCAGAGGCTGAGTGAGTTCATGAACCTCAGCTCATGCTGGCAAAAATTCAGCTGTTAGTAATGCTGCTTCTCCTTCTCCCATGACAACTTTCACCTTCTACCATGCTCCCCGGAGCTGCACACACATGGAGGACGTGGAGGGAGAAAAAAGCAGGGGGGAGCAGCTTACATCTCCTCTCACCACTCATATTTCCTGGGGGAGGATTTGGTTGCCCTTCCCCACTTTTCCCTCAGTATGTGGGGACGTGGGATGTCATGAGAGCATCTGAGACGCCCATGATGCAAACTGCCTTGTATTGTCCTTGAAGGAGTTTCTGGGTTGTTGGATACTAAGCTTGCCCAGAGGAAAAGTAAATAAGCAAGATAACTCCCATCCCATCTGGTAACGTTTGTTGGAGCAGGAAGGAGTAGAATACTTTTGCTACAGCTAGGCATCTCCATCAGAAGCTTTCTGCTGGTAAAGTGCTCCTGACTTAGAGGCAGTTTGTAACAGTCTCCTAAACAAAATATATAATCACTGCAAAATCATGTTACTGCATCTCACAACTTCTGTTTTTAAATCACAAAATGGAGCTGCTTGCTGCAGCTGTGCTGAAAATGTTAAGTGTGGGCCTGACTTAGTTCAAGAGAATCTCTGTCGAGGTGGTTGGCACGTCTGGTTAGTCAACACAGAAGTCAACTGTGAGGAAGAGCCTCGTGATTAGCAAGTTTGGGGTTTTTAATACAGAAAGCAAGTTAAGAAAGAATAAGGGTTACTCATGGATGCCATCATCTCTGATAGTTATGCAAAAGATGCTAGATACCTACGTAACTACTTTGCTGTTTAGGTTTCCTCCAATAGATGGTTACGGATATTCGTCTCTGCTTTCTATTTCGGCCATGTGCCCTAATTTCCCTTTGATTTTCCAAATTCTTCAGCTATGCCTATGCTGGAGAAATGTGCTCTGATAGATTGGTGTCTGCAGCGTGTTGTACAGTAAGAAGCTGGGCAGGAGTGAAGCTCCTATACGTTGCTGGGTTAGCACCAACAGTTGGCCAGCTATGTGAGGATTTCCACCAGCAAGCCAGATAACATGGCGTCTTCAGTCCTCCACGTCCTACTGCTCCCGTTCCGTGGAGCGAAGGGGGTAGCAAGAGACCTGTTAAAAGCACTCCCTTTACTTAACACGTGCCAGTCCTAGAGTAGAGAAGTCCTTGGTGGCTCTTTTGGACGTGGTCAGCATTTTCTCAGCTGGAGCTTCATTAGCAGGCTAGTCCCCACCTGCAGCTCTTGACAGCCCAGCTGCTTTTTTTTTTTGTTATTGTTCTGGCTTAGCCTCTGCTGGCTAGTAGATAGAAGTTGGAGAGAAAAGAAGGTACATAGAGGTCGTACTGGAATTCATAGCTGTGATTGCAAGGTACAGGGGAAAGTGAACAGCAAGTTTGGTTGAAAAGCTCAAACCACAGTTTTGTGAAGAGCCACTGTAAAGGAGATGGGATTCTCTTCCTTGGCTACTTGTTCCTGCCCTTTTCTTTGTTTTGGCACAAAAGATGATGTAGCTGGAGATGAGTGTGCTGATCTGGCTGAAAATAAATGTGAGAACCAGCAGTCTGCTAAGTTGCTGGCTGCAAGTTGTGAGCAATCTGTATGGAGCTTGCTAAGAAGGTGCACAACCTGGTGTCAAACCTAGCTATGAAAAGCAGTTGTTACCTGTGCCTCCAACCACGTTTATTTCCCTCGTGACTGCATGCAAGAAAGCAAGGAAGGTACTGAGTCCATAAATGTTTTAATAAACCAGACTGTTTCCCTGCCAAGCCATCCGATTTTATTTAGTTTTATCTCCATGTTTCTTTTACAGCCAATTTCTAGTGTATGTCTAATGAAACCACAGCGCTAGTATCTGCTTTGGTAATTGTCTTTTCCTGTGCATTGACTGGCACGTTGGCAGATGATCGATGGCCTCAAGCTGCTGCATAGAAGTCCCAACTGTGGCAATGCTGGCAGGACTATAGCAGATGCTTTGATGTTGCTAACGTGGAGTGCTGTGTAAACGTTCAACTGTAAGGAACGCAAACATAAGTGCCATTGATTTCATTGAGATGGCTAGCCTGTAGTCATCACTCAGATTTGAATGTTTCATAATATTACATTAGGCACTTCCCTTATCCTACTTGTAGCAAGTTCTTTGCGATGAAAAGGCCTGTGTAGCACTTGCAGAAGGGTGTTTTATGTGGATATTTGTTTTCTATAAGTATATAAAGAGATATCCATCTAGATGTATAATAAACACCCCATAAAGCAGCTTGACTCTACATGGAGATTTGCAGCTGTGTTTACATAGCCTGACACTGCAATATCCATACATCATCCCTTCCTCAAGGAAGTCTTGTTTCTCTTTTATCTCTTCTTGCCTTTTAAAGGCTCTGAGTTAGAATTTACTTTGCTTCCACATGGCCAAAGCTTACCATCAACCTATTGCATTTGCTTCTTAGCAAATGTTATGGAAACATGACAGCATAATAAAGCGTCATGCCAAGTTGATCCAAGCACACTTGGAAGAGGTGCACTTGAACTTCAGCACCACTGGTGGGAATGTGACTTGAATTAATAAACATCTAGGTTAGGTTTAGACCTCGTTTTCCTCACGCCAGCAGGCTGTGAGTCTCAGTCTCCTTGGCTGGAACCGTGCTTGTATGAGATCATTAACATGCTCTACCCCAAATCTCTCCAAAGATGCTAACAAATCAGCAAAAGCGCTGTTCCTTTTGTGCTCTGCCGGTATCCCTTGTTAAGAAGGAATGGGTTCTGCAAAATTCATCAGTGGAAAGCAATTCCTCATCTCTGTGGGCAGCTCGGCACTGCAGGCACTGAGCTCCGACCTTTCAAAGGAATTCCCACCTTCTGGTTTGATGAGCAAGGCTTTCACTTGCCGGGGTTTTCTGAACTCGCTCCAGGAGCTCGGCTAGGCAGAGCTGCCTTGTTACTCACTCCTGCTGTCTTGTGTGAGGTCTACGCAGGGATTAATTTGTTCCTTTGTTAGAAATCATGCAGGGCCAATGGAGCCTGTCACCATACACGTCCCAAGGAATACCTAAATAACACCATTAGACTACATATACATGTGTGTGTATGCATGCACATATGCAGAAACGCACGCACCCTTCCCTAATACTAGAAGTTTCCTGTAGGTGGTAGGAAACGCCACAGTTTATGTTTACTGCTCATTATTACAATTTGCATTGCAGTGGCAGTAGGTAGAAGCTCCCACCTCCTTGTGCTGGGCATCTTCCACACACAGTGGCTAAAACTGTTCCTCTCCATAGAGCTGGTATGGAGATTCCTCCACGTGGTGTTTGTGGAAGGCCGTGCCTCCTGTCCTTCACTGCTGCTCCTTTTCCTGGCTACAGCGAGGCAGAGGAGGTGTGAGGATGGAGGGTGGGAGCCCCAGTGGAGGCTGCTGTGCTGCAGCCCCAGTTGTCCCTTCTGTCAGCTGGTCTCCAGTGTGACGCCAGTTGTCTGGAGATCTCTCTGGGTCGCTTCTGGGGAGGGCAACGTGAGCCACGGATGAGGCTAAAGCTCTGTCTGCTTTAGGCAGTGGTGATTTCCAGCAGATCTAAGTGGAGCGTGAGAGCAGATTCTGTACTCTTCTTCCCAGCCACCACCCCCTGAGCTATAAAACCCTGGGTCACTCACACCCTGGGGCTTCTTGGGCTGGAGGATAAAAAAGCAATTGAGCTTGGTGTGCCTGATTTTGCTACTCTTTGTCTTGCACATGCAAACTTGATATACAGGCCTGAGGCTTTGCGTGAGTGGGATAGAAAAGCCATGTTTTTTTGCTGGCATATTCACGCTGTATACTTCCTCTGGAGATCACAAAATATTTTTCAAGTCTTATTAGCTCCATTTGCACAGACAGAGATGCTGTGGTGAAGGGAGGGGGTGCTTCCCCCACAGGTGGGTAACACAACCTCGGGGGGGCTGTCCAGAGGGAGAGGGCTATCTGCTGAAATTTAAATCCACAGCAATGTTATATAGATTGAAAGCATAAACTTGCCATTAGCCTAATGTACATGGCTCTTCCATATGTTTGCTCTACTCATCCAGCATATTTTCAGTTATGCCTATCATGCTGCTAATGCTCAGTGATGTTTGTAGAAAAAGCTCAGAAGAAAAACAGTGCTTCCCTCCTTGCCCAGGCCCAGGATGTTTCTTTCACATTCCCCAAAACTGTTTGCTCATCCTGTTCTGGAAATGCTCTGTCAAAAAGGATTGTCCATCGAAGTGGTTTATATCTCATAGTACAGTTTACAGGGGTCCACTCTCAAATTGCTTTATTCCAGATGTTCATGCTTGACATCCAGATTTCTAGAATTGATGAACCTGTATTTTGTAGTAGTTCCTTCTGTGTCCTGCAGGTGAAGGTGAGGATTTCAGGGTCAATGCCAAAGCAGCATTATGAAAAGGGAGCACGTTGGAGAAGCAGCTTCCACCACAGCTGCCGTAGGCTGTCCTTGCTGGCAGTGTGGTGTTGCCTTCACAGTGGCGGAGTTCTTAACAGTGATATTTTGCAGTGTGGGCAGGGTGCCTCAGTTGTTCAGGGTAATGAAGATGTGGCTGCTCTCAAATCTCTGTATGACTGTGTGTCTCAGAGTATGCTGCTGCTCAGGTTTCACGGTCTTTCTCATCCTTACTGAGGTGTTGAAGAATGGTTGTCCCCACTTTCCCCACAAAACATCCTTCAAAAGACAATTGGGCACACATGTAAGTCACAAGAAATGTTGCAGAAGATTTCCACCAAGAATTTCCGGAAAACTCCTTCTTCTGTGCTTTCTTTCTAACTGTAGAGCCAATTGCCAGCACAGGATAAATTTTAAAGTTGGGGGCTTTTTGTTCTTCTTGTTTTAATGTTTTTCCAGCCCTTGTTTTAAGTCCGGTGCTGTTCTGACCATTTACCCACATGCGTGGCAGACAGGACCACGTAGTTGAGTACTTGCATACACCTTCGTGCCACTTTCTGCAACAGTAAGGTGGTATTTCTGTGCATTGATCGGATGGAGATTCTCTCTTCTCCCCGTTTTGATGTGCTCTTCCTCCCTGCTCTTCCGCCACCTACGCTGCAGACCTGTGTGACTCTTCCTTCCCACTCTGATGCACGCTGCAGCGACCTGCCACCTAATCACCCTGAACTTGCTTGCACTGCTGGGACCTGACTTGCAGATTCCAGCCATCTTTACTTGAGGAACGGCAGCCTGGCAGCTCTCCAGTCTGCCTGCTGGACCTGGGCCAGCTATTTATTGTGAAACTTTTGCTCCTCTTGGACTTTGCAGCAATTTTCATCCCCCTGGGTGATTTGCCTAGTACCAGGTAGAGAAATCCAATAAAAAGCCCTGGGAATTTGCTCCGTGCTCAGCAACACGCAGTTGCTACTGACTCGAATCCTGTTTCTTCTACAGCAATATACAGGGGACTGTAAAACCAATAAAAGGTACTTTAACCTGTGACTGCAAATATTTTGGTGGGACGGTGTGGCAGGAAAAAAAGCTGCATATGCTGGGAATTCAGTGAGGGTCCAGATTTGAGGATCAGTAAGAATTGTTAGAAGATGCATAGAAGAGCAATAATTTTACTGTCCTCTTCACTTTTGGACCACAACTCAACTTCTTTCTTTCCCATGCACTGCTGAGACTCCTTTCCTTCACTTGTACTTATTAAAACGAACCAAACAAGCTGAGTTTCTCTGTTGCTCGTGCTAGCCTCCGCTGCTGCACCCTGTGCAAACGCTGCCCCACAAAATGGGGCCATGCTGCATGCTCTTTCCCTACTCTTTGTGCGAGCGTAAATGGGCTCCTCACCAAATAATCCCCAAGGCAGTGGGAGCCAGTACTGTAGATGCATGTCGGTTAACTAAGTGCCTGTAACTAGGTTACAGAAGCATTGGTTTCTTCGCACAGGAGAGAAGCATCCATCTCAATATAGCTCCTCTGACACAAGAAGCAAGTGTGCGTATGAGCTGTTCCTCAGCGCGGAAACTGCTGCTGCTGATCTGTGTCCCGCTGCACACGAGCCACCCCTTGCTCATATATATTTAATGTGGAATGTGGGAGATCAGTCTGAAAGGCAAACCTCTGAAGGCAGCGGGTCAGCTGGAGAAACACCTTTCTCCTACATTCCCCACGTAAAGAGGTGACCCACAGCCAGAAGGCAGATGGCCTAACAACCTCACTGCACTAACCTTTTGTCTTTGCAAATGTGCGTTAGGTTGGAGGTAAAAATTCACTTGATTTTCACAGCTTTCTGTATTCAGCCCCTGTGGCTGAACAGCCTGGCAGCTTTGGGTGACTGAGGGGTGCTGTGTGGTCTCCTGCTTAACAGAGACCAAAGATCAGCGCTAAGGGTCAAGGCCAGTCGCAGAGCTGCCGTGTTCCTGCCCTGAGCCAGAGGCTTGCTGAGAGCTCGCAGGCATGATCCCCAGCTGCGGCTCTGCCCTGCAGGCCCTGGGGTCGGCTCTGCAGAAAGCTTCGGGGTCTGCCGTGGCACAGGGGTACACTGCTCCGTTGGTGCATTGGCTTCTCTTGCGAAGCACCAAGGTGGAATCTTCTTAGGGTGTCCTTGGGCACCTCAGTCCCACTCAGGTTCACAGGACTTAAGAAGCAGCAAATTTGCTGGTACTTCTCACTGCAGCTGTGTTCCCAGTCTCGCACTGAAAACTGCTTTCAGGGAAGAGCGTTGGCACACCTCTGTTTCTTCTCTCCCTGAGCTGTAGTTGTGGTATCTCCTAAGGGACACCATCACATAAGGAGGGGAGCTGGGAATCATTGCAGTGCTGTCCTTGATAGTATCTTGCCATGAGCATGGACCTTCTCATATGAACAGTAGCAATTACCCCTTCCACTACCCTTGATAATGTTTTATTAGTAATTGCTGTGATTATGTATAATTGCCTGTGTTAATAGTGTGCCATGATTGGCAAGGTTCAGCTCAAGGTTGTTTTCTGCTTGGGGGAGAGGGCGGAAAATGGCTGTTTAGTTTGTCACTACTGTCTTCCATAATAATGCATTTCAAGTCAACTAACAAACTAACACCACAGCTTAGGACAAAGAAGTTGTATTTAGGATATTGGACTAAATTTTGCTTCCCAAATTAAGTCTAATGTCTCTCTTAGGCCAACTCCAGGCTACAGAAGACTTTCAGAAGTATCTAGGACCTCCAGGGAGTACGTGCTGCATTATTGAACCATGCTTTGAAGAAGTGAATTGTGTTCAGGAACATGCCTATCACTAACTGTGAGCTGAAATAAGTAAGATCAAGTACCAGAAAATTTGCCTCAGCTGCATGGGGAAGGAGTTGGTTCCTTGGTTTGACATTTTTATAGAACCAGCCCCGATGTCACCCTAAACTAAGAGTTTCTATTTCAGAAAACCTAGGCAGAGAAAGGGGGTAGGGCAGCTGTACGAGAGAAGGACTGGCTATTTATCACCATGTGGAACAGAAGAAATCCTGTCCCAAGAGAGGCTTTCATGGATTTGTTTCCTGACAAAAAACAATGCACCCCCGTAGCCCCCAAACAATGCGGGAACTGAAAGAATTGCTACTCAGATATTTACCAGAGGTGTTTCCGTATCAAAGCCCTGCTACAGCCTGAGCTCAGGGAGTTTCAGGTTCAGATCTTGACTCTCACCCTCGCATTTCTCCACTGGGCTGAACCTGCTTCTTTGAAACTGCTGCAGTTTTGGGTGTGTTCCCAAAGGCCTTTCAGGGGAGACGTGAATGTAAAGGCTGTGCAGAAAGGAGTGTGAAAACTGCATGGATGCAGATGCACTTTATCACATGCCTCTGCAGTCCATCTCTTCAGTCCACTTTAGTTCCCTTGTATAGATACAACTGTAGGACTTAAACCTGCAGTAATTTAGCGTGTGTGATGCGTGTCTACGTAATGTCCTTTCATAAAGTCCAATGAGCGCTTTTGCTGTATGCAAACCCATGTACCTTTCAAAGCTCTGCTCTCCAGATTTCCCTCCCAAGCTATTGGAAGAAGATGACCCTCTGTGGTTACTAATCAGAGGCGGGTGACCTGCTTGTTTACAGGATCGAGGAGGACCCAGCAGACTGACGGCTACTAGAGTGGGTCCTGGGAGCAACTATTTTAAAGCCACTTCAGTCTAGCTTTTGTTTTCTGCCTGAGCTGACCCAGAGCTCTGGGAACAGTCTCGACCAGTTGCACGTAGCCTGGTGCATCCTGACAGTAATACGCTATATCCTGTCCTGCTGGGAACAGGAGGCAACTCCAAGCCGTTCTCTCGGGAAACAGCCTTGTGCCGCTGTGATGTAAACAATACAATATACATTATTTTTGAGCACGCACCACTGGCTGAAAAGACTTTTTAATCATCTTTTTCCAGTGTTTACGGTAATGGCATGACTTACTGCCAATGAAGAAAATGTGGGAGTTGAATTCGACATGTTTGTATTTGCTGATCTTTTTGCATGTTTGCTTTTAATTCATTTGGGGGTTATTCAATGAAACATGGCTTCCTTTTCTACCCACTAGTTTTACTTTCAGGCCCTAGGATAAAAAGACAAACTTTAAAATATTTTCCTTTATAGTGTTCCTTGGGTTTGGGAAAATAACCACAAGCATAAGGGATATTTTTGCTTTTATGTGTATTTGTGTACGCATCTGTTGTTTGTATAATATTTGTGTTTTCAACCAAGTTTGTTCCTCTGGTGTCTCTTTCATCCTATTCAGTCAAACCTGTTTTCTTTTTCTGGATTCTTCTTGTGGTCGTATGAGTGTGTGTGGTCTGATATTTGAAAAAATGAGTCCTTTAGCTGGACTTGTATACTACAATTTCATGTGCCCATGGGTAGTTCTGTATTGATGGGCTCGGTTTAAGACACTGTAAAGGAGGCTTGAGCAATTTTAAAGGTGCTGAGGATCCTTCCTTTGAAAAGCTGACCTTTTATTTAAAGATGGGTCAGATCAGATATGCAGGAAGTAATGAATCCCACATGCTGTATATCTCAAAACTCCTTGTCTTCCATCCATGACATGTGGTCGTCTCTAACAACAGGCTGATAAAACCTGAGTTAATGGTGTAAGAGCCGATTTAGCTTACAGATATGCGCATTTTATTTAGATAATTGTAGGAGATGCAATATGCTCACTAAAAAATATGAAGACAGCTTAGATTTACAGGCATGCCTTATGTTGTGTAAAGAAAATTTGGGGTATGCTGTTTAATTTCCTGAGAAGTGACCACATGAGTCAGAAATCGAACATCAGAGTAGCTCATGAAGGATCTCAAAAGGGAAAACAAATGCCCCAAGGAACAAATATTCTGTGTATGTCTTCTTTCTCTTTTTTTCTTCAGTGGTGCTTTTATTTAAACCTCTCTTTGGATCCTAGCTTCTTCACTCAACAACTCCAAAGTGGATTTTAAATTGATACCCTTTTATGAAAATGTCTAGCTTAATTTTCCTCAGAGTCATTTAAGAAAAAAAAAAAAATCCCCTGACATCCTTTGATGTACAAATCACCAGACTTTTAGGTAATGTTTCTCCTTTAGGGTAACAGAAGAGTGCAAGGGCCTTTAACCAAATCCACTATGAGAAATCCTGCATCACCAAGGCATTTTGCTAGCACACAATGGCTCCTGAGAGCACCTTGCCCCAGCCTCCCTGAAAGGGAAGAGTTTCTTGGGATAGCTAAAAAAAGGAAACCTTGTCCCTGTGCCCCACCCAGCATTTTTTTTTCCTGTGTGCTGGCTTCCTGGAGAGCAGAGGAGTTGGGATGCTTGTTCTCCCTGGAGCGGTACCTGTACCGTCAGCCCTCTGGCTCACTGCGTTGACCATGGCTGAGCGCTGCCCCGCATGGACACCACCCTGTGACTGCTCCTCTCCCCAGACATCCCTCCCTGCTCTTCTTGATGCAGCCCTGCTGCTGCTCCCCTCCTTTCCTCTGAGGCACTACTGCTGTTAGCGAGGCACCTTTGGTGATGACGATGTTACTCGTGACTTTTATGCTCTTGGATCTCGGGCTAGAGGTGAATTACTGATATCATCCTGATCACCAGCGTGCGAAGGGCTGGTGGGAGGGAAAGAGGCACTGGGGGCAGCCCTGCTGGCACAGCCGACTGAGCTCCCTGTCCAGAGGACTGACCCTGCCGCAGCAGAAAGGCACGTTTATTTTTGACTGATGCAAGTTACCCCTGGAAAGACATAATACTGGTATCGGAGATACCATTTATCACCACAAAACACATGATGGCTACTATTACGTACTTTACCTGCCATAAAAAGCTGTTCATCTCTCTTTATCAAGGTTTATAAGTTAATGATGCTGTTGTTGGCTGCTGTTGGTGCTTTGCTCCTTGTCTGCTGCATGACTTGCGTAACGGCAGCTGCATGGGCCTGGAGGCATGTGCCAAGGATGTGGCCCCTGGACCCCAAAAGTCACGTGCATTCGTGTGACTCAGGAAGACGCGTGAGTCTGGATGTGTTTTAGTATGATACGTACTATGCCTTTGCTTGTATGTGCATTTTGTGGTTTGGGGCTCTTTCAGGAAAGGGCAGTCAGCTGGGCCATCATGCCAGTTTTGGGGGAGCTGATAAACCCCATGGTGCCCACTGGGTTTGCAAATATGTTTATTACCAGTATGAGGCAGGGACCAGACATTCCTTTCTCGCTAAACATGCAGAAGGGACAGTAAGTTTTATCTTTTTATAGTACAGTCTAGGCTAGACAAAACTGCTATGTATATTTTCCTGATAGTCTTCCCAAGGGCCTGAGATAATGCTGTCTCTTCTGGTAAGAATAAGAATAAATAGTTTTATTGTTGCTGGGCATTTCATCAATCTCTTCAGCAAGCTCTGACTTCTAAAGATACAATAATGGGGTTTTGGCTTTTTTTTTTTAAGCTTTCTCCTGCCAGTTATTTGGACTTGGAGCCCAGTGTTCAGAGCATTCCAGAAGGAACCATGCACAGAAAACAGGGCCAAATAAAAGTGGAAATGCTGTCTCTTCCTGCAGAATTTGTGGGTAAAGACACCATGAGAATGAGCTGAGACCAACCCCATCATTGGGACAAAGCCCAACTCATAAATACTCAGGCCTCGCCTCGACAGTATTTGGCCTTGGGCAAGTCGTTTAGCCTTTTTGTCTCCTCTAAAGAGATAGCATGATAACACCTCACTTCCCTCACAGGCCTTAGCCTGAGCTCATTACTTAGTGTCTGTAAAATACCTTGTAGATGAAAAATGCAATTGACAGCAAAGGCCAAATTTTCTTCTCATTTATACTAGCCCAGCTGCTACTAAAGTGAATTGAGGCTAGGCCAGGGAAACCTGGAGGAAGATTTGGCTGTAGGTGTAAAGTACCATGATTGATCTGTCTGTGCAGAGCTCCTTGAGGCAGTTCCTCCAGCAAGCTCTCTGGCCTCTGCTGGTACAGAACCCCCATGCTTATTTTATTTTGTTACTGCTTCTTTTTTAATTTGGCTACTGAGGACCCAGTAGTCATCTTGCTGAAGCCTTTGGCTTTGGCTTGGGTTGGCTTGGTGATTTGCAGACAGAGGCAACTCCCCAGGTTCTGTGGTGCAGTAGGCATCACCTTGGGGCAGGCAATGCAAAAGTGGCTGGGAGCCATCTGCGTCTAACCCAAACTCCTTGGATGAACCAGCATCAGCGTGTGGAAACAAGCCTCAGAGAAGCCCTGTGAGGCTGGCATGACCTGGGCTGGCTGCTGTAGTAATCACAGAATCATAGAATGGCTTAGGTTGGAAGGGACCTTAAAGATCATCTAGTTCCAACCCCCCTGCCATGGGCAGGGACACCTCCCACTGGACCAGGTTGCTCAAAGCCCCATCCAGCCTGGCCTTGAACACCTCCAGGGATGGGGCATCCACAACTTCTCTGGGCAACTTCTTCCAGTGCCTTACCACCCTCAAAGTGAAAAATTTCTTCCTAATATCTAATCTAAATCTACCTTTTTCCAGTTTGAAGCCATTCCTCCTCGTCCTATCACTACATGCCCTTGTAAAAAGTCCTCCCCCAGCTCTCCTGTAGGCCCCCTTTAGGTACTGGAAGGCTGCAATAAGGTCTCCCTGGGGCCTTTTCTTCTCCAGGCTGAACAACCCCAACTCTCTCAGCCTTTCCTCATTGGAGAGGTGTTCCATCCCTCTGATCACCTTTGTGACCCTCCTCTGGACCCGCTCCAACAGGTCTATGTCTTTCCTATGTTGGGTGCTCCAGAGCTGGACGCAGTACTCCAGTAATCATCTGGTAATGGTCCACTGTGTGAACTGAGGGGCAAGTAGGCAGGGAGTGATGGCCAGGGCCATCCCCACAAGGGAGATAAAAAATAAAAAAAGGGAGACTCTCCAGTCAGCAGGGTGAGGAGGCTTGACTTGTGAGGCTATCCTCTCTCTGGTTTTGGGGAGGGTGGCACTGGTTCAGGCAGGGTGGGGGGAAGAAGCCCCTTGCCCCAGCCAGCCAGACGGCTCTGCAGGAACCCACCTCCGCTTCTGGGGTATTTTGATTGCAGTGAAAGGCTGCAAGAGCTAGAGAGAGGAAAAATCTTGCTCTGTGCTAAATTGACATTTGAATTGTGAAATGCTTCTAATAAATTGCATCTCAGGGAGGGGCTTCATCTGCCCAGCGTTTGGATGAGTCTGATACTGCACTGAATGAGGTGGCATCCCATAACACACCGCATCTGAGCGTAGGCTACCCTGACCTAGCATTATTTCATGGCAGTGCGTATCCACAGTTCATTGAAGTTGGAAGGGTGGAGCCCAGATGTTTTTTGCTGCTAGAGCACCTGTGTTCTTTGACTTCCTTTACTCCCACTCCAAATGCAGCCTGATGCTTCCTGTAACGTCTTCCTTAACTGCAAGCAAGGGCTTGAAACTCGCCCATGATCAAAGGCTGTGTTTTGACAGTTCAGGTGCAATTAAATGTGAGTATCAAGTAGGGTGCCTGCAGTTTAATATTAAATCTATGCTCAAGTGTGGGCATAGAACTAGAGCCGCAGCACCTTCGTGCAGATCATGTAGTTAGATATCTAAAAGGGTGCACTTGCAGACAGATAATTGTGCTCAAGTCATTGGAGGCTTGGGCAAAGCCCAGCGAACAGTGAATAGCCAGCCACTCCTATAACAATGTTTTTCATTGGACATAAGTCTCTTAACTTGCTAAAGGGAGCCAGGGGCAAGCATTCAACAAAAAAATGTCTTTAATCGTGGACCAGATATAAGGGAGCCAGACAGCTGCTAGCTTTAAAGTGGTTTTGAATCAAGAACACTTGCAATATCCTTGGTATTTACACTCAAAGGCTTCTCTCAGAGCAAATATATGCCTGAGCATGGAAAAGCAAGATCATATTTGCCTTTGAAATCTGTGCTCTGGTGGATTAGAAACAGAAGTGTTTAATCCACTCTTAAAAAAAAAAAAAGAAAAAAGGAGCTCCATTTAAGTAACATGTCCAGTTGGATCCAGACGGGATGAATACCAGAAACCTCCTCAAATGTTTGTTAAGGTAGAGGAGAGAAGCAGCTGCTCTCTAATTTCCCCAGCTCCTGAAAAAAGCACTCTCAGGTTCTGTTCTTCTTTTAAAAAGGATCTTTAAATACGCTCGACTACAAGAGAGAATTGATGAAAACTCCATGAATCCAGCTCGTTATTTCTATGGGGTTTATTAGACATGCTTGGACACCGGAGTGACAGGTCAGGTTCCTCCTGGAAGAAATGTGTGGTCTGCTCCATGGCTGTCCTATCCACTGGTGTTCCTCCTTGTCTTCCATCAGAAAATAATTATTTGAATAATTTGCACTCTCTTGTGAAAGTAATGAAAAACTTTTCTATTTTGCTGCCACCTCTTTTCCTGCTAGATCGATGGGTATTACGGACGCTACTGATGTATTGTCTGAGGCTAAAACTCAATAACAAGCTCAAATTAGATTTAAGGAAATGAGTCAATAAGCAGAACAGGAAGGAAACACACCGATTTAAGCCTAGAAAACCATATACCATAGTGTAGTGCAGGGGTTCGATATCTTTTTACTGTGAAACTGGGGACATGAACTTTCAGGTGCAATGTCTGTGAGGGGCAATGTTCCTACTCTGTCTCAAGTCAAAACATATTGGCTACAAAAAAAAAAAATCAAATTGGCATGAAGCAATTGCTCTTGATGAGGTAAGACAAATGTTAAAACACTGCAGAAAGAAAGCTTGGTGAAAACTGTCCTGAAAGGCCAGACAAGACAGGTGAAGGGAAGGTGAAATCAGGACCAAGTGAAGTGCCAACGCCACGTAGAGACCATGAGGCTGGAGGAACACAGGAAAGGGAAAAGGGTGTTTAGCCCTGCGCTGGAAGCTTCCACCTGACGTTATAAAAAAGGGGATAGTGTGTCCTGGAAGGTTTTAAATATAAATTCCTGCTCAGCGCATCGCCTAAGTGGTGCAGTGCTGCCTGTAAATATTGAAATATAAATTGCCCGAATGGGCTGGTTGAAATGCTGCTTTCAGAGTACTGTGAGCAATGTGTTTGTCAACATTATTGCAGGGGAAAGTAGGCCAAACTAATGACAATTGCTAAAAAAGTAGAGTGAAAAAAGGTATACTTTCTCCTGTGTGTCAGAGGCTGACTCCGTGCCAGGCTCTGTCAGCATGTGAAGGGAAATGTTCCCAAAGGCAGCAGAATCCCCCCAACGGGCCTTCATTTCCTGCTCTTAGTATTTTACCACATTTATATTTGGCCCAGCATAGGGGGACGGTGATAAGGATAGATCCATTATTTCGTGGAGCAAGGAGGAAGACAGGACTGCAAGAAACATCTGTTAATTTGAATTTGGGGCCTGGAGGCAACTTCATCTTCTCATGGTCTCAGAACTAGCTGCGGGAGCTGAGGGAAACCTCACTGCACTTCACGTCCCAGCAGTACCTTCCACGCAGGGGTTGAAAAAAGCTTAGAAGACTATAAACCAGTTTTTGAAGGCACCAGGAGGCAGCTTTTATTCTCGCTGGTTTGCATATTGTGAAACTGGAGCACTGAAAAGTTGATTTTCACAGTTTCCTACTGCTCGACACCTGCATTGAAAGGTCAGGGTTTCAGAAGGGCTTGGGGCACTTGGGAGGAACCAAGGGCAACTGCTTTTTCTCATAACTTTGAATAGCAGCCACTTCTTTGCTAATTTTACTAGCATGCAAATGCCGGTGAAAGTCAGCACTGAAGTTGACTACAGCAGAGTTTTGATTCTGTTCTCTCAGCACTAGATAATGCCTCTCATTATTACTGTGGTTTTACCCTCCCTAATGACTACCGCACTAGGAATAAATCAGTGACATGCAAACTGGCACGTTTTTTGGCAAGCACAATCGCCCATGAAATTTGGATCATTTTTTCTCCTTCTGCCCACCCTGTCCACTTAGCAGCATTCCTCTTTCCCTAGGAAACTGATCCTTAATTGGGAGAGTCATTTACAGTACCAGCAAATGGCTCAAAAGAAGCATTATGGACAGAGATGTCTCAAAAGGCCAGTTTCATCTGTGAATAGGGAGACCTGGTTGCTCAGATTGGTGTTTTGTCTCATGATGGCTCTGGACAGGGAAGCAGCAGTGTTTCTTTGACCCGTGATCACGCTAGCTATAATCATCCCAGGAATGAGTGAAAAACTGGAGCCACAGTCACTGAAAAGGAGTCGGTGACAGGGAGTTTCACCTGATGTGTCTGGTAGCATTTTAGAACCAGTGACCCAAATTCAAGCACATAAACTGCTATGTAATTATTGCATAAACATACATAGGGCTCTCTAAATTTTGGACAGCTGCAATACGGTGTGTACTGCTGCTGTAGTTTTGACAGTGTTAGCTTGGTGAAATTACTAATTGCACTTGAAGTGCTGAAAATAATGCAGCCATATGTGTAACTGCTCTGTGTACTTCGTAAATGAGATGGTGCTACCATAAACTGTGAAAATAATGCAGCTGTATAAAATTAGAGTGATGAATGTGCATTGGCCTGCAGTTCTACTAGCACAAGCCAACACCGGTATCAAACTGTTCCCTCAAAAACGCGGGCGCTTAAACCTGCTTTGTAGGGAGGCAGTTGTTTAGTGTGCCCGGGAAGCTCCCAAGTGGAGGGAAGGTGAGAAATGGGGCAAAGCAGAGTATGGCAATGGGGAGCGTTTGTCTTTGCTGCATTGTTCCCCACTTCTAAGGCCAGAGACAACTCTCAGTTTAGCAGGTCGTCACCATCACGGGGCATCTGCATGCAGCTCCTCAGGGACACAGCCTGAGCAAACAAAGGACAAGCTAGAAAGGGACCGAACAAGGACCTAGGCTATTAAGAGTTGAGAGGGGAAAGACTAGGAACAGGATTACAGTCAAATGACACCCAAGTAAGGAGACAAAGGACCGGGAGTGAATCTTAATGACTCACAGAGGAGGGAGCAGATGGGGAGACAAAGGCCGTGATGGCTATCAGCTCCTAGAGGGAACATCCCGGCCACATCCTGGGCTATTACATAGTTGCCCCGAGGGAAGAGGCTACGAGAGATGCTCAGGACTGGTTAGTGGGTGAAACTTGTCCTCCTTGTGGTCGCAGGGAAAGCTGGCCAGACTGCTGGGACATTACCTGCAGAAGACAATGGTGATGAGTTGATGAGAGCGAAGTAATTTTTTTTAACATAAAATCATCTGTGGCTGCTACGGTATTGCAATGTTAAAGATGAAGGTTTAGAAGCAATTAAATCTCTGGCCAGTGTGACTACACTGCTGGATGCTTCCCCGAAAGAGGCACGCTTGAGATAAGGGTAGTTAAGCCATCAGCAGAAAAACAGAGATTTGTTAGTTTCCACATCCTGAGCGATCTCTGCAGGTGTGGGTGCATCACTGGGGAGTGACTGCCACTGTTTACCTATCTTGATAAGTATACAGAAACCTCTGTGGATAAATAGCAGCCATGGCTCTTGTCACCAGGGCCATAAACTGAGACTCCCTCTGATATCACTCAACAAAAAAAACCTACATCCCAGGAGTGGTTAGCTGTGTGAGAGACCTGTAGAAAATACTGGTGGGTCCATATGGAGAGCGCTACGCCATAGCTTGCTTTTCTTACCTAATAAGCTACAAGTGACCGAATGAAACAAGGTGGTGTACTACATGTACTCAGCAGAAAAAGACCACACCTCACGGACAGCCAGGAAAAACTTGCTCTTTAAATAGTCACTATTTTTACTTTCATTTTCATGCACCCTGCCATGCCTTAAAACACAGCACCAACAAGAACCAACCCGCTGGTGAGGCTGTGATGGTGCTTCAGCTGCAGACATGACTACATCGCATCAGCTCCAGAGAGAGGTTTGTCATGCTGCTATCAGCACTTTCTTGTTATATGGGATGTCTGGACAGGTAGGAGAAATATTAGGCTCTGGCAAGCCGTAACTTGCAACTGCAGCTGTTTTCACAGCTCAAAAATAATCCAATGAGAGGCAAGGATTGGCTGCACTGAGAGCAGCGGGAGCAAGGGACCAGAGGCAGGCTCCCTCCTCAGCTCAGATTTACAGCTGGGTCCTCCTCATTCATTTGAGCATTTCCCCTGAAGCCACCTGGCAGACTCCTGGAGCCACCGTCACAGGTAAGTTTCCCTTGTAAAATAAAGGGTAGAGCTGGATCTGGCTGGAGCAGGGTGCTGTATTTATAAGACATGAAAGATGAGGAAAGTGGTTACGAGAGTTCAGGCCAAATAACATACTTCATAGCGGCAGAGAAGAACTTATAGGGCATGAGGTGAAAAGACAAAAACAAAATCCTAGCATCAAGAATGATGCTGCTTGATCTGACTTAAAAAAAAGCCACAGTGAACAAGATCGAAACTACCTGGGCCAATGAGTGTCCCATGGAGAGCAGCTCAATTTGCTTAAGACAGCTATGATGGGTAGGAAAGGTCCCCAAGCAAGGGATGGGTTCAGTGAAGTTGGTTTCTCTCTTATGCTTACATTTGGGCATTTGTCTAAAAGATGCTGATTCTGAGTTCAGAGCCTGCAGACCTCTGGAGGAAGCAAGACTTTCCCTTGGCTGATGAGGAGCAAGTTAGAGATCAGTTAGACAAACTAGATATCCACAAATCCATGGGGCCTGATGGGATGCACCCTCGAGTACTGAGGGAGCTGGGGGAAGTCATTGCTGGGCCGCTCTCCATCATCTTTGAAAGGTCCTGGAGGACAGGTGAGGTGCCTGAGGACTGGAGGATAGCCAATGTCACTGCAGTCTTCAAAAAGGGTAAGAAGGATGACCCGGGAAACTACAGGCCGGTCAGCCTCACCTCCATCCCTGGAAAGATGATGGAACAGCTTGTGCTGGGTATCATCTCAAAGCACCTGGATGAAAAGAAGGTTATCAGAAGTAGTCAACATGGATTCACTAAGGGGAAGTCGTGTCTGACTAATCTGATAGCATTCTATGATGAGGTCACTAGATGGGTGGATGAGGGGAGGGCAGTGGATGTTGTCTACCTTGACTTTGGCAAGGCTTTCGACACTGTCTCCCACATCATCCTCACTGGCAAGCTTAGGAAGTGTGGGCTAGATGGATGGACAGTGGGGTGGATTGAGAACTGGCTAGCAGATAGAGCTCAGAGGGTTGTGGTTAGTGGTGCAGAGTCTAGTTGGAGGTCAGTAACAAGTGGTGTCCCTCAAGGGTCAGTACTGGGTCCAGTCCTGTTCAATATATTCATCGATGATCTGGACGAAGGGATAGAGTGTACCATCAGCAAGTTTGCTGATGACACTAAACTGGGAGGAGTGGCTGATACGCCAGAAGGCTGTGCTGCCTTACAGCGTGACCTGGATAGGCTGGAGAGTTGGGCAGAGAGGAACTTAATGAAATTCAACAAGGGTAAATGTAGGGTACTGCATCTGGGGAGGAATAACCCCATGCATCAGTACAGGTTGGGGGCCGACCTCCTGGAGAGCAGCTCTGTGGAAAGGGACCTGGGAGTCCTGGTGGACAACAGGATGACCATGAGCCAGCAATGTGCCCTGGCGGCCAAGAGGGCCAATGGCATCCTGGGGTGCATCAAAAGGAGTGTGGCCAGCAGGTCGAGGGAGGTCATCCTCCCCCTCTACTCTGCCCTGGTGAGGCCGCATCTGGAATACTGCGTCCAGTTCTGGGCTCCCCAGTTCAAGAAGGACAGGGATCTGCTGGAGAGGGTCCAGCAAAGGGCTACAAAGATGATTAGGGGATTGGAACATCTTTCATATGAGGAGAGGCTGAGGGATTTGGGTCTCTTTAGTCTGGAGAAAAGAAGATTGAGGGGGGATCTTATCAATGCTTTCAAATACTTGAAGGGAGGATGCCAGGGGGATGGGAGCAGTCTTTTTTCAGTGGTGCCCATTGATAGGACGAGGGGTAATGGGCACAAACTTGAACATAGGAAGTTCCATCTTAACATGAGGAGGAACTTCTTTACTTTGAGGGTGGCGGAGCACTGGAACAGGCTGCCCAGAGAGGTTGTGGAGTCTCCCACTCTGGAGACATTCAAAACCTGCCTGGACGCTGTCCTGTGCAACCTGTTGTAGGTGACCCTGCTCTGGCAGGGGGGTTGGACTAGATGATCTCCAGAGGTCCCTTCCAACCCTGACCATTCTGTGATTCTGTGATTCTGTGACCACTGGATTTTTCCTCTCCTGCTATAGTCAATCATGTGGAGTAGAAAATCTGTCTTCTCTCATCTGTCGCTAGCAACACAAAAATCAGTGCAAAAACACATTCAGAGAAAGAAAAACCCTTCCAACTTTAAGATGCAATTGAGCTCAGCCAGACATAGGTGAATCCTACTTTGGAAAACTCTGCCTATAAGTATTTTCTTCATGCTCCTTTGCCACATTTTTCCTTAGGCACCAGTGTTATGTAATTTGAAAGAGCCAAAGTCCGCAGCTTTCAGCCAAACTCATAGTCCTTTAGCAATGAATTTCCTAGTGTGTGTTGACTGCTATAGTTGTAACTTACCCAGTAACATCCTTATTCGCCATCAGGTTTGGGCACATGTGATCTAAGCATGGAGGTATGTTGCTGTCAATTCTTCCATAGAGGACCTTCCCCTCCGTGGATCTATGTCTCCTTAGCTGGGTTCCTGCCTTTGGGTCAGTGGCAAGCAGCTGGGGAGGGACTTCCAGAAGAGGGTCGCTGCACCTCTGCCATTTGAGCGTAAGCAATGGTTTGGAGTCAAAGGCTTTTCTTTGTTAAAAGTTGGGAAGATGACGATGAAAGAGAAAATTTGCAGAGAAAAGAATAAGACAAAAGAGGCTCAGAGGTCTGCAAAGTATTGTGGAGCTATGTCAGAATGGTTTTAAAAGAAGGCTGAGAGAAATGAGTAGAAAATTAAGCAATGGAGGGGAAAGACATGCAGACAAGATGAAAAAAGCAGCATAGGATTCGAAGGGAGAGTGACAGGGAGAGAACAACCCATCAAAAAAACCTGAAAAATGGACAAGGTGATACAGAATATGGGGAGAACATGTCAAGACACCATGGGAAAGAGAGAATGAGAGGGCAGAGGATGCTGATCTTCAAAGAAAAAAACGAGGAAAGAAATACAAAGAAGAAAAAAAAATAAAAGAAACATGGAAAACATTAGATGCTGGCAGAGAAACAGAAAATGGATGGAAGGGAATTAAAACATTAGAGGGAGAGCATGAAGAAAGCTGTGTAATATTAGGAATAGCAAAATGTATTTTATTTATTCATGTTCCTTCTGGATTATTTTTCCCTGGCAGCTGCTGAGGGTCCAATCGCTGTGCACTCCCCTCCCTCCATGGAGGGCAGCCAAGCACTTCTCTTTGAGGATGATTAATGCACGAAACAGTCTCTAGCACTTCAATTTAAAGAAGCGCTCTCCAAAGCCCCCTTCTGCCTTGGGCAGCTTCCCCCCAGCCTCCCTGGTGGAAACCTGGCAGCTTTGTTACAACCCGCATGTAGGTTCCCATGAGCTCCTTTTGCAGGTTGGTCCATTATTAATACTGAAATACAGATATTGGGATAAAATAAGTGAGAATCAGGCTAACCTTCCTTGCAAAGAGGAATCTACTCCCTCCTCCTCATCTCTCCTTGCATGCACCCTGCATGCTCCTTGCAGACAGGCGCACTGGGACATCAGCTTCTGGGACATCAGAAGTATTTAGCAACTTCCTTATGGGACCCTCCAAATCCTATTGTGGTGAATGGAAATTCCTCCACTCATTTCAATGGGACTTGTTGTGGCTCTGCAAGACTCACACCCCTGCGGCTCACACCCACCCGTACCCTTTGGCCTCTTCAGGGAATTTGATTTGCTGAGCAATTTAATCAATGGGAAAGTTGGGAAGTTGAGAATGGCAAGATAAGGCCTTTAATCCTTTCCTTTCTTCCCCTGAGTAAGGGGAGGCCTTTTCCAAGCCTATAAAGGTGTTTAAAAGAAAAGCCTTTCTCACAGGTATTTTTTATCAGTCCAGACAGTGACACAGTTAATTTTTCAAAAGCTTCCTAGTGATTCAAGGGTGTAAGTCCCATCTGACTTCAGAAAGAAGGGCATTTTTTTGCCCTTCAGCCACGTCTTCCTGCTCTTCAGCCAGATCTCTAAGGTGTTTTGCGCTCCTTTAAGGGAGATGTGAATAAGGGGTTTTAAAGAACTCTTTAAATCAGAGGCATGTATAAGAGCTGACATGTCACAGGACTGACATTAGACACATGGATCAGGCAAGTCTCACTGCCCAGAGGTCTGAACTGGGAACTTCTGTACATATTGTCCAGCAGGAATCTTAAATGTGATATAAGTGGTGTTGTGCTAGAAAACATGAACACACTTGACTGGAGCTCTAGGAGAGCGAGTATTAATAAGATGGATCTATCAGCTTAATAAGACACTTATTCCCTCTTGGACTGTAAGCAGGTTGTTTGGAAAAACACATACTAACTGAGCGAGGCTGGGAAAAGACAGCGTTTCAGAGACCTCTCCCACCGCTGCGGTAGAGCGGATAGAGCTCTGCCATGTTAGTGGGGGCCCCGGTGGTGGGACACCTACCAACAATGGTGTCTGCACTGCTGCAGCCGTAGCTTTCTAGCCAGCGAGGTCCGAAATGCTCTCAGCATCATCTTGTTTTCGGCCGCGCAGGAGCAGGAAAGCCCAAGGGACTTACAGCAGCAACTGCAGTCTGCCGGACTCTGTACACACTGACATAGGTTTGAATGCCCTCGCCTTGACGGGTCTGGTCCTGAAGACATTTGCTTGCATGCATAGTCTTCAAATTAGACACTCCTGGAATCCCCCAGGTTTCTTCCAGAGGTGTGAGGACTGCGGGATGAGCCCCTGAATAACAGACTGCTGCGCGAGGATTGCCTTGGCCAGGGCAGTCCCATCAGGCATCTCGCGGCGGCACAGCATTGCTTTTAACGGACTTTGCAGCCACCAGCAATGCCATCCCCTCTGCTGAGGCACAGACAGGGTGCTCTCTTTTTCAAAAGCCCCAATAAAAAAAACATACTTACTTCATGTTCCTGTACTTAGCTAGCCATACTGTCTATCCCAGGAAATCCATGGGATTTCCTGAAGAGCCCTGTTACTTAATTAATTTTAAATGGTGGTGAATCTGCAGCTGCAGTGTTAATTATAATCGATGTCACTTTCAGGAAGTGTCAGGATGAAGCGCACTCACTGCCATGCTAGCGCTGAGCACATAAACATCCCAGGGCGCTTGTTTTTCCATGCGTGCTTCAGGCTGAAATTCCAGCCCTTGGTCCTGATCCTGTTAACACTTAACTAGGTGAGCGAAGTTACTCAGCTGAGGATGCTTCAGTGTAGCTTCTCGTGCAGGTAAGGGCTGGCAAGATCAGCCAATGGTTTGCAAATGTGTAGTATAAACAAGTCAAGCAAACAAGTCTGCATAAACATAGAGGCTTCCACGCCTCGCTTTATTTTCTCTGCTAAACTACACGGTGGGTCCTGTCTTGGTGATCGCTGGACTTTCGCTGTTGGATGTGGGCCGGGTGTTTGGCCTGTGGTAACCATAGGTTTTATAACACCAATCAAGGGGTGCAAAACACCCTGAACCGGCTGGGTTGTTTGGTCCTAATGAACTGTGTTTAGAGTGTTTACACAGCGCGATTTCATCTTCTCAAGGCCTGTAACATGAACTGTGGACTCATACTACCCTAAGGGTAATATATGTGGTACTTGTGCTAGGCTAGAGAAAATAACCTTTCTCCTACTCATTTTGCTTTAATTAATGTCAGAGCTGAGTTGCACCACTTTTTTTTTTGCATGTTCTGTAACTTGTTGAAACCTTAACCTTTTGGGCTAACATTTTCTGTGCCAGATGACTACTCAGCCTGATTCTGGAGGGATGTTTCTGGCTGTTCAGCTCTTTCTAGGAAATTTTTTCCCAGAACAGCTCCTTGTGGAAGATGTAATGCCATTGCACTTTGGAAAGGGAAACCACGATCAAGCAGTGATAACGTTATGTGGAAAATCTAGTTTCATGCATGTGTCTTTTGTGGCTCCTGTGAAAAATACCCAGATTCAGCCAAGTTATGAGCCCTTGGAAAATTGCAGTTTGCACATATCTGGTATAGGCTTGTAAGTGTGGCAGCTGAATTCTGATGTTTCTGTCTGCAGAGACTGTGCTCTGGTCTGTGGCTGCAGGGACTCTGAGCAGGAGGTTTCTGGCAGCGCTCTTGGTGCCTCCTGGCACAGCCACAGAAACCTGTCTCTGCTTCATTCACCTCCTGGACCTCAGACAGTGAGGAGGAAGGGTCCTGGTCTTTATTTGTGAAAGTGGCGTAAGTGGGTGGACTGAAGCCGCCTAGAGAGAAAGATTGGAGATGGGGGCTTGATGTGTAGAAGATATTTGGGTGCTGCTGTAAGAAACCTGGTCTGGGAGCAGGGATGGAAAACGGAGGATAGAAACTGCTGGGGTCAAATGCGGCCAACAGCTGGGCAGGGAAAACGGGGGAGATTGTGCAGAAGAGTGAAAAGAGGCCCTCCAGGGCTGAGGGCACAGGGAGCTTGGGACACGGAGCTGCAGTGGTGGCACAGGGGGAGGTGACAAGGGGGGCTGGCGGCGGGGAGCGGGATGACAGGGTTGTGCTGCCAAGATCCCACGCAACTGAAGCGGAGAACAGGATGCTGTGAAAAGCAACATGCATTCATGTAATTGAAGCGTATGATTATGTCAGGAGGGACTTGCACAATCAGCCTTAATTTGGGCGTTTTCTAATTTTGAATGCTTGCATTTGCAACCTCAACTTTCCTTTTAATGGAGCTTTTTGTCAGCGATAGGACTATCTGTAGTTACTCTGTAGTGAGCTGGTGCCAAACGTGATGTTCTAGTGTGCAAGTCCTGAACAGTGAATGAAGTAGTTGCTGCACTTAGTAAATTATGATGAAATATCTCCATGTCATTTATTTGTGTTGTGTTTGTATATGAGGACAGTAATTCTGTTAAACCTCAGATACTTCAGAGGAGGAGAGTGAATTGACATGGATGAATGAGGGGCTGTCTAACTAATGGACTTTCAATATAGTTAATGCCTAGCAACAAATTCAATGATGCTTTGGATAACAGACAACTTGGTTTTTTTTAAAGAATCAAGTTTTGATAATTGAAATTCACTGATGTGACATTTTTCACATATTTACTCTTTTGTGTACTACACTGTGCACTATTAATTATTGAGAGGATAACGGTAGGACCGTGTCCTGATGGACGGTAAAAAATAAAGGATCGAGATTTGATTCATATCAGTGTATTTTTCTAAACATCACCTTGCGATGGGGTAAGAGGGCATAAGCATGCAGCTCTGCAGATAATTGCCAGAGCTCGTAAACACTTTTTTCCCCCTCTTTCATTTCTTGACAACTGCAGCAGAAGAGACAATATCCAGGACTGTACAGAGAGCAGCCGCTGTGGTAGCACCCCTGGTGTGTTTATCCAGCACTCTGCACTGGCAGTAAACATTCAAAACCCAGTGGGAGACCGCCCTGAGCACCCGGCTGTTGCTGATCCCCAACGAGGGGGTCGGACAGGAGACTCTCCAGAGGTCCCTTCCCACCTCAGCCGTGCTGTGCCGAGATGGGCCGGTGGCTGGGGTGCCTAGTTGGCACATCTGAAGCACACCAGCCCAGGCTGCCCAGACGCCGGCGGTGAGGCAGTGCCGTAGGTGTGATCCCAGTTGGTGGGACACAGGGCCTGTGGCTCCTCTGTGATGGCTCCCTGAGACTGGTTTAGGCTGGGCCATCGCTTTAAAGAAGGTGAAGGGATGTACCAGCACGCCCAAGTGCTCTCCTGGATTGGGAGCCTCAGGGGGGTATTTCTGCTGCCTATCTTTGGGCACTAAACTTTAGTGCAGGAAGCTTTTTCCCCTATCTTGTCTGTGGAGGGAGATTAGCCCAGGCAGAAGGTGACTCAGACTACCTGAGGCATATTCCTGCTCTGAATCACCTCCTGGGACATCTCCCCTTTGGTTGTAAAAGCAGCTGGCCGGCACTGAAGGAGCGACTTCCCTACGTTTTGTACCTACAGATTCCAATGCACTTTCATTTTTAAGGCTGCAGTTGATAGGTGAGCATTTACAAACTATCACAGGAGAAAATTATTGGTCAAATTTCTGTACCCAACCCAAGGAACAAAACGTGGGCTGAATGGCATACAAGTGAATACAGAATTTGTTGCTCTTCTGTCATCTCCTGCTTGAAGCCTTTAATGTTAGCACAGGGGCAAAGGCGTTCCTCTTAACTAGAGATATTTTTTTTTTTTTGAGAGAGAGAGAGACTGGGGCTCAAGGCAATTCTTTAAACTGAGTTACCGCAAATATGCGGCCTTTTTACGTGCCCATTTTCAGGTTAGCAATCTGTAAAAACACTCACTCTGCTGAATATTTTAAAGCATGCAATAAAACAGTGTTTTATGGAAGAGAACAAGGGAATGTGTACGAGCCTGTCAGATTTCAATGAGCCAAAATGTTCATCGTAATTCTATCACAGAGTATCAATATTAGGAATGACAATTACCTGTGATCAGTGGGGCTTGAAGATGTTTCCACCCATAGATGCCTTTTTAATCTCGATGGGCTGTTCTTTTGCCTTGCAGTCTTCAGCAAAGCTTTTGTGCAAGGCGTGAGGTTTGACAGGCCCTGATTCAGTAGCGATTTTAATGGTTAATGTAATTTTTTCCTACTACACCCAGAGGTCTGAGACCATAGAAGTCTTCATTTTTTTTTTTTTCCATTGAAAGGTGCTACGTGAGCGGGGGATATTACAAAGTTTGGTTCGGTCCTGCTGCCTCACTCACACGTGCTTGCTGGCTGCCGGACTGAATGGAAAAGAGCTGCCTCTCCCTGCCTCTTGCCATGGGGAGGGTGTCAAAGAAGTTTATTTCCTCTGTCCCATTACTGATTTGAAAAAGAAAAAAAAGAAGTAGGGACATTACTGTCCCTGATTTCTCCTCCTCTGACAGCTCAGCCAACGGTTTCAAGCGCTGCTGAAGGAAAACAGGAAGACAGGAAGATACACAGACAGTGTAATGATATAAACTTTGTTTCTCTAGGAAACTAGGCTAAAAATGTTCCTATGCCTCTTAGTAACAGAATAAACCTTGGGAATATGATTTAAGTCTCCACTATGGTCTCAGAAAGGAAAAGGAATGGGTCTCCCATGTGCTGATTATTTTTGAAATGCTTGCAAGCTCCAATTCGATTTTACGGTTATTTGGTGACTTGTTCCCGGAGCTGAAAGTTGACACTGAGGTCTTATAAATATATTGCCTATTAGAGGTCCCTCCAGTGATCATAACGGAGAAACCAGGAGGTAGTTACCTCTGTTATGGTATACCAGTGCTATCCCAGAACTTGTAGGGATTACTCCTATCATCCTGGTAAATGATGTTTCCTCAGGACCCCACCTCCCCAGTACGAGCTGTGCTTGAGTGAACACGTCTGAGAGCAATTTGCTCTAATGGACTGTTACATATGATGTGCTTATAAAAATTGTTAGGAACATCTAGATGGAAAAAAGAAAAGTCCCTTGATCCAACCAAAGCAGTGAGAGAATAGCACAGGGCAGCAGAAGACAGCTGCCTTTGCAGGGCAGAGCGCGGGGCTGTCCTTCCGTCTGTCCTTCCACACCCATGGCGATGGATGAGCCCTTTTAGGCTGGTTTTATCAGGTAGTCACTGAAAAAAGGCAGTGCCAAAGAACCTGGGTCCTTTTACAAATCTGTGTCCTGGTAAAAAGAGTTTTATCGAAGGAAACTCTGTGGAGCAATCTGAAGCTGACATCTATTTCCCTTCCTTTATTTCAAGCATATTGCTGGGCACTTTTCAAGATTTCTTCCCTGGAGATTTAAAGAGTCTTCTTCTCATAACAGGTGCAGCCTGAGGGATGACAGCAGCAAAGCACGAATCCTCCTGGGAGTAATTACGCTTCCTTTCCCCTTCCCCTTGCCTGCTGCTCCTCTCTGGCAGCGCTTCTGCCAGGAGCTGTGCACATAGGTTAACTTTAATCCATTCAGTAGAGGGAGTCAGATGCTAAAATCTAAGCGTGTGTGAGAGCCCATCTGGGATCAGGACCTCGTGTTTCCAGGCAGGAGCAGAAATACTTAATTCTTTGCTGCCCGCTTAACCCAGATAGGGGTGTTTGGGGGTGTCTTGGTCTCGGCTGAGCTGTCTAAACTCTGCTGTAATGATAAAACCACAGCAGCAACAAAAGCAGTATAATTAACAATGTCATCGTGCCAACATTCTTCAACACTGCCTTGCAGGATCCATCTCAGCGAGTGGGTTATCTTTCCCTACATCTGTGTGGTTCCTGGACTCTTTGGCGGACATCATTTGCAGCAGAGCAGGCCGGCGCTTAGTCACAGGGACATTTGTTTCCATTTTGTAATGAATTTTCCTCTCTTGTGTCCATGGAGATCTGGTGCGGTAGCACTGCTTGTGGGCATTAGCTGCCACTTGTTTTCTAAGGAGGAAAAGGGGGGGACTGATCTAGAGATTGGTAGGGACTTGGCGCAGAGAGGCACGTAAAGAGCTCTGCCTCCCAAACTTGGCTTGTCTCTTCAAAAACAGGATGTTACACAAATACCCAATGTGAATTTGGCGTAAGGATCTCCTTAAATTGTAAAAACAGCCGCGCGCCACCCCCATCGCCAGCATCTCAAAGGCTTTCTCTGAACAAAGCCTGGAGAACCCTGAGTGGCCGGGGTGGGAAGGTGTGGGTCAGGGCAGGTGCCATGGGTCATGGCCCATCTCTGAGAGCAGAGGGGGGATGGCAGGCGGCCCCTGTCCCCCTGCCCAGCTAAGGGAAGCCTCTAGAGAAGCAAGTCGGGTGTTTGCTCTTTGGATTAGTCAGCCGGGCGGTGGGGGCAGGGGGAGAAGGGGAGTGCAGCAAAATCTTTCACACGGTTCTTCTAGCCCATCAGCAGAGAAGCGAAAGTCAGCTGCGTGTGCTAAAATGATGCCTGTGGTGTAAAATACATCGTGAGAGGTTAGGGATGGTAGTGAGTAAAACACTTCAGAGGCAGACAAGAGGGAGGAACCAGACTCAAACTGGTGGCTGAAATTTGGCCCATTTGACTTATCTCAATTATTTGATGAGGTTTGAACCAAGAAACACCGAGGGATGTGAAAATCTGCTTTGAATGGTCATTCTGAAAGTGGTAATTGAGTTTTAAATATTTATGGCAGAACCTAGAGTTGCAGTGGTGAATGCACTGTCCCCAGTGGTAAGCCCGGCTTGCTGGAGACCCTGCTCCGCAGATAGCCCCGTTGCAGAGGAGAGAGGGGAAAAGGAAGGGGAAGAAACCAAGCAGACTTTTGTGAAAATGCTTTATTCTGCTAATTATAGAGGTCTTACTCCTCCACAGGCAACGCTTTCAGCGCGGAGCTGCAGAAGCAGGGGAGAAGAGGGCTGTTCTAACCAAAACCAGCACCTGGATAAGCTGCAGGTCTGCTTGCACACCACTTACCACTGTTTGCCCCAAAACAACGCTGGCTCTGCAGAAGGACGAGGCAATGAGGAGTGGAAAGACGCGCGTCTGCCCTTGCCATTTGTAGCTCTTGCTGGTTGCCATTACCGATCCCATGTGAGACACTAGGAGGTACATATGCATTTTTTCTTTCACTGCTGATGTAAATAGGATTCTTTTCTCTGCAGGCAGCGCAAAAACGAATCCGGGGTCCTGCACTCTGTAGCAGGCACAGGCCTCGGTGCAATGGGTAAAAGGGAGGCCCTCGCCCAGCCCTGGGTCTGCTGTGGTTAAGACAAGATGCCACATGTACCTACTACTTACTTTAACGTGCACCAGTAATACAGCTCTAAGCCTCCAGCTGGGAATGAAGGTCTCAAGGCACCAGTTACTTCAGCCTGAGAACCGGCCTTGCGTGGGGTCTTTAACAGCCCCGTGTACCTCGTGGGGGCAGCTGTGGGGGGTGCGTGGGACACGCTGCCAGCCGCACCGAGGAGAGGAGGGGCTCCGGGTGCAGTTGCCCCCCACGCTCTGCCCAGAGGCAGCACAGG
>VZSZ01001646.1:1301701-1336285 GCA_013398815.1 Ibidorhyncha struthersii | reverse complement strand
CCCCCCTGGCAGAGCAGGGTCACCTACAACAGGTTGCACAGGACAGCGTCCAGGCGGGTTTTGAATGTCTCCAGAGTGGGAGACTCCACAACCTCTCTGGGCAGCCAGTTCCAGTGCTCCACCACCCTCAAAGTAAAGAAGTTCCTCCTCATGTTAAGATGGAACTTCCTATGTTTTAACAAAATTTACATTTAGTGATGGTGTAGTGCTTTCTCTGTTAGGTTTTAAACCAAAGCGAGCAGGTTGCAGTGCTTCCACTGCCTCCATGATGGACTTTTCCAAAAGCTGTGGAGAGAGCTGGTGTGGCCCGAGTGCCTGGGATACTGCGGGCTCTGACTGGCTGCACCTCAGGGACTTGATAGCTCTGGGTTTTGCAAGCTCTGCTCTCTGAGGATGGGGAAAGATGGAAGTGAAGTTTGCTTTGTTAGGAATAAAAGAGCATGTAAAGCTTGTGTGGTGGTAGGTGCCAGAACCCCTTAGACAAGGTAAAAATACTACTTAAAAGAAAGGGTGTGTGTCTTTATTAATGGGAGCATACAAAGACAAATAAGACTTTTTAAAAAGCATGAAGCCTGCACAGCCAGCATGCTGTCAGACACACTGCCTCTTGCCAGCTAATATCATCCGCAAATAAAACAAGTTAGGTTGTTGCTATTGCAGCTGCTTTCCCTCATGAAGCAGGGTGAGCCAGATTCGTCTGACTCCGAGAAACACGTTGGCGATGTGCCTGAAGTCCGAGGCGCGCAGGGTAATTTACTTAAAAAAGCCAATATAACAATTATCCAAGATGAACACACACACTGTTTGCTTGCAGTTGTATTTTCTGTGACACACTCTCAGAAGTTGCTTGTTGGCTGCGTTCACCAGCAAATGCAGCCTGGAGGGGATGGGCTTCTTCCCTGACCTGCAGTTAACAGCAATAATTATATAGTTAAACAAGTTTTAATGTGGGAGGTAGGAGGGATTCGGCGGCTTGGGCAGAAGGCTGTCAGTGGGGTCATTTGGGACCCAGGCCTTGGGAGCTTTCCTTCTGACCTTGGGCAAAGCACATCAGCTGCTCAGTGCCACCGCTCTTCAAATCTGATCTGTTCCAGTTCGTTTCAGAGCAATTGATTGATACTGGTCTTGGTTTCCTCCTCTGAAACAACCCCAAAATCCCCAAATGTTTCTGCGTGGAATTGAAGTTTAAATATAAAGTCTCCTTCTCCCCTCCCTGCTCTTTACCTTGGATAAAGGTGGAAGAAAAGGAATTGTTCACAGCCATCTGCTGGAGGCATCAATCACGCTGGGAGCAGAGTCTGCCAGTTGTTCCACACGTTATTAATGATGAAAAGATATAAACATATGAGCTCATAATTATGTTGTGTTTAAATTACTTACAACATAATGACATTAGGAGAACAATGGGGTTACAAAATCAGGCGGACAAAAGCAAGGAAGTGCCACGTTGCATAGCTCCCCTTTGGATCTGCATCGTGATACAATCTTTAATTTTATAATTGCATCATTTTTTCCCTTTCACAGAGTCCCTCTTTCAGTGGATAGGTAATTACTGCATAATTCATTGTCTCTTCCTTACATTTACTTTCTGCATGTGTCTCCACATCTATTTATTTTACACCCCACCCAAACCTTGAACTGAGCAGTGCTGCTAATTCCTTCCCGGGGGGCTTTGCAGACGGGGAAGTTCTTATTCTTGCAACTCACAGGTACGGGTACTGTCTTCGTTTTCGGAGCTGAGGAACGGAGGCAAAGAGGCAAAAGGCAAAGCACAAATGACCGAAACACCTTCAATTTTGGCTGCCTCAAAGGGATACTTAGGGATGATTTTATTTTGCACTCACCCCAGAATACCTGGCATGATGTAGCAGTTCATCTGCTGGAAGCGCAAGGACGATTGACCTCAGCTGTGAGTCTCTGCACCCTTGCAGGGTTAGCGCTAGATGTCTTGGCTTTGTCGATGGTGGCGACTGCCCAGTTAGGGGTCATCTGAAGAAAAACTGGTTTCAGGGACTTACTGAGCATCTTGCAAAGACTGTGGAGCCAAGAAAGAGGTAATTCCTGTCTGCAGGTGGTACGTCCAACTTCCCCAAGCAAGGTGGTTGTCTTTTTTTTTTCTTCCTGCGTTGCCTCATTCACTGATCTTTCTGACCTCCACTGAGTGAGGCAGCAGTCACTTTTATCACACAACCCTATCTTTTCCCCAAAGCAGTTGATTTCCAGGACACAAAAGAGTTGTGTCAAACATTGACAATGACAATCAATGACAAACTATTTATTAGAGACAGAATCAGTGCAGATGTGTAGAGGAGCTGGATGGAGGTTGTATGAGCTGTCTTCGTTATGGTACCTCTTAATTTGGGACTACTCAAGTTTGCAGTCTTTGTATTAAAAATTAACACAGCTGGGTTTTAATGTAATTTTCTAACTATACAAGGGGAAAAGGGAGAGAAAAATAAAAATTAGTCTTGTCCCATGAAACTGTAGTGACCTGGGTCATCCAGAGGGTGTAGACCATTGGGCTGTAGCATTAATTTCTAACCCACGAGATAACAGCCTGCTTTGGGGTACTGTTTGGCTGTGGGTGGTGGTAGTCGCCAGGGCGGAGTGACAACACGCTCAGCAGGTCATTTGCTGCTGTGTTGGAGGGTTTTGTGGCCCAGAGCCAGGATACCCTCTGATCCCATGTAAGGATGGGGTGGGCTGAGCTCTGGTGCTGCCCGAGTCCTCTCTGACTTGCCTGTCTCCATCTTAACTCTTCCCTCTGTGGCAGCTTAGTTTCTCATCCCCTTAAACTCACCCTCGCAGCTTCCCATCCTTCCCCTCTGTTCCTGTGCATCCCTAGCGAATGCCACTTGCTTCTCCCCTTGCTTTCTGGTACCATCGCTCTAGCCTGTGCCCGTCTTTTGTTACTACCAGTGCCACCTGTAATTTTCCAGAGGTGGCAGATCTAGATACTCTGGTAGGGTTGTGTGCAACCTTGATTCTGATTTAGACCTGTAATTTTTTGTGTGTTCAAACTGTAGATAAAGACCAGCCCAATACCTTTGAATAAAGCATTTTAGGGGATTAATCTTCCTTACTTTCAGTCTAGAGCCATTACTGTGGGCATCCTCTGAGATCATGCAATGGGTAAGTGGCAGCTTTAGGCCAACTCTATAAAAATAGTTTACACCCAAAGAATATGCTGTGTTCTGCCCTGTTTCTCAGTCTTTCCTTGTATGTAGTCTTGCTTGAGCCCACCTACCTTCTACAATTAAGCCTAAGTGGATGTGCCATTTTATGGGGTTGAATATGAGATTGAAATTACATCAGTTCATAAAGAATGATCCTGCTTTTTTGTTTCCTGGGAACGAATAGAGACATGATGGTACAAGCAAGAGTGTGCAGGTTTCAGAAGCTTCCAGCCTGAAATGCAAGTTGGTGCAACTCAGTTGCTTTCCGAAGAAGTGATGTCTGTAGTCCCAGCAAGCAAATGGATGCTTTTGGCCTGCATGTCAGTCTTCTGACCAATTTACAGTGAGTTTCTTCCTATAGCTTTGTTTGGAGGAGGGGAGGGCGGTTAGTGTAAACCTCATGCTGCAGTAAGAGAGGAGGAAGCAGAAATTTCTGATTATGCTCAAATGATTGTAACAATTGGCTCGCTTTATGTACTTTGAGCTTTTTTTGTTTCATTAAACTAGATGAGGAAAAGTGGACAATACCAGCAAAGAAAATACGGTTGCCAACAAAATCTGTTCTTGGAACAGACCAGGCTGACCTGCAATGAAGCAGTCGGGATGAGAATGATTTCAAAGTCAGATGTGCTCTTGGGAGTTTGTGATACAAATCATGGCCATGATAGATATAAACCATGTCAAACTGGGTTCATAAAATAATGACAGAACAGTGTGTCTTTAAAAGTTTGGGATGACTCAACAGCTTGCACACCTTTACGAAATAATTGATAAACCAGATGCTAAAAACCTGCACCAACCAATTCTCCCTGTCTTACCGCTGTGTGTGAATAAATCCATATTTGAGTACTGAACTCCACATATTTAAAAAGAAGAGAACTACTAAAAGGAGTATGGGACTAGTTTTCAGCTTTGGTGTACGGGTACTTGGGGGCCAAGGACATTATCTAGTCTGTGAATGGTAACTGAGAGAAATGACTTGTATCAATGGAGAGATTGAAAAAAAAAAAAAAAAGATTTTGCAAATCCAAAAAAGATTGCACATCACTGGCCTGGCTGTCGCCAGCCTGGAAGGTGGCAGTGAGCCTGTGTGCCTCGGATTTGGTCTGAGTTTGCAGCAGGGGTCGTGTGTTGGCTTCAGTTAATCCCCGACACAACCTTGTTCTCTATAATTTGTGTGTGTGTTTTTCTTTTGAGGTGTCTTTGGGCAGATCTTCAGGCACCATTAAGTTGCTGTAGCTCCCCGGGGACAGATGCAGCTCCTCTGTGGGGTGGCCCCTGTGCTGATTGTGCCCTGCTGGCCTCTTTCCACCCCCGGTTCTGCCTCCCCCTCTCCTCTTCCTCACAGCGTCTGTGGTCGGATGCTGAGAGGCAGGGACAGGGCTTCGAAAAAGCTGGCTCAGCAGAAGAGGTGGAGAGCCAGCTGATGCCAGTATTAATATTCTTTCAAAATTGATGGATGAGATGATTATAAAATTGCAGAGGGAAGTGAAACTTAACAGAATCCACGTTTTTAATTGCATTCTGGATTTTTTTCAGCAGCCAGCTTCTGAGGTGCAGGACAGATTGAGCATTTTTCGTGTGGAGGTTGATGTAGACTGCACAATGTATTGGTTTTTAAAGAAAGAAAAAGAAACAGCTTGGGCCAGTCTGTTTTCCACACTCTGGTGCTCTCAGTCCGCTTCAGTTGCATTGCGTGGTAGCGTGCTGTGTCTAGACAGCAAATCAGATCTGAAATACTGTCCAGATGCAGCTAAAGAAGAAAAATAAAGGAGTCTATCGCAAGCAGCTCCAGATTTACCTGTAGTATTGAGATGCCCAAGCATGCGAGGGGTACCTGGGTGCTGGACTTGTAATGTCCCCTGTGCACCCTTCATCCCTGTGGAGAGGAGTGAGGATGGTGGAGCCATCTGGCTTGCGGTGACTGGCAGCGTGGGTCCGTTTCTCCTCCACGCTGCATGTCAGCCTGCCGGCACTGGCACTGGCTTGCCTCTAGCCTGGGGAAGATCCTTTTTCAGCTGATGAAGCCCCCCCCGGCTCGGTCTGTGAGTAGCACTCCTAAATGGATGGGCTGCCTCGCAATGGGAACCTTCTTCCACTTCGGTTTATACCCTCCCTTCTCTTTTTCCTTGTCATTAACTGTTGTCACTGCTAGGCAGAATGCCTTCCTGGCCCCAGGGAGTGTCTGCATTCAACTTCATGCACAGGGGTGGAGGCTGCACGTGTGCCTGCACCCGTCAGGGCTGCTTCTGCCCCGCTGGGGTCTGTTGCTGGGCTGTTGTCACCGGTACAGCTCCCTTTGCCTCATGGGTCAGGCTTTTGAACCCTGCAGTATGCAGTGAAGGTCCAGCAAGTGAAGTGTGCTTGTAGGCTCTTCATGAGACAGAGGTTCGTTTTTTATTTCCTGGCTTTCCCAAATTTGTTGAATAATTTCAGTAGGCTGACTTGCGTGGCTAGGAGTGTCTTTGTGCCACACTTTGTGCAGTCCCGATAGCCACCGTGGTCAAATGCTTTCCTCTAAGCAGTAGTAGTATATTTAGGTGGTCTGCAAAGAAAAAGGGAAGGCTGTGCTAGCAGGAAAATAATGATCACGATTTTAGGCGTAATGGATGTTGCTGAACTGGAGGCAGTGGATAGCTAACTTCTAATGAGTGCTGTCTTGAAAATATGGCCCAGATGTTTGCGTGCTCCATGAGGTTTTCTCATGGACAGGTATTTTGCTGGAGTATGTTTCATCGAGGATTGGACCAAACCACTCTCCATCCAGTTTTGTTTTTCTCCAGGCTTTAATAAAAACACTGCTGTAGTATTTTTCCCTAGCCTGTCTTTCCCCTGGGATTGAGAACTTTTTTCACAGTCTCCTTAACCCAAACATGACTTGTCCTAACCGGGCATATTTTGAAAAAGTCCATGTGTAGGTGGTTTAGTTAAGAGGAGAAAGCATCAACCTGTTCTCTTGCCTCCTCCTGCTTTCTCCCAAGTCAAAAGCTGAGAAGGAGACATCTTTCAAGATGTTCCTATTCAGGGGTGGGCTCTTAATTAAAGTCCTGATTGTACAAAGTCCTGGCATCTTCAGCAGACAAGCCTTCTGCTCCCATCAGCTGCAGGTGAAGTTACATATGAGGAGGTATGCTCAGGGGCTTGGAGGACTGCTCTGTTTCTGAAAGAGAGGAATTTGGGGTGGAGATGGTCTTCTGCCTGAATGCTTTAGTATGCCTATTTTCTCTACCTCTCTTGTACCTCCGGAAGGATTTCTGGGTCTGATCGGGCTGTGAGAAGCTCCCCCATTTTCCCCTGCTTATCTCCTTGGGGCAGCAGCTGCAATCCACGTGGTGAGTTTTAGGAATTAGTTCCTCTTTCTGCATTTCCTGCTCTGATGTTGGCTGGTATTTTAATGGCTTCAAGCTAACACTGGGGAGGGTACCACACTAAAGAGCTGCGCTGCTGTGAGAGGAAAAGTTTCTCCATTCTCAAAGCTGGTGTCCCTCGCAGGCGGTAAAACAGGCTCATGAGATGTGGCTGCGATCCCTGTGAGTTACAGAGGCGTCTTAGCTGAGTGAGCAGCAAGCGCTGAAGGTGAGCGGCAGATTACGACAGCCTTTTGACATCCTGAAGGACCCGAAATCTTTGCAGTATTTACTCTGAAAATATTCTCTGCCTTTCCAGAAGTGCAGTGTTTACACACGCACAGACACTGAGGTTTGCAGCGTATGTGCTTGTGGTTGCTGTGCTTTGGGCACAGCTGGTAATGCTGATAGGAGGATTTCTACTATACAAACACTTGCTGCTTAGGAGGTGGAAATTTGCTGAGAGTGAGTGGCACTGGGAGCCCAGCGATTGTCCCTCCAGCGAGGAGGGGAACTGCCGGCGGGTGAGCTGTGCTCGGCAGTGTGCACGTGTGTGGTCACAGCCGGACCAGGGGTGCTTAAGTTGCTGGCGTTGTTATTTGGAATACTGAAATTCCTTAAGCTTTTTTTTTCCCTCAGCAATACTTTCCAAATATGATTATTTTAAAGTTAACCTGAATTATGCTATTTTGCAGATGCTTGGGAGCCTGTTTTCCTCCTTCTGCCACGGTAGGTGTTAGCACCAGTGACTACAGCTACAGGTTGCTTGTCCAGGTATAGCTTGTCTTTGCTTTTGTGGGATCAAGGTCTGTCTGGTATTTTTTGAGCTGATTCTCGCAGGTTTTTCTTTTGTTTGCTGCACAGTTCTGTATGCTAGTTTCCCTGTAAATGTTACGAGAACTGGCAATATGGGCCTGATGATGCCAATGGTAAGGGACTAATACAGATAAATTTTTTATTTTGGAAGTTCTTGTGATCCACACTTCCCTGGCAGGGCAGTAATGATGTTTCACAGAAGAATGCCTTTCTCATCATTTGATTTCAGAGTGCTGTAACGGGGTCCCATCCACAGCACTAAGCAGGGCAAGCGCCACACCAGGGCCAGAGTCCATCCAGCAGCAGGAGATGGGACATAGACGGGGCTGGGGACGTGGCTGCAAGCGTGAGCCTGGGGTCTATCCAGGGACAGAGCTGGAGAACAGCATTGTTGCTGCATCCCTGGGGCAGGGAGCAATGGCCCCGGGGGGACTAAAGTGAGGTCCTGTTCTGTTTCTTTTTTTTAAGTGCCAATCCAGTGCTGTAGCCATTCTGCTGTGTTGCTCATTCAGTGTTCTGTTTTAGGAGGCATGAAGGTATGTTGTTGTAGCTGAACACCACCTTGTCCGTGAGATCCCTGCATTTACGGTGTCTGAGTGTTTCAAGTGTGCCAAGCTAGGGGACAGAAGTGCTTGTGAGCCATTGCGGTAGCTGGGGCATCACTTCGGCTCCCGATACGCGGCTGTGCTCAGCAGGCTGCTGCCCACTGCCACGAAGTGTGACGGATGTAGCGTTGTCACACTGAGATTATTTCAGAGGGACATGGCAGCTTTTGCACCCAGGGCTGCGCAATCCAAGGGCACATTGTTTAAGCCGGAGAGACACTTGATGAGAGGCCACGACAGTTATTTGCATTCCTGATGAGGTGATTAGTCAGTGGTGCTCGTGGTTCTCATTAGAGACCTGTGGAATACTGCGATCAAACAGAAAGGATTTGTGTGTGTGTGTGTGTGATTTATGCAGCCTGTTCCTCAAACCTCCATTAATACTCTTATTTGTTGCCTTCACGCTGGCAGTGGGAAGGGAAGCTGGAAAATGCTAATTGTGTTGTGCACTCTCAAATGGAAACAAAGGTGGCCACTGCATGCTTTCTACAGAGGCTTGAATACTCCTCGGTGCTGCTGTCACAGTGGATCAGCAGTGTACTGTGGGGCCAGTCTAGGAAAAGTGCAGAGGGATCTGATTTTCATATCCTCTGATATGATGATTAGCTTCCTTTGTATAGAATGATCCTTTTCTTTTTTTTAAATAGGTTAAATGAAAGGGCCAGGCTCTTTGGTCCAAAACTATTTATTCTCGGTATTTGTCACGTTCAGCTGACCGAATTAGTTCAAATGGAAAATGCCTTTTCCAAAACCCCCAAAACTTCCATGAAAAAAATGGGTATGCATTTTTTTCACGTAAAAGAAAAATGTAAAAAGACTTCTTGTCTGCTCCCTCTTTCTTCTATGTTTCCGTTAGTGGGAAAATAAGAAAAATAAATGGTTGAAGAAGTTTTGTGTGTACACTCATACATGTACGTATAGAGGGAAGAACAAAATATATGGTATATGGATATTTTTGACTTACAAAAAAAAAGCTAGTGAAAAATCAGTGATTTATGAAAATTTGTGAAAAAGATGTTTTTAGCAACCTGTAGTAACTTTGCAAAAGTTATTCTGCCTTGTATTCTGGTGGTACATAAACATGGGCTATACTCTACTGTATTCTTGCCCTTGCTTATCCTCTTCTAACTACAGCACAGTTGTACTGATTTAAAACTAGTGTAGGGTATTGGGTAGCCATGCCCAATTATTTTTCTGTTAGCTCACTAGCTTTTTTTTTTTTTTTTTTTGTAGTATTAGTAAGTACCACAGGTGGTGGCAACTCCTAGCTCTGAAATGTGCCATGCACTTCTTTGAGTGGCCTGACCTGCCAGCTACTTAGCTGTCCCTGCATTACAGTTTGGGAGCTTCTCTTCTCCATTTTGTTGCTGACACAAAGGTCTGAGCAAAAGCCAACGGCTGCTTTCAGAGGGTCTGAAGTCGCTGGTGTGATACGCCGCATACTCTTTGAGATGTATCAGCTTTGCCCTTTTGCAAATCAAATCAAAGAGGGTAACGTGCAGATCCTGTTTTATTTCAGCATGGCTCGCTCTCATGGTTTAACCCTATCTGGCAATTAGGACTGTGCGGCTGCTCGCTTGCTTAACGCCCCCCCTGCCCCCGGGTAGGGTAGGGAGAAGAGGGAGAAAAGGAGGGGGGAAAAAAAACTCATGGATTGAGATAAAGGCAGTTTAACAGAACGGTAATGGAAGAGGAAAGTAACAATAATGATAATAATAATAATAATAATGGTAAAAGAATATACAAAGTTGTGATGCAATACAATTGTTCACACCACCTGATGATCAATTGCCCAGCCTGTCCTGAGCAGCAATCGCGGATTCCTGACCCCCGGCCAACCCCCATTTATATACTGAGCATGGTGTCTATGGTACGGAATATTCCTTTGGCCAGCTTGTCCTGTCTGTGCTGCCTATGGGGAAGCTGAAAAAGTCCTTGACTAATGTAAACATTACTTAACAACAACTAAACCAGTATGTGTTTGCAGCATTATTCTCCTATTAAATCCAAAACACAGCAGTTACAAGAAAAAAAAATTAACTATCCCAGCTGAAACCAGGACACTTGCTTATGCAGTGGAAAGGACACAAGAAACGCATGCAGTCATCTAGGTGGATGAAACTGTCTTTGAACGTTTCAGTAATGTCACACATGACAGAAATGCTGTGCTTCTGTGTTAAATAAATGTGTCTCTTCCAAGAGGGAAAATCCTTGACAGTACTTAAAAAAGCTATTGGGAAATTGTGGGCTAAATAACTACGTTTCTTGACCACACTGATGTTTTATTTTCTGCTCTTGCCGCTTCTCAAATTTTGCCTTTGATTTGCAGGCAAGAAGAAAAAAACAATACATGAGAGAAGGGAACAGTTTATTTGAGGTTTTGTTTGTTTTGCTTCTTTAGCGCATCTTTCTTCTCTGCATCTGACTCCTGGCAGTGCTTTGTGACCTCCAGTGAATCCCTTTGGTGCTTTCCATTTGGGGCCTCCCAAGCAGGCAAGAAACCCAGGAGCCAGAGAACTGAAAGCACTGAATGGCCCAAAAGGAACAGCATCTTTCATCAGCTCTTCCTCTTTTCTCCCGTGTTGGTGAACACAGGGGGAATTGTTTAAACCGTCTGAGCTTTACTGCAAAAGCAAAAAACCCCAAACACCACCAAACCTTCAGCGTTTGGAGATGATTACAAAGGGGACTGAACACAGAATCATAGAATGGTCAGGGTTGGAAGGGACCTCTGGAGATCATCTAGTCCAACCCCCCCTGCCAGAGCAGGGTCACTTACAACAGGTTGCACAGAACGGCGTCCAGGCGGGTTTGGAATGTCTCCAGAGTGGGAGACTCCACAACCTCTCTGGGCAGCCTGTTCCAGTGCTCCGCCACCCTCAAAGTAAAGAAGTTCCTCCTCATGTTAAGATGGAACTTCCTATGTTCAAGTTTGTGCCCGTTACCTCTTGTCCTATCACTGGGCACCACTGAAAAAAGACTGGTTCCATCTACCTGGCACCCTCCCATTAAGTATTTGTAAGTATTGATAAGATCCCCGCTCGGTCTTCTTTTCTCTAGACTGAAAAGACCTAGTCCCTCATAAGAAAGATGCTCCAATCCCCTAATCATCTTTGTAGCCCTTTGCTGGACCCTCTCCAGCAGTTCCCTGTCCTTCTGGAACTGGGGAGCCCAGAACTGGACACAGTACTTCAGATGTGGCCTCACCAGGGCAGAGTAGAGGGAAGGATGACCTCCCTTGACCTGCTGGACACACTCTTCTTGATGAACCCCAGGATGCCATTCGTCATCTTGGCCACCAGGGAACATTGCTGACTCATGGTCATCCTGTTGTCCACCAGGACTCCCAGGTCCCTTTCCACAGAGGTGCTCTCCAGGAGGTCAGCCCCCAGCCTGTACTGATGCATGGGGTTATTCCTCCCCACATGCAGTACCCTACACCTGCCCTTGTTGAATTTCATTAGATTCCGCTCTGCCCAACTCTCCAGCCTGTCCAGGTCACGCCGTATGGCAGCACAGCCTTCTGGTGCGTCAGCCACCCCTCCCAGTTTTGTGTCATCAGCAAACTTGCTGATGGTGCACTCTATCCCTTCATCCAGGTCATTGATGAATATATTGAAGAGGACTGGACCCTGTACTGACCCCTGGGGAGCACTACTATTCCTTGTCAGGACACTCCCACATTCATTGCTGGCCTTATTTTAATACAGTTTTAAAGTTTTTGAAGATCAGCTTCATCTGAAAAGAGAACTATGATTTGGTTGTGGTGCATGTGGGAAGTGGGAAGTTATTCTCCTGTGTCAGGATACATGCATTTAGACTCCCTGGAGCTTGAAGTGAAATCTGGGTGTCACCTAGGCATTAGCTGAAGAAGAGGACATCTCAGGCCACTGCAAAAATCATAAGCAAAAGAAATACAAGTTGCAGTTCTTTAGTGCTACGTAGACGGAAACTGCTAAACATGTTTCCTTGGTAAGCAAACCAGTTTGTGAATTGGATTGTATTACTGTTTTTGTAGATGTCCCCATTTCATCAGCTCCTGTTCTAAGACAGATTGCTGGCACCTTGTGTTCTGCAACCAAAAAGCTAGAAGAAAGATCTTTGTAGGAGTAACAGTTTCAGGAGGTTGCTTGGATTTTCAAACTGCTTATTAGGTTTCTTTGAACCATTGGGTGATGTATTTGGTACCTGGTATTTTGTTTCAGAAGTACATAATGTAAATAAATTTGATTAGAATAGTGGTCATACACTTTCTGTCAGTCTTTTGGCTGGATTTTCTAGCTTTCTGGAAAATATCTTCCTGTGCCTTTCCTATGAAAATCTGGTGCAAAATAGTTCTGTTCCAGCAGAAGTAGAGACTAGTAGGTGTAGGAGGTGTGCTGCACCTCCCAAATCTGTACAGGTCTCTGTGGAGGATGCATGTGCGTGGTTTAGCCGTTCCTTTATCATAGTTCAGAAGTCCCTCTTCCACTGTGCCTCGATTGCGATTGCATGGCCAGCTTCCAGATCTCACACCGGTAGAGGAAGGCAAACGTAGTATCCACCTGTTAAGAAAGGGCGCTTAGCATCTGGAAGGCACAACCACCATCTTGCAACCCTTGCTCTCCCCAGGAAAGCTGGTGCGAATCAGAACTGGAGAAGCGGGGTCCTGCAGTCCACACGTTGTCATCTTCCTAGGTCTTAAGAGTGCGGTGGACGTCTGGAAGCAATGCAAATAGACAGTCACACGCCTAGTGCAAGGAATTATTAACTCCACTGTGTTTATTTTCATAATGAAATTGCATTTTCACATCTCCATGAGAGATGCTTTAAGGAGATACACCCAACAAAGCGTTACTTTTTGTGGACGTAGTGCCTTTGGTGGCATAGAGGTGATGAAACTAACTACTCTCTTGATGAAAACACACTGAGCTGGTAATACTGCAGTTTTGCATCTTCTCTAAGGAAATTCGGCGATGCAGCTGTCGTGGATGGAGGTAATTCATATTTCTTTACACTCCAGATTGACATTGCTGTGCAGGAAAAGATGTGTCGGATAGGCATAGCTTCAGCAAAGTTAAGTGACTGTGATTTCAGAGTGAAACACAGGATTCATAACTACCTACAAGATAAGAGTATTATTCGATGGAAATTTGATTTCACTTTTTGGTGACTCAGGAATGTGAACGCTTAAGATTTGAGTCATGTTTTTTAAAGGTGTTTTAACAGGACTTTCAAAGTTATAGGTACGTTTCATTGCATTCAGCTTAATATGCATGTAAAAGCTTGAGAGCGCTGTGAATTGGGCAGTTAGCGGCTTGGCGGTCTGCATTTTGTGTTTGCATGCAAAATAATTTGCATTAGCAGTAGAGCATTCTGTGTGCATAAAGCGTGTGTTATAACTAATCTGCACGCAAACAAAGTAAGTCTGGGAAAAGTTACTGTAGGACACCATGTAGGTAAGACTGGATACTTGCTGGAGGCTGCTAGACTGTGTCTTGTCTTGTAAACAGAAGGGGAAGAAAAAGATGGAGCGGAGAGGGTGGGGGGTTACCTGGTTATTGTAGTTAGGATCCAGTCTGCTTCAATCAACGCAGCGCACTGTTGATGTTAGAGAATTATGCAGGGCTCTGTTTCAACTGGTCTCCAAAATGACTCAGTGTAAGAACCGACAGTGAGGTCATGTGGATTTTTTTTGAAGGACCTGTTGGACTAATTAGGCTATGTTATGTGGCATAGTATTAGTTAAGCATGCCCGGAGTTACTGGTAAGGGTTCAACCTTTAATTTTCTGCTGGAAGCAACTTCCCTTCAAGATTCAGAGATGTACAGCAGTTGCCATTACAGATTATAACGTATTAAACCCCAAAGCACTGTAGAAATTATGGGGGAAGGAAAGAAGCTGCAGAAAGTAGGAGGGGAATTAATTGTATGACGAGGGCCATGCTGAACAAGTGGACGGCTTAACACTCCGGTGTGGCAGGGAGAAGATCGGTTGTATTGGTGTTTATTAACTACTTTCACTGAGTCTGTTCGTGTGCATATAATATATATAAAAAATTAGTGGCAGCTGTGATTACGTATAATGGCTTATTATGTAGTTGTTTGAACAAGGTAACAGAGAAAGTAAGACTTCCAGACTCTTACTTCTTTTGCTCATTACAAACATTCAGTTCCTCCCTCCCCACCTCCGGGCACTCTAAACGTGTCTGGCACGTTATCTGTGTTCGCCCTTGCTTCCTGCTCGCTCTCGGTCCCTATCCACTGTTTCCTTCTGTTCCTGCCCTGGCCTCCAGCTCCCGTAGGGACTCCGGTGTCTCTTCTCCTGCTGCTTTCTGCATCTTCTCTGTAGCCTCCCTAATCTTCAGTAACACAGATACATAAATCAAGCAGATTTTTAGTTTCCCTTAATATCTGGAGCGTATGGAAGATAGAAAGGTTTAGAAAGGTTTGGGTTTTTTTTGATTGAAAAAAGGTCTTTGTCCAGTGTTTGTTTCCAGATACTGTAAATGATGGCTGGAGACCTTAGAAAAAGAGTATTTCTACAAGGAAACTCTCAGTATAAATCCTGCCAAAGTTCATATGGCTGAAAAAATCTTCGTCTCTTGACATGTAATTCCAGAGGGGTAATTTAATGGAGATTCAGACTTTCAGGTTTTATATCCTAGAAAGATTGTGTCCACTAAGGAAAAGCCTTCATTTCTCATACACTGTTGACTGTTTAAAGTCCAGAGGCAAAATTCAAGTCTGGAAGTGTGAGGTCGTGTGCCTGTGGGAGGGCTCTGTCTGTCAAAACTGGGTCTTTGTACTGCTAGACTGCGGGGCAATATGATCACATTAGCCAGGACATGCAGTGGGGTGGTTTTAGTGATTTTTGTCAATTGCAGGAAGACACAGGACTACCTGACTGGTCACAAAGTCTGCTGGGCAAATGCATTTAACCAGTGAAAAGAGCTTGAAGCAGTGCTGTGTTGCATGCCCGTGGTATCTGTGAATGGGTGTTGGGTGCCTCGGGACTAGCTTTGCTTTCATGTGGCACGTTGGTTGCGTGGCTGGCAAAAGTTACAGGGTGGCATCGGGATGTCTGTCCCAGCGTAATGTTCAGTTTGGTGCTCTTGCTCTAGTACAAGACTGGCTTGTTTTTCTGGTTAGGTTTTGATCCAGAAAAAGTAACCCCTGCTATCAGTAAGCCACTGGGTGGGTACAACGTGCATGTTGTACACGACGTGTCCCAAGAGCATGGCACGCCCAGCTTAGCACTGGTGGCCACTGCTGAGTCCAGAGCAGTTCTTTCCCTTTGAGCTGTGTCTGGTGTTGGCACAGCCTCGGCTTAACTTATGCCACCTAAATACGCGCTTAGCTAACCTGTTGTTCTTTGGGACTATTCAGCCTTCCCACTCCAGGCAAACCACTTCATTCCCCCTCTCCAAAGGCTGTTGTTACTCGCTGCTTTTTTCTTCCCGCTGCCCCAGACTAACAGCTCTCAGTGGCACCTCTGGTAATGTTTCGTTGCCATGCAAAAGGAGGAAAGCACTTTGTCAGCAGCCTACTTCAGGCAGAGACATTTGTATCTGTGAGAAGCATATGTACAGAACAGCAATTACTCAGATCATCAATATTTATACAGCAGATAATAGTCATCATGGACAAGATGAATATTGTCACAACAGCAATAGCTGCTGGGGAGGGGGGGATGCAAAATATAATTGCTAGGTTTCTTTAAACGGGATAATTATTTAACTTTCAAGTAATTGGTGAAAATGGCTTAGAGTCTGAATTAAATATTCAGTGGGAGGTCACCTGCTTCTAGGAAGTAAAGGAAATGCCTCTCCTGTCTGCCCTCATGTCACACTGAAAGCTGCCTGGGATGTCGTCCTTTACATGCAGCTTTTGCTGAAGGCAATGCTGATGCCAGCTGCTGAATGAGGAATCATAGAAAAAGAACAAAAAAAAATCGAGCCACTTGTTTTGAAAATAAGTTTTTGTTAGATCTGCAGCGGACAGACACATGTTTGTGGATGAGGTGGCGGCAGGGGCGCACATGCTTTGCTTTTAAAAGCTCTACCCCGTGTCCAGTGGGAGGCAGCCACCCCTAGGGCAGATGTTTTTTTACCAGGGTTTTCCAGCATCCCGCTTGCCGGCTGATGCAATGCCAGCCACCTTAGTGGTGCGTGGCTGGACAGGCCGCCCAGCGAGTCCCTGTCCCGGCTCCTGCTGGGCAGCCGGCCGGCGGGACAGCCCGGGTGGTGGCTTCCTGTTTGCACAGGAGATGCAGCTCCTGATTTCTGCTGAGAGAACAGCTCTTTCCACCCACCCTTTTTAACCTTTGTATGGCGGTGTGATTATTTGGAAGGCTTACCTTTGCTGGCAAGAAAATCTGCTAGGTTGCCCAATTTTTGAGAAGTATTAAATCAAAAACCAGCTGCATCTGTGCTGTTTGCTATAGATAATATACTTGCTGACTTTTTTCTTCTGCTTGTGAAATGCCTCTGAACAGCTCCATTTTTTTCCCTTACACTGTCTGACTCTTCAGATGTGACTATCTGAGTATTTGAACCCCTGTACCCCCTCAACTTCTTTTAGCTGAGGGGGAACAGTGGCCGGGAGCATGCAACACTTTGTATTCGGTGTTTAGCTCAGTTGCGTTTGCTGTCATTTGCAGCGCCAGTCACGCAAGTTTTTGAAACACCAAAGCAACTTAACATTTTCAACAGGGTAGATCCACAAAAGACCTTAAGTACTGCGGTATCAAACTTCCAGGCGCTGTATCCTATGGGAGGCAGATAACGAGGCTTCTTGTGCAATGCCAGGAGAAAAGTTGGCTCAAGAGTGGGATTTGCAAAAGCCGGCATCCCAAATAAGGAGACACATGAGCTGGCTACAACAGGGGAGAATCAAGAGGAGGTCTCTTAAGTCAGCAGCCCTCTTTCTGTTCCAGGAAAACATGCTGAACTGCTCCTTTTTATTCCTTTCTGGAGTCAGGTACCTTCTGCTGAGCTGTAAGCAGTCGAGGAGCTAGTGGTTGCTCTCTGACTTAGGTCCCATACTCAGCCTGAAGGAAGGTGTGACTGATCTCCCACCTTTGTCTGGCGGCATTTGATCGTAGATCTTTTTCTCTTTGTAGGTAAACCCATTAGACTGCCTGGATTCTAGCCCTTCTCCAAATGAATTTTTAATATAAAATAATTAAACATTCATTGGAGTGGGGACAGGAACCCAGGTCTCTTCCTTCCCCTCACTTTCTTTTTTGACCTGAATATTGAATTATGCACTTCAAAGTAGAATGGGTTCAGCAGGAGGCATTGGCGGAGCTCTGCTGAGCCGCTGAAATTGCAGGTAGTTAAAACTTTCATCTGAGAGAAGAGAAAGACTATTACTATTTTGTCAGATTCACCCTTGATGAATGATTGTTTCCTTCTGCGATGAGCATACCGAGGTTCTTATGTGGATTCACTCAGTCTGCCCTCTGGTGTGTGGGTTTAAGAAGTCCTGAGCCTGTGGCATGAAGATTAACTTGGATTGAATGTGTGTTTGAAGCTAAATTTAGGTCAGTTTAGATCTTCCTGATGCTGGTAAAGCAGAGGTGTCCAGTAATGGCAGTATTAATACTTCAGATGCTTGTCCCCAGTGTGTAACTCTTAATAGAGATGTTTTCTAAATAGCAGATCACAGACCCAGTATTGCAACTATGTGTCTTTGAACCTTTTCTTAAGTAGCAGCCCCTGATTTTTTTACTGATGGTGGTGTAATCTTTGCTCAGAATTTAAGCTTGCAGTCAACAGACTTACTTTCTTAGTTACCTTCCCCAGATCCCTTTGAGGCAGGCAGTGCATGAAGACATCCGTGATGTTGAGACGCTGTTGGGGGGATTATTTGCAAAAGGTGATAAAGGTGTTAATCCGAATTTTGTTTTTGCCTGAGGTTCTGCCTTGAGGAAAGTAAGTACTGGCCACCTCTTGGAGAGATTGCTGCAGTTTATAAGCCAGCCCCTTGTGTGGGTGAGCCAGCCCGATGATAGACCGATGCTCAGCACATTGCTCCTTGAGTTGTATTGCAGCTCAGAATAGCTTTTTTTCAGAGTAAGGAGAAGAACAAGGGGCCATTGAAGAGAGAAGGTAATCAGCGCTACTGATGTTCCAGATTATTGAGTTGTGTTGAAATAATGAGTTTTTTCATCAGGCTAGATTGTTTGTACCTGCTTCTCTGAATCTTTTTTTTTGTTGTTGTTGCAGTAATTTACACTGGCATCTGAAGATTATGAAAGGGATTGCTTCACCCCACATTTAATGGGGTACTGTGTTTCGCCCTTCTCATCCCATCGCTAAGCCCAGATCCATTTATATTCTGATTTGAGGATGAGATGTTAGCAGCATGAAGAAATGGGGGGCTTGCAGCATCCAGAAGCCATGAGCCCCTCTTAATTCTTTTTCACTAAAGTGTCAAGCACTGGGGCACCACTGTGAAGACTGTAGATTAAGGTCTTTCTGTCACGCTGGTGCAACCTAGATAAAGCTTTGAGGGGTTCTGACGAATAAAGGCTTAAAGATCCAGTCCTGTGTAGCAGTTCTCTTTTAAACTAAAGATGGGAAGACTTGTGTGGTGGAGGATGGAATCAGGGATTTGTTGGTATGAAGCCTCAAGAATGTTCCTGGAGCAGAAAATTCCCTGCTTCTGAGCAGTAAAAAGAGTGAAGCTGTTCATCTCTTCGCTTGGTTTTACAGCTGGTTTGATGATCTGTCCTGCATTGCCTTCTGGAAGTTTTGTCTGCATCCTCATTTTTTCAAAGTTCATTGGTTTATTTTATGGAAGGGAAAAAACCCCAAATCTCCTTTCACAGAAGAATGGGACTGAAGGGTTAGGTTTAGGAATGCTAGCACCATCTCCCATGGGAGCTGTAATTAACATACTTTGTTTTCCCATTCTTCCCTCGGGGCTTGGCTCTATGGCTGGCTTCCATTTCCTCTTCTGGAGTTGCCATTGTGGTTGTGGAAGATGTAATCTAGCTGGGAAACCTAATCTGGGTTGGAGAATCGGAACATGGTCATCCCATATGCAAGTACCTGGAGTTGAGATGGGCAGCATTTCACAGTTCTGAGAACGGGTTGCCCAATTTCCATTATTTAGTAGAAAGGCAACACTTGCCTTAGGACAGGTGACATAGCTGTACATTTCACTTCATTCACAAGGTGTTCATTTGAACCCCCAGATTTCCAATAAAACTCACTTTTGTCTAACTTTATTTTAAATCAACATCTTGACTTAATTTGCAAGCATGAAATACCAGTTTTTTAGGGGCTTGCCTTGCAGTAATAACTGATGCTAGGATACTGGAATTTGTTGTAAGTTCAAAGTACAGCAAGTAGGAGAGGGTGATTTGATTTGCCTGAGGAGACTTCTCTTGCTGGTCTGTCATAAATATTTCTGAAGTGTGGAATGGAGCTAGACTGAGAATGGGAATTAAGCATGCTTCAGATTTTACTTTCTGAAGTAGATTCCCTCCTTAAAATAGAAATCAACAGAAATACTGGAGTTGTGTTGATAGAACAGGTGGATATACAGTCAGTCTGTGGAGTAGGAAATGTGTCAGTGTATGAAGTTTTAGGCATGTCTGGACGACAGAAGCTGGTCAGTAATAGCAATGGTGAGAATTCAGTGAAGTTGTATTGCTCCCAAATTCACTTTTAATAAGCAGTGAGCTATTTTTACAAGGACACTGTTGCTGTTGTTACAGCTGACTAATTAGCAACCCCCCTTCAGAAAAGAACCCTGACCCTCCTGAAAGTCTTCAAGTGTACAGAAACTTGTTCTTTTTATTCTCTCAATTTCACGATGTCTTCTGCCTTTCAGCTTACAGCCTCTTGCAAACTGCCGCTCTCCCTGTTTGTGTGACTTCCGCAGAAAACACAAGTAATAGCAGTTGAAAGGGAATTTTAAAATAGATCGGGAAATCTAGGGCATGTCAGGATGATTTTGAGGTGGTCTTAAAAATCCAGCGGTTGCCTTTTTTGAAAGCTTTTGCTGAATGTTTTGAGATTTAGCCTCCTCTTCATCTAAAGGTCGGGAAGAGTGAGGCTTTCCTCTCAAACATGTGACAAGCATGTTACATACATTGGCATTTGGTGGAGGCAGGACTGCTTGTGGGTTGACCTGCTCTGCAGTGGAAGGATTTCTGGGCAAGTCTGGCCCAAATCTGTGCAAGAGAACAGTTACTGTGAAAGAGGCTTTGCCCAGCTCAGTGGAGCTGTTTCATATGGAGGCCTCACTGGCACAAAGAAATGCTTGCAGGATTGGACCCAGGCTGGTTTTCACAGCTTTAAAGAAACGAGGCTTTAAAGAAATTGTTTATCCACCTGCAAAGTCCTTGTGATGTGTTTTTTTTTAACTCATATATAAATTTATAATTGTTTTCATACAATTACTGGTGTTCCTGAACATCCTTGCAAAAGGGCAAGGTAAGCCAGCGAAAAGGATTTTGATAAGGAAATGTGTATTTTAAGAAGATACTATGCCCATGTTCAAAAATAGTTTTGGGGAAAAAACCTCACACTGACTTCCCTCTTGGAGTCCTGATTTACAGTCCTGGTCTTCTGTCTTCTGATGCAGCCACATCCCCGACACAAGGAGGTGTGAGGTGGAGGGCAGCTTGTGGTCTCACCTTGGTAATGAGGAGTTATTTAAAGAAAGGTTACAAATGTGTGACATGTTTGTGTTCTTCCTTACTTCCACTTGTTTGGAGTGAGCATGACCCAAAAATGAGTGGTGGTTTTTGGTGAAGGGCAACAGGAACATGACCCCCACGACTACAGGAACTTTACTGTTGTAGCCCATGGAGGAGCTACAGCAAAAAACTCTTCATATTTCGAGGAACCTGACTTATTTTCTCCAATGTTTGGGTTTCATTCCTGTGCTACTGCTTCCTCTGCTGGCTGAAACTCCTCTATGTGGTCCATTGCAGGAACTCTTATCTCTTTATGTTAATGCATGGTTATGAAACAAGAACAAAAAAAAATTAAAGTTCATGCACTGGCAATTTAATGAAGTGATAAGAATCTACAACTTTGTCCTATAATATGATTATGAAACTGTTGCTTTTTCAAATGAAGAGAGACACAGAAGTGGCCGTAACATGTACATGTGCAATTTTAGATCAGGTTATCATGCCGAGTTGGAATTTTTCAGTTAAGTCCTTTAAAGGTCTTATTTTCTAGCACTTGTGCTCATTTCTTTTGTGTAATTTTAAACAGTATACAATAGCATTTTTCCATCAGCAAAGGCCTGTGCATTTCAGTGACCTTTACTGCTTTCTTTAGAGGGGTTATGCAATCAAACATAAGGGAAGGAAAATATTTAATGATTTTTTTTTATTTTAAAAAAGGTCTTCAGCTTATGCCTGTATAGTTATGATTGTACTACTCACATTTAGAGCACCTGTGTTTTGCACCTGCACTCTTATTTTGAGGAGCCTGAAAGTCTACTTGCAAAATCAGAGCTCATTTACGAAAATCAAGCTAAAAAAAGAATATAAGTGGATAGAAGGATCATTTTTAAAGCAAGAAGCTTTTGTTCTAATGTTACTAATGTTTGGTCCCCCAGCTCCATTAAATATATGATGTTTTCTTTTAAATTTATATTCAGAACTTACTGAGGGATAGACCCTTTCCATATCTATTGACTAGTCAGTGCTGGAGAATTCTGTGTGCCTTTCTGAACTCACTTATGAGCACTTGCCTACATTTTGCTGCTTGGGAACATTAAAGCTCCCAAGACTCCACACTAATTGCAGTCTCCTCTATCAAAAGAGGTTGCTCATTAGAGAAGGTGGTTTGTTGTACGGAATAGCGAGAATACCAAAGCCTGGGTACCCCTGTGTTCTGCTTCCCGATCAAGTAGGTGGAATATCAGGGAGGCCACACATCTGTTCAGGGAGATCCATGGAAACAGGAGATCCAAGTTCTTACAGGAACAACTGCGCAGCTCGCTAAGTTGGAAATATTTCTGGTGTCTCATGATGATCACCAGACAGTTACACGCTTCATTGCTGCTCAGTGTTAAGATTGGTATGGGTTACAGTTACGCTTCATGACTTGCTTTTCCACATGTGAATATTTTATGAACCAAATCCACATTGGGATAGCAGCTAGAAAGGCAGAGTAAGCAAGAACAGTTGCCCCATTCCTCTTCCTGTGCCGTCAGCCCATCTTTGTATATTAAAAGATAGTTGCTCTAAAAACATACATTGACTAAACTTTTGTGCAGTGTAGTACATAAACCTTGAGCTGAATCCGGCCCCTCTCAGTGAGCAATGGTAGTGAACCATCAAGAAAAAAGGTATGTGTTTATTGTTTGGGAGGAAATGAGTTTGGAATTCTAGATATAAATTACTTTCCTAAAACATAATGGATATCATGTGGCATTGATTGTGAACCCCCTTCTGCAAGAAGGGCACATTACTTTGCCTGGTTTTGTTTAGTTTGTGCGTTGCTCATATCCACAGAGATGACCTTAAAGTTTTCCAGTTTTGCGTCTATTTATATTTGGGGTCAGTTCAAAGGGGGAAATGCCAGTGATCCACTGACATATACAGGAGAGGAAAGGAAATTACTTTCTGACAGATCTTTTCTGCTATTTCCACATGAGCAGATGGATCCCATGGTACAGGTTTGCCTTTAAGGAGAGTTTAAGCAGTGTATACTTCTGCTGTCTGCAAGAGGGCTGGTTATTTTCCATATTCGTATAGCTTTTAGGTAATTTGCAAAGACTTCTGATAAAAATGCAGATGTTTTTTCCTCCCAGTTGTATGATCTTCAGTGTTTTAAACTCTAAACTTTTCCAGGGGAGAAGTGCTGGTTTGACTGGCTTTGCTGCAGGAGGAGTGCAAGTGTCCGGGTGAGGCAGAAGGCTCAGAGGAGGGTGGGAGTCTTCCCCGTGCCCCGAGGAACTGTCTGTAGTGATGCTTCCTAACGTTGCAGGTGAATGCTGTATATGTGGACTGTAGCTAAAAATAAACTGAAGGGAAACTGGTTTCCTAATCCTTAGAGAGTGTTTTTTTTTGTTGTTGCTGCTGTCTTAAAGCAATAAAAGCCATTGTTATTTCAGCTATATCCCAGCTTGCTGCTTGTTTGGAGGAGTGTAGGAGACTGGTGGGGAGGCAGTAAGATGCTGCCACCTCTCCATGCACAACGTGGGAAAGCAGCTCCACCTGCCCTGTAGGAGCCCTCCCCTCAGCCAGGGAGCAAGTAATGAGCACAGGGCTTTGGGTGCGCTGGTACCCTACTCTCTTTTAGAAATGACTGCCCAAGGTGCATCTCGCCTGGCCGGTGCATCCCACCCTACACCAGGATAATCTTATGGTGCCAGAAGCCGGGACTGGCAGCATTTGTCCCTGCTGTCTGGCAGCAGGAAAGTGGAGATGGTCATCCCAAACCAAACCTCCCGAAGGGAGCTGGAGCAATCTAGTGGGACAGTCAAGTGGAACTGGCTTTCTTGGTCCTGCAGGCCCTGGTGCTTAGTGCTTTATATTCTGGAGTGCCACCTGCTGGCACTTGCTCTCCTCACTCTCTTTTCTAGGGGCAGCTGCTCTAGAAAATGAGAGGTCGGACCAAAGAGCATGGATGGTAGTAATGATAATAGTACTGATTATTTGTATTGATCGTTATATTTTTTTTAATTGTCATAGCACTTAAGGACCCTGTTTATTGGCAAAGACCTCGCTCTGGCAGGTGTTTTGCAAACTCAGTGTGAAAGAAACTGGCAGAGCTTGACTTTCAAGCTTTCACTGCTTGAAAAACACAGAGCATGGTATGAAGGAGTGGTTTAAAGAATAGAAAAGGATTTTTCTGATCCATGCTGTTATTTGGCAAAATATGGAGTATTTCTTTTCTTTATGTCTTGATCTAGTAAAATATTTTGATCATTTCTGTGCTTGGCAAAAAAACAAAAGCAGTAATCGTTAAAGTGAAGGACACCTGACAGTGGAGTCACTTAAGCAAAAGTTAGGAAAACACTGACTCAACTCTAAAAAGTAACAGTGATGTCAGTAAGCTAAATAATTCTGAAAACCTTTTGGCTGGAAAGCAAGGGATGTTGTAGTTTGTGGCATGATGCAAATCTGGGTCCAGAGCTGACATTTTTTTCATCCTACTCGAGAACTTGTTTTGGCAGTAGAAAAGAGGTATTTTTTGAATCTGTTTTGTAACATTGATTTTCTGACTGTGGGCCAAATCCTCAATGGGCTTAAGTCAGTACGGTTGCTTTGGCATCGATTTGGTTATGTGCATTGACGTTTCTAGTGTTCAGTGCACCACTGTAAGGCAGTGTCCTGGTTTCAGCTGGGATAGAGTTAATTTCCTTCCTTGTAGCTGCTATGTTTTGGATTTAGTATGAGAATGATGTTGATAGCACATATTGTTTTAGTTATCGCTGAGCAGTACTTAGATAGCATCAAGGCCTTTTCTGCTCCTCACACCACCCCGCCAGTGAGTAGGCTGTGTGTGCACAAAAAGTTGAGAGGAGACACAGCTGGGACAAGGTCATCCCAGCTGACCAAAGGGATATTCCATACCACATGATGTCATGCTCAGTATATAAACAAGGGGGAAGAAGGAGGAAGGGGGGGACGTTCGGAGTGATGGCATTTTGTCTTCCCAAGTAACCATTATGGATGATGGAGCCCTGCTGTCCTGGAGATGGCTGAACACCTGCCTGCCCATGGGAAGTAGTGAATGAATTCCTTGTTTTGCTTTGCTTGCGTGCGTGGCTTTTGCTTCACTTATTAAACTGTCTTTATCTTAACCCATGAGTTTTCTCACTCTTATTCTGATTCTGTCCTCCATCCCACTGAGGGGGGGGCGAGCAAGCGCATGTGGTGCTTAGTTGCTTGCTGGGGTTAAACCACGAGAGGCACACAGGTATAATACTGTAGGAAGAATGGAATAAAGACCTCAACTGAGTGGAATCTGGTCGAATCCTGTACAGATGCGTAAAGCTGTGTGCATGCACACCACTTCTTCTTAGATCATCTCTTCCAACACAACACTTTCTAGAGTGGCAACAGACTTTTGGCCTTTCCCCATTTCTTTAAGAAGTCCCTAAGGCACCTCTTTGGTCCTTATTCTGTGTGATGCCACATGGCATACATGGTGGAAATAAGTGGTGAAGCTTATCTGATAGAAGTTTTCAAAAGCAATTAATGACTTTGGGATGTACGCTTGAGACCATTGGAATGAGTGTGACTTTTTTTAGAAAGCCCTGAACCATCTGCCCATTCAAACTAAGATCCTTTAGATCCTTAGCAACAAACACCTGTAAAAGCTAGTAATCCTATCAACCACATAGTCCTTTTCAGGCTTCGATCACATCATGAAACATGACTTGTCTGTTGAAAATGCCCCACGTTGCGATTTTTTTTTTAAGCCAACAACCAAAAAAAGACTGAAAAAAAGTCTTTGAGAACATGCTGCTGTGAAACTACTGCTGATAGTTGGAGTGTATTTATCTCATTTGTTTTTGCTAGACTGGGAAAGAAAAAGAAATCATGGTGTATTGCTGGACTAAAGTGTCTCATATTCAGCAGTGGAGTGATGCGAGCAAGAGATACTTCTGGCTCACTCAGTGGCTGACCACATCAGAAGAAACTGTTCCAGTCAGTACAAAAAGCTTTGTTTGCCCTTTGAGTTACCTTTTTATACATGTCTTCTGAAAGAAAATAGTCAAATTGAAATAAAAGTTGAAGTGAGCTGACATTTTAATGGTAATGACCATTTTTGCCTAAGGAGAAAGCATTTGCTTAATTCGATCTGAAACTGCCAATGAATTTGTTCACCTTAAAACTACGTTTCTTTAGTTAGGTCTAACTCATATGCATAAATCATGAGACTGGCTTGCAAGACAGAGCCTGGAGTTTAGGGGTTCTACCTACCTAACTGGGATTTGGGGCTTCTGAAGTTCATGTTTTCAGGCTTTTCTTGAGAAAAATGGAGCTAGCAGCATTCTTTTTACTGAGTGCTGAACCGATTGTCTATAATCCTGTAAGCCTAGGCTGTATACTATCAGGTTGCAATGTAGTCTTGAGCATTGGCAATATTGTGCTAGTTATCTTTTCTAAGTTTGTTCTGCTGTTACATTGTAAGGACTGCAGAACTAGGCCCAAAATTAAGAGGTAAAGCAGTTTGCTTCATTTTGATTGTTTCACTCTAATGTAGTGTAACACAGTCCTTTCCCACCATTTGCACTCCGTCGTACAGCAAAAATGCTGTATACTGTTAGTTAAGTGCTGCCAAACAGAGAGTGTTTTCACACCAGGGTGTTTCAAAAGCAGCCAGACTTTGACTGGCAGAAGTATGATGGGTGATGTCTGGCCCTAACTCTGAAATTCACTGTAAAGAATGAAATACAACCTGACAAAGCTTGGCAGGTCTGATAAACTTCTTGCAGCTACAGAAGGTGAGTGGCTCTTGGAATCGAATACTGTCTCTGTGAAGGAAGGCAACAGTAGATTTCACATAATATGGGCGAGAATAGTTTTTCTTCCTGTGCCTGAGCATTTGAGCAGCCAATTACCGGTCCCCATCACAGCGTGGCTGCCAGAGGAGAGATGCTAGCAATTCTGCAGCTTTGAGCTCAGTCTCCCAGAGCTGTAATTTATCTCAGCCCACCAGAGAGGGTTGTGGTGGTGCTAACCTGAGTTATGATCATCACCCTTGAGAACACCGCATTGCTTAGCTGTGAGACTACTTTTGCAGACTACCGTCTGCAGACGGTGCTGGTTCATATGAAGGAGAGACTTGATGCAAATCCCGTCACTCTGTTCTAGGCTTCATCCTAGAAATCCATCCATGGGAGTCATCTCGTTTCTATCATGGGGATGCCCGTGTCCATGGGCATGAAGGAGAGAGCTGGCAGCCTTTCCTGGTGTCAGTTTGTTGTCTCACCAGTAGTCTGAAATTTTCCCTGGTGGTACTGGGGCTTCGAGTCATGATGTGGAGTTGGTTGGGTTAGTTGATGTGCAACCAGTTGGTTTAGTTGCAGCTGTTTTGGGAAGGTTGTGTTGTGTTTCCTCAGGTTTGCACGTTTTCAGGGTGGCACAGGGGTAGCGAAGGCATCTGTGCTTAGAGATTACCTTGATCTGCCTGTAGCTGCTGACACGGGGTTCTGTATTGGTTGTGTTGATGGACAGTGTGTTAAGTATGTAAATGTGCAAGTGATGTCAAGAGCATGTGTCATCCCATTAACTTACGTAGCTAATGTCAGCCCATGAACTTCATAACTTGTCTGAACTGGAACTTGTGGAGTGTTTATAGTCACGGGTAGAAACGTGGTTTGGAAAAGTATTGGAAGAAATTATCTATCCAGTATAGCCTGATAAATCTCTTCTGGAGGATTTTACTGATGTAAAGGCAGAGAGATAAATCACAAAACAGGAAATCATCAATATGTATGCAGTTCAGGCTTGGGCTAACTCTGCTTGTGATCCATATTTGCAGTCAGAGTTGGACTGTTCCCAAAATTCAGGAAGTGAGAGTGGTATTAATATTACTAGCTGCCAGAAGTGTTACAGGGTGAATGATTAGTTTCCAATAAGAAAGGAGCTTTTGGACCAGTTCCAGTTCTTTTTGGTGTAGTCTGCAAACCAGAATGACCAGTGCTGTGACCTGGAGTAGCTGTAGCACTTACCAGAGACTGAAAATGCATGAAGACCACGATTTGTCTGCATTCAGAAACGATATAGCTGTTGACCTTGAGGAGGCATATTAGTTCACTGTCTTCCACTCTCTTGTGAAGATAAGCTCTTGGAAGTGGTTCTTCTGTGTTAGGACATCTGTTACACCTTTTCTCTTGATAAACTGGGGCCTTTATTCCCTTAGCAGATTTCAGGAGAAAGGTAAAAAGATGGAAGAAGCTCCCCCCACCCTGTCTAATCTCCTTCAAACCTTATTCTGCTTCTTTATGGTCTATGAAAGAAGAGAATTTTCTTACTTGTTGTATGGCTTCTGATAAAATATTTTCCTATTAATCCTGTCTATTTCAATGTAAAAGGATGTATTATTTTGATTCCTCTAGGTCTGTTGCGCTTATCTTTTTCCTTTTTCTGAAGCAAAGAAAAAAAGAAACAACCCCTTCCCACAGCCAAACAAAACAAGCCCCAAACCATCGCAGCCCTTGAGAGGGGCCGTGTGAATGAAGGCGGCAGTTCAGTGATGTGGGTTGCAGACTCACGTCCTCAGGAAGCTGCGCTGGGTGAGTGCAGAGAGCGCAGAGCACGTTAAGCAGGCGGGGTGTACAAGGAGGGAGCACAGGGCAGAGTTGCAACAATTACAACTCTCATTTGAAGGACTTTTGTTTCCTGAGATAAGTGTGAAATTGAGTTTTCAGTTTTTGCATTGTATATGCAGTGTCTGAATGTGTGAGTATCGATTCCTTTCTCTCCTCCTCTGTTTGGGCCCACAGGCAGGTAGATTTTGACCTAGTTTTACCCAAACCCTCTCAATGACCTTGGAGAGCTATAGCACTCTCTCCTGTAATTATAGACTGGTGTCTTAATACACTAATTCAAGCTGATTCCCCTCAATCACCCATTGACCTGTATCAGTGAGAAACGTCTGCATTTGAGCTTTATTTAAGATCACTTTTTTTTTTTTTTTTGGATGGTGTATTTTGTAAGTCTAATACCAAATCCTCAGGGAAGGAGGGAATAATCTTTTAATTAAGTTTCTCTTCAGGTATCAGGCAAATTCTATCAATGGCAGATGAAGCATAAAGCTCTAATGGGAGAGCAAAATTTGTCGTTTAAGTGATCAGGTGCTTCATGCCTCAGCATTTTGAATGCTACAGAATTCTGTCATATTGCCATAAATGAAAATCTCTCAGAAAGAAAATGTTGCATTGCATTTAACAGCTGTTACCGAGAGCGAGTTTAATGTCCATAGCTCCTCCTGTAAGGCTGTGGGATTTTGTCCTTAGTGACTTAACTTGTGACCTCACTTTAAATTAGGGAAGCAACTTCGAAATCTCTTTGCCAACGACCTGCTCCTGATGTCCTGATCATAAATAACTACTGGTGCTGCTTTTTTTCAGGGGGTGAGGGGTACATTTCTTTTCACACCACCCCTCCCACCTCTATTCCTCTTGATGTCAGTTCGAATGGCAAATGGGTCTCTCACTTGGCAGTGGAAAAACGTGGCTTTTAATTCTTCTCACCCTGGGAGTGAGTCAGGCATAATTAAGAGCAGCCAGCAAAACTGAAGAAGTCCTAATGGCCCTGCAAGCGTTGTGCTCAGAGTAGGCTGTACAAATGAGCACCACCCCTTGGGATGCTTTGAATGCTGGAGGTTTTGTCTCTTTGCGACTTGGGAGGGAACCTCTTAACATCCTGTGCTGGGAAATTTTCAGGTTTGGGGTCTCTTAGGACCACAGTCAGGTCTCTCATCCTGTCAGTGCAACCTTCATGCAGGAAGAGAAACTCTAGGACTTATGGACAGCAGAAGTGGTGGAGTACCCTCACTCTCCTTCTAGTGGGGCAGAGCTGTACCTGGGGGTTCCCTGTGGTCTGCCAGGTTGGAGGGAGCCTGGAAAGTGTAGGGAACCATGATTCTGGGGCAGCTTGACAAGCGACCTTGTCAAAAACCTGCAGACGTGTGAGACTTGGCCTGGTGAGGAGCAGGTCAGTCTCCCACATCCTGGGCTCCAGGACCACCTGCACGGAGGGCTGCTGAGGGACTGGGTGGACAGCAAAGCTGTTGGCTTTCTGTCCCTATCTGTCTGAAACGGGCACATTTCTGTGGAATGTTTTGAATTCACACAGTGTTTCTCACTGGTAAAGCACCTCGCGTGAAACTGTCTGATGAGCGTAGCTGTACTGTTTGAACTCAGCAGTAAGAAACTGTACCCATCATTTGCTGACCTGGCATGTTGCAGGTGATTAGTAGTGTTTGCTGTTGGAACAAAGTGCAGCTTATCCTGGTCATATTTGACCAAAATAAGGTCTTTGGAGCCAGGGAATGTGGACGTGTCAAAGTTTGCAGATAAAAGGAGGGAGCAGCACGGCTGTCGACGTGAGATGGAACAACGAGCAGCATGTGAGTCTCTCTCTTTTCTATAAACACCAAAGGTTGATGTTTTCACCTGATCTGGTTTTGCTCCAAAACTGTAAACTTCTACATCTAGTTACATTCCTGCGGGTGACCTTTCTGCCTCTGTCTTCTGTTGCTAGAGCTGGCTGGTGGCAATTTCTAAGGTAAATGCCGTGGGATGGTACCTTGCAACTAGGCTCCTTTTTGGTCATCCACCTCCTATCGCTCAGCTGCCAAAGAGGCAGAACAACTGCTGTCCTGTTTGGTCTGCGCCATTGAGATCATCCAGAACAGATTCTCCATCAGCATGGGTCCCCTGGTGCTGGTTCATAGGATGTTGTAGGCTCATATATCACTCAGCTTTATTTTTTGCGGCTTTATGCGTCCGGGAGTGTGTACACCTGATTCTTATCTTGGCAAGGGCTGGACTAAAGCTAAAGGAACAGTGCCAGCTTGCACTGGCTGAGGATTTGGCCAGATTAAAACGCTTTTGCTCTGCAATATTTCTGTGCAATTGTGAATAACTAAATGAAAAGGATGGTGGGTGTAGGCTGCCTGGCTTAGAGGAAGGTGCCTGGAAAATAGGTAATTGTGGAGAGAAGAATAGATTAACTTTGTCTTCTTGTTGTTAGCTTTATGTGCCTCAAAATGCATATAGTCTCTCAGCTGTAAGCTACATGATGGATGAACTGTGTCCGTGGAGATACTTTAACTTTTGGATCACAGGTTCTCATGATTTTCATGGTCGGTGGAAAAGCTGATATGTTCAATGAAAGCCACAAAAAAATCTCAGGCATACCATGGAGATGCTGCCAGCTGGAAGAGATGGGGAGAAATGGGTGTTTTTTTTGAGCTTTGTTGATTCTCTGTTGCAAAAAAAGAATCTGTCCAACATCTGTGACCTCTGCCCAGTGGCTCATGAGGTGAAACATGGAGCTGTGATGAAGTTGTCCAGGAGCTTTGAGGCAATCTGGGTGGTGCTTGCATGACCTTGGACCAACCGCTTTGTCTCTCAGCACTTCTTTTCTTAGATGATGAAAGGATATAATGATGATAATACTTCTCGCTTAACAAGGGTGTTATGATGAATAAATTAATTAATCGTTGTGCTGTTCTCAGTTACTATGGTAATTAGTGCTACAGAACAGCCTAAAAATAAATAGGATCATTTAGTGAAGGATATTCAGGGGAAATCAGGTAGTATGTCCTGGGCATTTGAAACAGCCCCAGTGTGTTTTGTCCAAACATGAATTTGTTGAAAATATACACAGATGCTGAATTTTGTACCAGAAATCCTTCCAAATATTAAATATGTTCCTTCATCCTCACTAGCGGTTTAAAGCAACTCAAGCACATGTTTCTTTCTATATCTCTGGGCAGATGATTCTTGCAATTAGTTCCCCTATTGATAACAGTACCCCCTGTCTCACCCCCATCTCCTTTCCAGCCTAAGGGCATCTGAAACGAATGGATCTTTCTTCATCATAAATCATACATACTCAAGTAATACTGTCAAAGAATTCTTAATGTGTTTGGGGAGTTTATGTAATGAACCTTCCTTGAGAAAGGTGAAGTACCGTCAATGCACTGCCTTGCTCAAAGTCTGTTATTAACCTTGCCGTACAGCAAGTAGAGCATGCCTAAATACATGCATAAGTCTGTGCAAAGTTTTTGAGGCTTTCTTTCAGTGATCAGCTAACTACATCGGCATGCCCCAAAGCCAGTCTTTAAAAATGTGATATGATGTTTAATCTTCTGTGAATTGTATTAGATTCCACAGGCGTTGTTAAGTATATTTTTGGGGCTTTCAAGTTAATATAATTTTGGGCCCTAATAAGTTAGAAGTATGCGTGAAGATAGTTACGAGCTCTCCAGTGGAGCAGCATCTCTTCAGGGCTGTGGTTTCCATTGCTTAGTATCACTGGGGCTGTCCTTACACAGTAAAAATATTATGTCAATAGGCAAGGATTTGCCATTACTCTGTTCTCTGACATCATGGATGTCTTTGCTCTGGGTTCCAAAATCAGCTGTCTCTCCTGACCTGGCCAGTTAGGGACCACTTCATAGTTAGGGTTTGTACAGAACTTTCTCTGCAGCAAACCTGTGCTTTCTTCTTCCTCTTGCTGTCTGTAGCTGTGCTATACTAGCTGCAGCACCCTTCATCTGTTCACTGCCTGCAGCACCTCCCTGCGTTGTGCTGGCAAGCTACGAGTTGCAAGAGAGCAACAAATGCCCCTTCTCTTTCTTGGGGAGTAGGAAGCTGATGTCTTGGCATTCCTGGCTTCCCACTCACCCAAAAAAAGAGAGATTGGGGCCCTGCTATGGCCTCCAACAAGGTACCGGCAGAACAGATAGCATGACTGACAAACAGCTGAAATACCCATTTTATTCTCCAGACCTTTAATTGCTCTCGAGTCATGCAATTGTTTCTCAAATCTTAAAACCTGTTGACTCGTGCAGAGGGCAGCCCAAATTTGCAAGGAGGACCTTTGTGCCATACTTTCAGCCACCCGGCTCTACCTTGATCTTCTGCTGCAGGGGTCATCAGCTTTGCAGGTTCCTCCCTGGGTCTCTGTAACCGCTTGCATATCTCTCATCTCGCCGACCAGCAGCAGCCCTGTGGATGTTGGGCAGATCCACAGCAAGGTGAAGAGGGTGCAGGGCAGGCAGAGAGGTCTCTCAATGCTTCTTTGCAAGGCCTGTCTCTTCTCGTTTCCTTTGCTCCTGCTGTACCTTTCTGACACTTGAGTTTTGGAGATTGTGGTTTTTCATACCCCGTTAGTTTTCATTTGTGTTACTAGTTAGATCTCATCCCTGAAGAGCTTCCAGTTGCTGTCAGGTTTGTGCCAGGCGGAGTCACTACTCGCAGTTGCAGTTGCCTCTGTCTGTGCGTATGGTTTCACTGTCATAGTCCCCAGCCCTCCCTTCCACATGCATGCCCATATCCATGTATACATATACGCTGTCCCTCTTGCAGAAACATACAGATATCTTGGACAGTCTTTTCTTCCTCTTTTCCCCATGTTTTCCTATCAACAGTCCCCTTGCCTGCCTTGGGCATCACTGGGTGACGAGAGCAAATAATGACAAAATAGTGCTTTTGGCTGATGCTGATGTCAGCCGTGCCCTTACGTGCAGCCTGGCTGCCTTTCGGTCTTTATGTTCAAAGCACTGAGAAGAGCCCAGTCTGCGTAAGCTTTGAGTGAGGTGTTCACCTGTGATAGTTCAGTACCTCCAACTGGTCTGGGGGTAAGCTGAGTACAAACTAGAGAGTTCAAACCCCTGTCAAGAGGAGGTCTGCTGCAGTATTAAATCTTGGCATCGTTTTTAAAGTGAAGTGGTAGAAGAATACTGAGGGAGCTCCCGTGGCTTTTTCCTTCCTAACTATGTACTGTGAAATGAATCAAATAGATATTATGCAGTTTGATTCTGACTGTAGATGATGGCTTGACTTTCTTTTATCCCCAAATGGAGCTGTGGCAGAGTGCAGGAGGGTTGTGAGGCTTTCAGTATGGTTGGGAATAAAGTTATGTTGCAGCCTTGAAGCTAGTTAACCAACCTTTAAACAAGGCAGTGTCAGCAAAGGCCAAGGGGTTAGATGTGTGGCTACTCTTTAACTTGTCTTTAGACATACTCTGAAGGAATCATACTAACCTCTCTGCTTATGGGCTGTTGCCACTGATCTGTTAAAATACACCTCTGATCATTATTGGAGACATTTTGGGAAAGTAAGAAATGTCATAATTCAGTATAGGTATATGCACAATGCAACCTTGTTACTTGAAATAATGTTTATTATTGTTCTTTCGAGGGGAAAAAAAAGGGAAAGGAAAAAAGTAACTTCAAGACACAGAGTTGGAAGTGACTATTTCCTTGATTCAGCACAAGGTCAAAATGGGGATTTCACTGTATTTACAGCTTCTGCAAATACATCCATGCATACTTGAACAATGTATGTTATATAGGTGGTAAGCCCTATCTTAACCTTTTAATTTGGCTCCATTCTTTTCCTTTTTCTTCCTTTAGATTGCACTAACGCTTTAAAACTTTGACCTCATGGAGAAATGCTTCACAGCATTACTTAGCATTCAAACTAGCTGAGATCTTCTTGTTGGAATGGATTTTCTTCTTTTTCCTTAGGATGCTGCTTGCCTGGAGGTGACTTTTGTTTTATTCTTCAGTTCCAAATACCTCGTCTCATTCTCTTCTGGCACTGATCTTATACTGTAAGGATGTCACTGGCACAGGGATGAGGGGCTTGATAGCTCATGAGTATATGACTCCAGGACAATGATATGAGGTCAGAAAAATTATGTTGATCCCAATCACATTCACATCAATAGAAACTGGTTTACCTTTAGCACTGTAAGTGAAGAAAGATGTTTGTGGGTGACAGCTAAATAAGGTCAGAGAACTTCACCAGTCAGTTCATTGACATCCAAAATGTGGAGGGCAGAGTTTCTATGCAGAGATACTGATTTACATCTGCAGGAGTACTTCCACTCTGTTTTTAAACATAAGCGTTACCTTCTCAATTTCCAGGCATTGGGGCTTTTTCTCGTAGTAATACTGTAGTATTGTTATACCTGTTTTTT